>JALBCR010004466.1:0-113317 GCA_030710515.1 Abscondita cerata | reverse complement strand
AAAAAAATTTTTGTTTCCGATTTGAATAAAAATTGGTGAATATACTAATAAGAAGGCGTAGAATACAGAAATAATATCAGTTGCCATCTTAATAATACATCAGTGGGAGAAACGTAGTTTATGCAGCAATTTTGAGAGATACGAAGAAACGGTTTGTACTACAGTCTTGTACGCATTGATTTACATAGAATTAAGTTAAAAAAGCTACACAAAATTTTTGTCATTTTTGATCAAAAGAACAAAGACTATAGTCTTGGGTATAAAATATGGAAAAAAAATTTTGTTTCCGATTTGAATAAAAATTGGTGAATATACTAATAAGAAGGCGTAGAATACAGAAATAATATCAGTTGCCATCTTAATAATACATCAGTGGGAGAAACGTAGTTTATGCAGCAATTTCGAGAGATACGAAGAAACGGTTTGTACTACAGTCTTGTACGCATTGATTTACATAGAATTAAGTTAAAAAAGCTACACAAAATTTTTGTCATTTTTGATCAAAAGAACAAAGACTATAGTCTTGGGTATAAAATATGGAAAAAAATTTTTGTTTCCGATTTGAATAAAAATTGGTGAATATACTAATAAGAAGGCGTAGAATACAGAAATAATATCAGTTGCCATCTTAATAATACATCAGTGGGAGAAACGTAGTTTATGCAGCAATTTCGAGAGATACGAAGAAACGGTTTGTACTACAGTCTTGTACGCATTGATTTACATAGAATTAAGTTAAAAAGCTACACAAAATTTTTGTCATTTTTGATCAAAAGAACAAAGACTATAGTCTTGGGTATAAAATATGGAAAAAAATTTTTGTTTCCGATTTGAATAAAATTGGTGAATATACTAATAAGAAGGCGTAGAATACAGAAATAATATCAGTTGCCATCTTAATAATACATCAGTGGGAGAAACGTAGTTTATGCAGCAATTTCGAGAGATACGAAGAAACGGTTTGTACTACAGTCTTGTACGCATTGATTTACATAGAATTAAGTTAAAAAGCTACACAAAATTTTTGTCATTTTTGATCAAAAGAACAAAGACTATAGTCTTGGGTATAAAATATGGAAAAAAATTTTTGTTTCCGATTTGAATAAAATTGGTGAATATACTAATAAGAAGGCGTAGAATACAGAAATAATATCAGTTGCCATCTTAATAATACATCAGTGGGAGAAACGTAGTTTATGCAGCAATTTCGAGAGATACGAAGAAACGGTTTGTACTACAGTCTTGTACGCATTGATTTACATAGAATTAAGTTAAAAAAGCTACACAAAATTTTTTGTCATTTTTGATCAAAAGAACAAAGACTATAGTCTTGGGTATAAAATATGGAAAAAAAAATTTTGTTTCCGATTTGAATAAAATTGGTGAATATACTAATAAGAAGGCGTAGAATACAGAAATAATATCAGTTGCCATCTTAATAATACATCAGTGGGAGAAACGTAGTTTATGCAGCAATTTCGAGAGATACGAAGAAACGGTTTGTACTACAGTCTTGTACGCATTGATTTACATAGAATTAAGTTAAAAAAGCTACACAAAATTTTTTGTCATTTTTGATCAAAAGAACAAAGACTATAGTCTTGGGTATAAAATATGGAAAAAAATTTTGTTTCCGATTTGAATAAAATTGGTGAATATACTAATAAGAAGGCGTAGAATACAGAAATAATATCAGTTGCCATCTTAATAATACATCAGTGGGAGAAACGTAGTTTATGCAGCAATTTCGAGAGATACGAAGAAACGGTTTGTACTACAGTCTTGTACGCATTGATTTACATAGAATTAAGTTAAAAAAGCTACACAAATTTTTTGTCATTTTTGATCAAAAGAACAAAGACTATAGTCTTGGGTATAAAATATGGAAAAAAAATTTTTGTTTCCGATTTGAATAAAATTGGTGAATATACTAATAAGAAGGCGTAGAATACAGAAATAATATCAGTTGCCATCTTAATAATACATCAGTGGGAGAAACGTAGTTTATGCAGCAATTTCGAGAGATACGAAGAAACGGTTTGTACTACAGTCTTGTACGCATTGATTTACATAGAATTAAGTTAAAAAGCTACACAAAATTTTTGTCATTTTTGATCAAAAGAACAAAGACTATAGTCTTGGGTATAAAATATGGAAAAAAAATTTTGTTTCCGATTTGAATAAAATTGGTGAATATACTAATAAGAAGGCGTAGAATACAGAAATAATATCAGTTGCCATCTTAATAATACATCAGTGGGAGAAACGTAGTTTATGCAGCAATTTCGAGAGATACGAAGAAACGGTTTGTACTACAGTCTTGTACGCATTGATTTACATAGAATTAAGTTAAAAAAGCTACACAAAATTTTTTGTCATTTTTGATCAAAAGAACAAAGACTATAGTCTTGGGTATAAAATATGGAAAAAAAATTTTTGTTTCCGATTTGAATAAAATTGGTGAATATACTAATAAGAAGGCGTAGAATACAGAAATAATATCAGTTGCCATCTTAATAATACATCAGTGGGAGAAACGTAGTTTATGCAGCAATTTCGAGAGATACGAAGAAACGGTTTGTACTACAGTCTTGTACGCATTGATTTACATAGAATTAAGTTAAAAAGCTACACAAAATTTTTGTCATTTTTGATCAAAAGAACAAAGACTATAGTCTTGGGTATAAAATATGGAAAAAAAATTTTGTTTCCGATTTGAATAAAATTGGTGAATATACTAATAAGAAGGCGTAGAATACAGAAATAATATCAGTTGCCATCTTAATAATACATCAGTGGGAGAAACGTAGTTTATGCAGCAATTTCGAGAGATACGAAGAAACGGTTTGTACTACAGTCTTGTACGCATTGATTTACATAGAATTAAGTTAAAAAGCTACACAAAATTTTTGTCATTTTTGATCAAAAGAACAAAGACTATAGTCTTGGGTATAAAATATGGAAAAAAATTTTGTTTCCGATTTGAATAAAATTGGTGAATATACTAATAAGAAGGCGTAGAATACAGAAATAATATCAGTTGCCATCTTAATAATACATCAGTGGGAGAAACGTAGTTTATGCAGCAATTTCGAGAGATACGAAGAAACGGTTTGTACTACAGTCTTGTACGCATTGATTTACATAGAATTAAGTTAAAAAAGCTACACAATTTTTTTGTCATTTTTGATCAAAAGAACAAAGACTATAGTCTTGGGTATAAAATATGGAAAAAAAATTTTTGTTTCCGATTTGAATAAAATTGGTGAATATACTAATAAGAAGGCGTAGAATACAGAAATAATATCAGTTGCCATCTTAATAATACATCAGTGGGAGAAACGTAGTTTATGCAGCAATTTCGAGAGATACGAAGAAACGGTTTGTACTACAGTCTTGTACGCATTGATTTACATAGAATTAAGTTAAAAAAGCTACACAAAATTTTTTGTCATTTTTGATCAAAAGAACAAAGACTATAGTCTTGGGTATAAAATATGGAAAAAAAAATTTTGTTTCCGATTTGAATAAAATTGGTGAATATACTAATAAGAAGGCGTAGAATACAGAAATAATATCAGTTGCCATCTTAATAATACATCAGTGGGAGAAACGTAGTTTATGCAGCAATTTCGAGAGATACGAAGAAACGGTTTGTACTACAGTCTTGTACGCATTGATTTACATAGAATTAAGTTAAAAAAGCTACACAAATTTTTTGTCATTTTTGATCAAAAGAACAAAGACTATAGTCTTGGGTATAAAATATGGAAAAAAAATTTTTGTTTCCGATTTGAATAAAAATTGGTGAATATACTAATAAGAAGGCGTAGAATACAGAAATAATATCAGTTGCCATCTTAATAATACATCAGTGGGAGAAACGTAGTTTATGCAGCAATTTCGAGAGATACGAAGAAACGGTTTGTACTACAGTCTTGTACGCATTGATTTACATAGAATTAAGTTAAAAAAGCTACACAAAATTTTTGTCATTTTTGATCAAAAGAACAAAGACTATAGTCTTGGGTATAAAATATGGAAAAAAAAATTTTGTTTCCGATTTGAATAAAATTGGTGAATATACTAATAAGAAGGCGTAGAATACAGAAATAATATCAGTTGCCATCTTAATAATACATCAGTGGGAGAAACGTAGTTTATGCAGCAATTTCGAGAGATACGAAGAAACGGTTTGTACTACAGTCTTGTACGCATTGATTTACATAGAATTAAGTTAAAAAAGCTACACAAAATTTTTGTCATTTTTGATCAAAAGAACAAAGACTATAGTCTTGGGTATAAAATATGGAAAAAAAATTTTTGTTTCCGATTTGAATAAAATTGGTGAATATACTAATAAGAAGGCGTAGAATACAGAAATAATATCAGTTGCCATCTTAATAATACATCAGTGGGAGAAACGTAGTTTATGCAGCAATTTCGAGAGATACGAAGAAACGGTTTGTACTACAGTCTTGTACGCATTGATTTACATAGAATTAAGTTAAAAAAGCTACACAAAATTTTTTGTCATTTTTGATCAAAAGAACAAAGACTATAGTCTTGGGTATAAAATATGGAAAAAAATTTTTGTTTCCGATTTGAATAAAATTGGTGAATATACTAATAAGAAGGCGTAGAATACAGAAATAATATCAGTTGCCATCTTAATAATACATCAGTGGGAGAAACGTAGTTTATGCAGCAATTTCGAGAGATACGAAGAAACGGTTTGTACTACAGTCTTGTACGCATTGATTTACATAGAATTAAGTTAAAAAGCTACACAAAATTTTTGTCATTTTTGATCAAAAGAACAAAGACTATAGTCTTGGGTATAAAATATGGAAAAAAATTTTGTTTCCGATTTGAATAAAAATTGGTGAATATACTAATAAGAAGGCGTAGAATACAGAAATAATATCAGTTGCCATCTTAATAATACATCAATGGGAGAAACGTAGTTTATTCAGTAATTTTGAGAAATACTAAGAAACGGTTTGTACTACAGTGTTGTACGCATTGATTTACATAGAATTAAGTTAAAAAAGCTACACAAAATTTTTTGTCATTTTTGATCAAAAGAACAAAGACTATAGTCTTGGGTATAAAATTTGAAAAAAAAAATTTTGTTTCCGATTTGAATAAAAATTGGTGAATATACTAATAAGAAGGTGTAGAATACAGAAATTTTAATATCCAGTAACAAACATTTTAAATTGAAACCCAACACAGCCAATAATTAATTTATTAAACGTAAATGTGCAAAATTACAAATTGAAATTAAGAATTTATATAGGATGATTTTATGTCTAAACTTGTCCGCGCAACTTTGTTACATTTTTTAGGCATTTACTTCCTAAAGATCAATTTTTAAAATATAGTATGTACTCTAACAAGGTTTATCTATATTTTTAGATTACAATGTAGTAATATTCGAAAAGTGGAGATTTTTTTTTACAGTGTTTATTACAGTAGTAGTAGGTTAACATAGTTTCACTTTATGCTAACCGAAACTAAGTAGAATTTCTTACATAAACCAAGTATAGAAAAAGTGAACAAAATTATTGACAATTTATTATTTCTGATGTTATCATCTTCGGTGTATAGTGAAACTTATATGATTTATTAGGATTTTTTGTTATATGTGATTATTATTGTGTATTGATTGGATTTTTACTTGTTTGGGTTGTAGACTAAGATGATCAAACATCAGGTATAATAGATTGTTACGACAACGGCATATAAATTTTTGCCAAAAAGAAAAAAGCTCGGGGTTTTGAGAATAGATTTGTTCGATAGCTTACCAATTTTGAATGTTTGTTAAAATTTTCAAATTGTTAACAGTTACAATTTTATTAGTAATAAGAAAATATATTTTATTCCCGCTATTAAATTTACACTTTTCGGCACGATTAAACATTTTCGCTTTTTTTTAGACGTTAATTTAGGATTTGACGGCACTGCTTTTTTCTAATACAATGCTTCGAAGCGACCATATACATATATATTTATTTACATAGAAATGTTATATAAAAAAGATTTTTTGTGCATGTTATTTGCTATTGGTTCAAGGTGCATGCAGTCTAAAACTAACACAAACGTTACATTTCCACAGTTACGGAACGAAGAAAATTTTATGATTGAAAAGCGTTGTTAACGTATATAGAAATCGTATAAATTCATGCAAGCTTTTATCATTAGAAAACTATTAAGACAATTTACATCAATTTTTTTTTATAAAAATATCACTACTTAGTACAATTACAATTTTTTGTTATTAGAGATCAAAATGAAAGCGTATTATTAGTATTTAAATACAATAATTAGTATAAGCTAATTTAGTAAGTAGACCAATTTTTTTTTTAAATAATACTATTAAACACAAAAAGCGATTCATGCAACGAAAGGAATTTCACACGTAAGGCCTTACACCAAACTATGTAAGTACTTATACAATTTAGTAAGTATTAGACATTTATTTTATAATTATGCTGCAAAATTTCCGAAAAACACGAACTCATTATTTATTGTTGTTGCCATTTTATTTAAAAATTTTATTTTAAATTAATTATGTAAAATTTTCTAATACACCGTGAAAAACAATTTTTGAAATGGTAAACGGTTTTAAATAAAACATCATCAACAATAAGTTCTGGTCCCTAATCAACATATATCTAAACTGGAACAATTAGTGCTTCACAAACAGATCAAAAGAAAAACGTCTCCCCACCAGTAAACTTTTTGCAATAATGTAATTAATACACAATACTTACTCTAAATTCCTTAAATGTCGATACCTACGTACGCCGATTTATAAAATCTAATGTAATTGTGCGTCTAATTTTTTTAAACAAGCGTTGAATGAAAAAAACCTTACAACAAATTGTGCGCAGTAATTGTTGCGTTTGTGACGTTAAGTACTGATTAGTTACTGCCAATGGATCGAATTGAATTTGTTTAAACAAAAAAAAATTACTAATTTTAATGCCAATTGTGCAAAAATATTTATACCTCGTCGAATCGAATTATAAAATTTCAAAAACTAAGTAAAACAATTTATGATTTCAAATGCTTACTACACAATTTAAAATTATTTTTGGACGGCATAAATAGTATTCGCACAGCTTTAGGCAAAATAAATTCAAAATGGTACTTCTAAAGAGTTTCGTGAAGAAAAATTAAACTAGTACTAACATCTGGAATTGAATAACATCGAATAATTTTTCAGACTAATATAAAGTAAAATTAATTTTTTTCGTACACAAGTACCATTTCGTGTTCTGCACCATCTTCAATTACATTAAAGAGTTACATCTACATCTTATCGTGTTGTGCGATAATATTGTGCGACAATTTACCCCATTTAATCTGTGCGCATAATTTTAAAATGCGTGTGCGTTTCTGACTCAGTCTAAACAAAAGTAGCCGTTTTTTCCCAAAGATGTTATTTTTTCAGTGACAACTGATGTGCGCTTAAGACGACAAAAACATTATTTGCAAGATGAAGCAAAAAAAAAATAATTTTTCGAACCGGAATTAATAGTAGTTATGCAAAAAATGTTTTTGTTTTCAAATTTGGTAGAAAAATATAAAATCCTTCTTACAGTTTACAATTTGTACTGGGTCCCAATTATCTCTCGCTAAAATTTTTTAGGCCTTTAGTAAGAGTTCGTTCGCCATCATAGATTCTGTATCTAAACATGTGCAGATCCCACTTCTGAGAGATTATTCTGTGCGATTTAATATAAAAATATACCATTTAATCAGTGATTCTGTGTGCGTTTCGGTTAAATTTTATCGATATGTGAATTAAAACAGATTTGGCCGAAAAGCAACGAAAAATAGTTTACACCAAATCAAAAATTTCCTTACCGAACCCAATGTAACCTGAAGTTTTGGAAATAATAAAAAATTATTGTCGAATAAAAAAATGCGAACTTTAAAAATACAAATTGAAATGCGCGCAAACGATACTATACAAACACTTATTTAAAAATTTTTTTCGAAATCAATTTTATTGTTATATAGTTTGAAAAAATCAACGAGTTTGTACAATTATTTAGAATTGCTACGATTTAGTTTTACTAAACTTAATAATTGCACTTATCGCGTAAACCAAGCTATCGTTCAAATGAATTAGCTTAGTCTTTCATATATAAAAATAGTAAAGCACATTTTCTCTTTTTCTTCACATGATCTTTGGTATTGCGTTTGCGTCATATAATGTAGAGAGGATTTGAATACAAAAGTAGAAAATTAAGTTTTATGTTTTTGTCGTTTTGAAAAATCACATTTTGACTGCAAAAATCCTTTTCGTGTGAAACACAGCCAACGATTTAAATTCAAATTTAAATTTGGTACCGTTTCATATAAAACTTAAAAAATTCACATTATACCTAATTAGCACAGCCATCACTTTTGTTATACCGAGTGCTTACAGATATTAATGCGTACCCAAAAATTTTATACAAAACCGATTAAAAAAAATACCGAATGTTATTCAATTAAGATATTTTGACTTCTATTCCACTTAATTTTGCATAAAGTTTACCGCCCCCCTTGTCACGGAAAAAATCAACCCGTACGTGAAGCACTAATTAGATGTAGTACGGACACGGTTTATATTCTATTAACATTACAAATTGTAACAAACATGTTTTTTTTAATACGACGACAACATTATAATAATTATTAAAAACATTTATAATATACTGCAAGCAGTGCCGTGCATTACTTCTGATATAAACATTGGAGTACCTGCTCCTAGCCCCCCGTCCGTTTTTTCGTCTTCGTTTTGATCGTATTCACAATCGAAATAATGGCTTTGACAGTCTAAACACCGACACTGATCTGACATTTTACAAGTAATACCAAATTGTTTCGCCACTGCTTTATAAAGTTCTTTACTTGATTTGTGAAATACTGGGCCTTTATTTGAATCTGTAGGCGTTGATTCTTCTTTTTGTGCTTGCAATCTAGTCTGAAATTACATAATAAATATTAAATAAATATAAATAATAAAATACAATGCACGTATAACATTTTTGTAAACGCTCAAGTATGTTCTTAATAAATATTTTGGCAAGCATGAATAACAAATGCTGACCATATAGCAAGCATGCTTCCAGCAACCTTGCTGATTAAACAACGACCTACTCAATAAACAAAAGAGAGAAAGATCGTCAGCAGAAAGGCAGTGAGTTACAGTTACAACGTACGTACACACCTAGTAATGTAATAAGCTAATACGCACTTTCGTTACACATCAGTATCAGTGATCATGTTCCACAAACAGTACGTTCATGTAAATAATGTACATATTATAATATAAGTTTCGTCTACAATATATTATATACATATTGCCTTGGATGTACGTTTTTCATTTTACTTCCGCCGCCCATCAATCGACAACGGAGTCTTAGTGGTGACCCCGACGTAATAAATTGGCCGCGGAGGAAGGAAACAAGAGCAGCATACAAACCCCAGGCAACGCAACAACAACAGGTCATTGCCAACACTACACCTATCATAGGCATCGTCGGCATGAATACTAGTGCCGATCAAAAAAGAAACCAACGTACAGCTCTCTTCCACCTTCACCACGATGTAACGCACATTGATTTAGGTTAATGGACTACACACAAGAAGTCGTTTCATCTACTCCATTGCCCTACAAACAACTCGCCAAGATGAAACGCTAAACAGCTGCACGCACAAACGCTATTCACGCTGCAACATTGGTAAACGCCACTGTTAACAAGACAACTCTAATGTATGTATGAAAACGTATGTCAGTTTATCAATCATATAGTTTAGTTTTACTATAATTAAATTTTTTTTTTATTTGTCCTAAATTAATATTTTATTTAGGGTTATATCCTTAATTGAAGAATGGGTGTGGGAAATAAATTAAATTATTACCATTTAGTTTTTCTTTACATTTCTAATTTTAATGTTTATTTCAATTATATGGTTTAATACTACTTTACTGTTTCTTTATACTCTACTAACAGGTTATGGGCTCAGATAAATGTATATAGTTGCGATAAACTGTGAAAGTTGATGCAAGTGTACAACATATCAACAAAATGGCGTCTAGATAGGGTCAAATGGAAATGGCACATAAAAATGGTTCTGCGTGCATACGGGATAGAAGATATAGTTGAAGGTAAACTAACATGCACTGTAACGAAAGATTCTACAGTAGATCAGAACAGCCAGGTTGCTGATTGGTAAAAGAATGATGCAAAGACTGTCAGCATAACTGCAGGTGCATTGGCAGAGCTTGTTCTAACGTGTAACAATGCAAAGGAATTGTGGGATAAATTAAGTGCACGATTCGAGCGCAGTAGCACACAGCGATTGAACATGCTAATTGAATATTTGTTTAGGATTCAACAAGAACCATATCTGAATAATGCAATAAAGTTTGAACACGTTAGTGGAAAGGATCAATTAGCTGATCTTTTCACAAAACCACTCGAACGTCCCCGCTTTGATACTTTGTCCATTAGAATTGGTCTACAAACTTCAAGGTCTTGATGAATGCAATGTTGTGAAGGAAGTGTTAACAAGGACAACGTCGCATTGCAATTTAGTGTATAAGACTCTAATGTATGTATGGAAACGTGTGTCAGTTTGTTAATCACATAGTTCAGTTTTTCTTTGCATTTCTAATTGTAATGTTTATTTCAATTACATACCAGGACGTTTCTGAAGGAAGTTGGTGTTATCATCGTGTGCTGCCATCTATCAAACGATGCCAAAAGAAATTTCAGACTGATTGATAGGTTAGTTTGGATTTGATAGCCATTTGAGTAAGATGTGTTTCGTGTTTTTCGCTGAGATGAAAAAAAAATGCAATATTGTTCGGTAATTCGCTTTTTGTTTTTTGAAGGGAAAAAATGCTAAGAAAAAAAGCAAAGTTGGATGCTGTTTATGGGAACACGTCGCCATCTATGACTACAGTTAGATATTGGTTCAACGAATTTAAACGTGGGCAAACATCCGTTTTGGATGAGGAGCGACCAGGACGCCCGGCAGATGTGGTTACCGGGGAAATCATTGAGAAAGTCCACGACATGATTCTTGCTAATCGGCGAGCGAAATTGCGCAAAGTAGGAAAGGTCGTAGGTGTGTCGACCTAAACGGCAATTAATATTTTACATGATAAGTTAGCGATAAAAATTATCGGATAACAAGCGGATGCGGCTGTTAACTTTAAAGCAATGTTTGGAGCAATTTAAGTGAGATTCGAAGTTGTCTCCGTTGATGAAATCTGGATTCATCATTACACACCAAAAACTAAGCAACAATCAAAACAATGAATTTTTCCCGGTGAATCTGCTCCAAAGAAGGCGAAAAGGTCATGGCGACAATTTTTTGGGACGCGAAGGGCGTCATCCTCGTAAACTTTTTAGAAATAGGAAGAACGATCACTGGACAATACTACAGTGAGTTATTGGACCACTTCGACAAAAAATTGAAGGAGACATTTGGCGAAAAAATAGGTGTTGTTTCACAATAATAACGCACCAGCACATTCATCTGGAGTTGTCGCCGCCAAACTGCATGAACTGCGTTATGAATCGCTGCCGCAACCCCCGTATTTACCCGATCTGGCTCCCAGCGACTTCTTCTTGTTCTCTAACATGATGAAATAGCTCGTTGAAAACAAATTTAGCTTAAACGAGGAAATCATCACCGAGACAGAAGGGTATTTTGGAGAGTTCGGAAAATCCTATTTTTTGGAAAGGTTAAAAAAATGGTAGGAACGTTGGGAAAAGTGTATCTTTCAAAAAGGAGACTACCTATGCTAAAATATAACAATTTTTTTAAAATAGTGCTTTTATTTCAAACACGGGTACTTATTGAACCGCCCTCGTATGGTTCAGTACTGCTTTGCTGTTTATTTAAAACATGACAACCGCTACAACATTCACAAAACGCTACAAGCGCTACTGCAGAGAGCAAATAAATCATAGACACACCTACATCTTGAAGCGACATAGCTGTCCAAGATCAAACAAACACATGCATACGTCTTCCGAAACTCAACTAGCCTAAGTCTTCAACCTTCAACTGTGCTAGAGCTAACGTGCTTGCGTACACGTTATCAAGTTTGCGACGCCTGTTCAAAACGGTTTTCACCAGGATCAGCATGCTCGCGCACTCGAGGTACTGCCTGTCGCGTACAATTACCGAATCACGCATTTGCAATTGAATATCAACAACGTAGGGCGACCAATAAACACCTTTGTCAACCCAGTTCATATCTACTAATTCGGAATAATAATCCGAACAAAAATGAATACTGAGCATACAAAACCAACAAAACACCCAAACTGGTTAGATCAGAGAATATTTTTGAAGCGATCGTATGCGCAACCGATGTCGAATATACTCCACTCAATCTGTGATCGGTTAATCCAGGCAAACGAAGAAATTTACAGTATCTGACACCGAATAGCTCAGTGTAAAGCAAAACCCTTACATGGAATCACACCAATGACCTTGAGAAGCCACCTATTTCCTATTTCCAGAAACGGTTGAATTCAGATGACGATACAAAACCAAGTTACCACCAAATATTATAAGCGACATATACTGAAATATACAGCAGTTTCTAACCCTCGTTGGAATTTTTCTTTATAAAATAATCGCTAAGACTTTATTACGTATATTTAAATTGCGTTGAATTTCATTCACGCAGAAAAATTGTTTTTCATTTGGTATTGTACATGATTGTTGTCCAATTCCTTTATCTTGCATAGTTGCAAGTCGCGTTTAGGTCATCCACTTCACCATAAGCTAAAATAATTTTATGTTCTTTCAAAATTCAAATTTTTTTTATCTAGTAAGTTCTATGGACGGTACGTGCACAAGGGATTATAATAGTGACACAATTGCCGTTTCAGTCGACGATCGGCTCTCGAAGATTTTAATTACGTGTGCAATAACAGGAATAAATAAGTCTCCAGCTTGGAGTTAGTTAAGGGTGGTTTTCCGTCTTTCCTAAATCTGCGGATATTTATATTTATTCATACGACCGAATAATTTAACCTTCGAAGTTTGCTAGCAACTTGAAGTACTTACACGGTTTTCCGATGGTTTTAAAATTCCCGTAGCACAAACATAGATTCCTACTTAGTAAGATCTATTGAAAATAATTTATTTATCGACGCGCCAGTTACTGGAGTTATTACAAAGAATTATTCTGATCCAACTTCTCTTCTTCGTTTCTATCGTCGTCGGTTCTGTCACATCAACTTCTGGTTCATTTCAACATTCCCGGGTTCACCGTCAGCCGTCACCTTCAGGTATTTATGTTTTGTTTAAGTAACTATGTAAACAAAACCGAAATTAAAAAGGGTTTTGAATCTCATGTTGTAAATTGTAAACTGTCGCGAAGTGTTTTTGTAATTACCTACGTGCATATTAACTTGTGGCGCGATTTTAATACATTGAATTGACATTTTGTGCGTATTTTATGACATGCAAGTTTAACATTTTGCAATAGACATACGTTATCGTTTTGATTTGTATGAGCGCACAAAACATTTAATTATATAAGTTGCTTTATTAATAAAAAATTACGATCACGTGATCAACTTGGTGCAACAATTCACTACGACCTTACCATTAAACAAAGACAAATCATCTCGCGGCCCAGATACGGAGAAACCCCTATTCATTATTATACAGATCGCCACAACCAAGTTGCAAAGATACACAAACAGTTAGCTATAAACTGTGGATTCATTGATATTGTAGGTCTGCCATATTATACATACCAGCATCCGTTTTAGATAGGTAACGAAAGATATCGCTTGTATTTTAACAGCTCAGTAATTACAGATAAATCTATTCAACACAATAGATCAGATGTTCTGATGGAAGATATCGAAAAAATCACGGAGCAAGTACATTGAATTGGAAGAAGAAATCTTGAGATTATGCCGAGCGAAAAAATTTATACCAAAGTTATACAAAACTACTCTACAGCACGGATGTGATTCCGGCGAGCCTCCATGACAGTATTAAAACCCTGAGTATAAAACCTTAAATGTATGAACTGATTCAGAAAGCGGTCATTATAAATACCTGTTGTACAGTCCGTCTCTTCTTACAAGACAATAACGATAACCTGAGAGGTAGCTTGGCATGAAAGAAAACACCAGTCACTTTTTCGACACCAGTACACTTAACTAATAATAATAATAATAATAATAATAATAATAATAATAGTGTACTATAACGAATTCAATCTTATTACATATATTTAAATTAATAAATAATTATACAAACCTCTTCTAAAACATGTTCGTAGGAAGGTGGTGGGCTAGAAGGATATTCATCTGTTGCTTCAGTCATTTCAGTACAATTTTCTGTGGGACTACCAATTTCAACTTCATATTCGCCGGGATTGTCTAACGAGTCGCCCCTCGTCGATGAATTACTTTTTGACATTTTATTAAATCTTAATTTAAAAGGCGCCAGCTTTAATAATTTTTAACGCGACTAAGTTTAATATATTTTTGATTGTTTTCGCCAGTTCGCTAACAAAGATGTAATTACTTTCTACTTTCAAAATCGATGTGGATCCGTAATATTTTATTTGACAAGTCAATGTTTTCTTAATTTTTGGCACAATGTTTTAACCGTGCTTCTGAATAATTAGATAATATTGGGGTAAGGTATGAAAGGTACTGTAACAAAATTCGTATGTTCAATGGGAATGTATATAACTTTCAGTCTTATAGTTTAAAGGTCAAAGTTATTCAAAATTGTAGGTAAATTGACTTAGAATTTTGCTTAAATTTAAGTAAGACTCTGTGTGTGTAGAAACTCCGAGGTTGCCGAAGAAGAAGAAGAAGAAAGAAAAGAAGAAATGGTCAAACTATCGTTGATTGCCTGAAATAAAAAAAATATAATTAACAACATTATAAGTAAAGTTTAGAATTAAAATTCCAATGCACATTAAATATAGTATACAGGGTCCAAGCAAATTAAGAAAAAACCCCTGCTGATTATTATTGTAATCTAGTTATCATATCATATTCATATTGCTATATCAACAAAAAATAATTTTTTTTTATTAACCAGTTTCCCACTTAATATTTATTTTTATTATTTACCATTTATTTGTATTGTTTACGTATTAACAAATGATTGGATTCAAGAAAATCAAACAAACACACCTCTTTTAATTCTACTTTTTTTGCTCTTTTCCTTTTTCCAGCACTACCTCCATCCACTCTACGCCTTCCCCTCCTTCCACCAGAATTACCGTTCTTTCACTCTCTTGCTCTCTTAACTCACATTATTTCATCATTCCCACATATTCTACACCTTCTCTTCTCCCCCGCCAATTTTTGTTATTATTTTCTTCGTTTCCAATTCTAAATCTCGCCACCATTATTTTAACTTTTAAATTCATATTAGCCATTAAGTACTTCGACCTTCCTTCTGCCACAAATTGTTGATATCTCTAATTATACCTTCCATCTGTTATCTTTGCCATCCTTTCCTGACTTTGCCCATCTTTACCTTTTCTTATCATCTTTTCTCTCTACTCCATCCTTCATACCTTCTTCTCTCCATCTCCTCCTTCGTAAAACCTACATCTTTCATAATATAATCTCCTATCTTTCTGTCCATACTTTATCCTCTGTTCTCTAACTTTTCTCCAACATTCAAATAGAATCATATTGTCCTGTTTCTTACTAATTTTGTTCTTATATATGACACCGCCATTCTCCCCGCCTGTATTCTTCATTTATCTAGTTTCATTTCCTTTTGTATTATATACCAAGGTGTCCCTCTATCCAATTTCCATATATCAGCTCCATACGCCATTGCACTTTTTACCAACCAATTTCTTTTTTTCTTCATTTCCTTCCCAAACACCCTTTCTCCTATTCCCCACACTTGACGTAATATCATATTCCTTTTCGATCAACTCTCTTATATGTACCTCGTCCTTATTATCATATCTACGCTTCTAGTTCTTTCTCTCCCCACCTACCATTTTACTGTTTTTCTTCTTCTTCTTTTCTTTTGAAGTTCTTCTTCCCTAGATACCTCTTCACTACGTTTATTACCCTCCTCATCTCCTTTTTACTGTCCGCCAACACCACCGCATGGTCCCTTCCTATTACCACACTTTCTCTTTGATGTCCTTTTATCTCCTCTTCTAAATCCCATACGTATATTGCAAATAAGCTTGGACATATAGACATCCTTGTCTTAACCCTTTCTTTGTCCAAAATGCTTCCCACATCTCTCCTTTAATCTCCGTCCTCATTTCCTCATATATATTTTCTATTGTCATAACCAGATTCTCTTCTACCTTTCTTTTTCTTAATACGTCCCATAACATTTCTCTATCCACGTTATCAAACGCCGCTTTAATATCCCATAATCTTGTCTCCTTTCTTCTTTGTATTCACCACCTAAATCATGATATGTTATCCACCGCCTTTCTTCCTTTCCTAAATCTCGCTTTTCAGTTTGGTATTTATTTAATTTTTTTATTTCCTTCTCGAATATTTTTCTTAAAACCTCCGCGTATAGTTTATAAACCGCATTGTAATGCTCACTCCCCTTAGAACCGTTTTTCTCCCGGGCAAATTTTGATCTCTTTCCATACCTCTAGAACCCACCCTTCTAAATTTTACTAAACTGATCACTTTCCTCGTTTTTTTCAGAAGTATATTTCCATTATTTCCTTGTTTTATCCGTTGCTTCTGCTTTTCATATCTCTATTTCATTCATCGTTTATTTTAACTCTTCTTTTTTTTCCTTTTCGAGTCGTCATCTCTTTTTTCGCTTTTTTCGTCTTTAAGCTTCTTCTGCTCTTCCCTTTTTCACTTCTCTTCCTCTATCTTAACCTGCGTATCCTTCTCCTTGCTTGTCCTTTTGTTCACAAACCACCGCATATCTCCCTAGTCTTTTAACAACCTAATTTGTTTCTCTACTTCTTTCTATACTCTGATTTCCTTATTTTGCATTAAACCTTAATTTCTTTTTCATTTCTTATATTCCTCTATCCCTATTTTCCTTTTTCCACCTCCTTCTACTTCTTTTTTCTTCCTTCTTGCTCATACACAATATCTGTTCCACCACTTTATTTTCTTATTTATATCCTTTTCCCCATTATATAAAAACACCTTCTATGGTTGATGGTCTGATTTTTTCATGTCTCCTATTCTAAACCTCTTTATGTATTTTCCGCTCTCCTCATTTACAATCACGTAATCAATAACTGATTCCTCTCTCTCACTTACGTATATAAAGTTTCCTCTATCTCCCTCCTGTGCATTACCATTCAGAATCCTCCATCCCCTCTCTTTACACATGTCCAACAATTTTTCCCTTGCTGTTAAACTTCTTGATCATAGTACCATTCTGCAGATTTTTCCATTTACGATCATACCTCCTTTTTTCCCAATCCTGGCATTAAAATCTCGTCAAATTATCATTTTACTTTCCTTCCTCTCACCGTTACCACTTTCTCAATGTAACTTCTTGTTGCATTCATCTCTTTTCGATAAACTAATTATTTCGCGTTTTTCTCATTTTACCCCTACATCTCCTAACCACTTCTTCTCCCTATCGTCTTCTTCAGTCTCCATTTATTTTTAACTCCCACAGTTATACAACCTTTTGCATTTCCCCTTTTCTCTTCTTTCCACAAACTGCACTTTCCACTCATTTCCTTCTGATAACAAATCCTTCCATACCTCCCAGTCTTTCACCTCCAACTAGTCCTGCCTTTTAATACCTGCACATTCCAAAATAACATTTTTCTTTTAGGTTTCCTAAATTTATAATTCTCATTCACTGCGTTTTTTGTTTCATTGTTCTCTTCGTTTGTTTCCTACCACCTTTCGACTCTTTATAGTTTTTGTTGGCTATTTTTAACCTTCCTCCCTTTTCTCCCATCTTCTTTCTTTTTCATTTATTTTCATATATCATACTTTTAATCTCATCTCCTCTCTTTCTAATTTTTTTCTTCTTCTCTTATAATGACTTGTATTTCTTTTTCTTTCCTTGTCTTATATATTTTAGTTTTCTTCAGTTTTATTTTATTTTTAGTATGTTTATTTTTTTCTTCAAAATTTTTAACCTTTATTAACACTTGCCTTTCCTTATCTACGTTCATTTTAATCTTATTTTTACACATCTCGCTTCCACTTGATTTTATTTCTCTTTTTTCTTTATTCACCTCTGTCCTCTTTATCACTAAGTTATTTTTCTTTTTCCTTTTCAGATAATCTATTCTTTTTTCCATTTTCTCACTCTTTCTTTAGAGTTCTTAAACTTCTCTTCCCATTTTCGTTTCTCAGAGTTTATCTCTGCTCTCATTTCTTTCATTTCGGCATTAGTTTTTCATGTTCAGATTTTATTAATCTTATTTCTTTCAACATTTCCTTCGATAATCTCTCAACCCTACTTCTTCTTCTTCCGTTTCATTATCTTTACTCGATTTAATTTTTATTTCATTAACTTCTCCTTTCTTCGGCGATCTAACCAGTTGACCAACATCAATACACTAAATTTTACTGGTTTATTCACACACGCGAACGGTTAATTCTAATGCTCAAATGACGTCATTCACTTATTCTAAACGCAAAATAGAAAAATAATATTTTTCTAATAAGGGGCAATTTAATACTTTGGTATCATTGAAATGTTCCGCTTGTTAAATAATTCTACGTTGTAACTTGGCACGTTACATAAAGGTGCGTTTTGCTATTTCCGGAAAATCAATAATTGTATCTAAGAATTTTGATTTCCTGTTGTACGTTATAATCAGTGGTAGAATGTATAATTTTGGGGCAATTGCCCCTTTAGATACTCATTCATTATTCAAACCACCCTTTAACTACAAACCTAATAAAAACATATTGATGAATATTAAAAAATAATGTTATATTGACATGAATAATTTTGTTATACTCAAGTGAGAAAAATTTAATTTTAAAATTTTCATGTACTTTTTACCAAATGTTTTTATGTAGGATAATAAAAATTAGATTACAACTTAGTTGACGCTTGCAATTGTTTTACAACAAAATACCAAGAAGAAGAACAGAATAAAAATTTTTATGCATAAGTGAGTAGATAATGAAAAAAAATGTAAAAAAATAAGCCAAACAAATAGTGGAATAATAAACATAAAATCAAAGAAAATGCCGGTTACAGATAGGAAGACGCCGGATGAGCGTAGGCTTGTTTGTTTACTTGAGAAATACTAATACAAGAACACTAAAGTGAGTATTCTACGTTCTGATCAAATTAGCGTGTATTTGATTGCCCGATTTATATTCCTGTTTTTATATAGTGTACAGTATATGCATTCATGTTCTTCAATAACCCAAAGAATAATTGTTTATTCAGATAGTATTTAAATTAAATCTTACCACTGTCAGTGTTCTGGCTTTGGTATTCTATCCATTATAATCACAATCACAAATAGCAGAGAGAATAGGTTGTACTTCGGTTTTATCTTTCTATTCATCTCAAATTATTGTGATCTTTGTCCTTCAATATACGTTTGCGTTTGTCTCGATACGTTCACGTCTACCAGAGTGATAGCTTGTGCACCGTATTAAAAACTGAAGGTTAGGTATAATTTTTTCCTTCTTCTCTTGCCTTATGTATCAGTGTTCTCAATGTTTGTTTACCTGCCCGATTTAAATTTTGTTTGTTCTTCTTCCAGTTTCTGTTTTACAAGCTCCTTACTCTTTTCTTTGGTATTCTTGTGTATATTTCTATTGTTCCTCTTTTTGTTAGATCACAGCGTCAGTTTATTTCCGTTTCATTTGCTGGATTGCTTTTGGGGTATCTTCTTTCTCTTTTTGTGCTTTTGTTTGTGACCTTGAAGTTTAATTTGTATCCTTTGTCGTCAAAATACGTTTTATTTTGATTTAACGTACTCGCTTTCAAGTTTTGCTTTTGCTGGTTTATTTACGTCATTAATGCCGATTGCTTTGCAATTTGCTTGGGAATATCTAGGATATTGATGGATTCCGTTGAATTTTCTGATTACACTGTGTTTAAGACGCGAGATTATCGTCTTTTTTGGAATACAATTAGCACAAATTATTGCATTATTGTATTCAGATGATTCATCGTCAAGCGTCTTCAAGTGTGAACATGTGAATATAGCACTTTGTTGTGTTGGAAAATTTTCAATGTATTCTTAATGAAGTGTGTTTAAGCGGGTCAGTTACCTTAGTTCGGTTTTGCGGTTATTGTACGATCTTCATTCAGAATACTATGTAACTTCGAGACAACTGAGATTATCAACGACGTGCCTTTCCAGGCACATTTCTTAAAAGAATTAATAAAACTTTCGACTGTTCACGCCCTCAAAAGCGACGTCCGTTCCAACGGTTTCCTTCCAACCCTTGTTGCAGCTGCCCTTTACCATAGCTTGAACCAACAGGGATTTATTTATAGGTGCTCTTTTGGCCTTGTGTTTTTATTTATTGTTATTTGCCTTCATTTGTTAATTTTGTTACAGGTTTATTGAAGTACTCTCTACAGATCGGGTTTTAGTAAATGAAGGCTGGAAGTTCCTCACCGAATCATCTCCGTTTGACGCCCTTAGAATGTTGACAATTTTCTTAATGATTGACGACCGAATGGCCTTTGATTCGACCCAGGTTAACTCACGAAATCATATTTCTTGCAAACCACGCCCTGTTCCCCCCAGTGCTGTGCATCTGCCCCAAATTAGGTTTCGTTTATTTTGTGATAACGTGAGTTCTTTTGAACGTAACACGTTCTTTATTATACTTTCTTTTGCTGTGCTTCTACCTATTTCCTCATAGTGCTCTTTCCATGTTTCTAAAATTTCTTCTATTCTGGTTTGTAGTTTGTTCTTATTGGTGTATATCTTTTTTTATACAGTTTGCTCTTCTCGCCCTTCTAGGTGGAGGTTGAAACAACAACTCAATATGTTGTCAACGCCGACGTTTCGCCCCTGTGCGTAGGGCTTTATCAAGGCTTTTTTTTTAGAAATGTTTTGGTCTAATAAGTTTGTAAGTTTTATGCTGTCCAGGTAATCTTGTTAAAAATACGATAAATTCATGCCAACCGTTCTCTCAACGTCTTATACCAGTTGTGTTGTGGGTTGCCATGAGTATTCGAAGGTGATGAATCAGGTGGATAGTTCTCTGATTATAAATTTTTTACCACAGTTTGCTCTTCTCCAGCCTTCTAGGTGAATTGAATAACAACAACGCAATTGTTGTCAACGCCGACTTTAGCCTGTGCTAGGGCTTTATCAGCTTTACATCTTTTTAGAAATGTTTACGGTCTAATGTTTGTAAGTTTTATGCTGTCCGAGGCATCTTGTTAAAAATACGATAAATTCCGATGCCATACAGTTCTCTCAACGTCTTATACCAAGTTGTGTTGTGGGTTACAAACTTATTAGACCGTAAAACTTTCTAAAAGATGTAAAGCCTTCATACCCTACGCACAGCGAAACCTCATTTGACAAATATTAGTGCTCTTTCCATGTTTCTAAAATTTCTTCTATTCTGGTTTGTAGTTTGTTCTTATTGGTGTATATCGTTTTTGATTGTTTTGGTTTGTTCCTCTTAACCGTTCTTTTTTTGTTTGATCGTTGTTACGCGTTGACTTCTTTTCCAAATTTACGCCAGCTATTATTTTTAGCCTGTATAATTACTTTCTTTACTTTATTCCTTTTCTTGGTGTATTTTCCTTAATTACCTTTTTACCTCTTCGTTCCACAAATTTGTTCTTTTTATGTTATTCATATTATGCTATATTTTTTCACCCGCATACTTATTCCGTTCCCTTGAGAATTGTATCTTTAAAGATTTTCCATTTTCTTCCAAATATCTTCCCTGTCTCTCTTCCTTATAACTTGTAAATCACATATTTGTCTCTTCTTAACATATCGTTTGTTTTTCTGGTATTTTTAATCAATACCTTGCTATTTTCTTCTATTTATTTTATTATTTATAGAAATATAAAAATTGTGGTACTACTCTGTGTTTAGTGCTTCTTTCCTTGTTTCTATATTTTGTATTGACTCGCTAAAACTTCTTACGTACAATATATAATCTACTAAACTTTTGGATTTTTTTTTCTTTGCGTTCTAGTCTACCACAATAACTCTTGCTTTTTGGCGCGTGCTTTCTGTGGGTTCATACATTCACAAAGTGTTCTAGTTCATAATTCTTGAGTTTATCGCTCTATACTTTAACACTAGGTTTATTTATATCTTCTTTCACTACTATTCCCATTCCTTTGGTTGATCTTTTATCTTCTTCCACTCCTGAATAGTATACAGAGTATTTATGTGTAATTTATATCAAATCCTTTTTTTTATCTGAAAAAGCGACTGTAAGCAGTTGCTTTAGTCGATTCTTCAATTATTAAAGCCAACTAAGCATTGGCAAATACAACAATCTCAAATCATCCGGTTCGATTTTCAAAATGCTGACCGTGTTTGTTGATATTCCGCATTATTTGATTAACGTTTCTTATGTTGATATTGCGTGCGTCCTCCTAGTGGATGGCAATCCTCGATAGAGAATGCTGAGGGTATATTCTGTTTGCTGGATGTATCTTCTTGCTTGAGTTTGAGTGGGGCGCTTTTGTTAGCACTGATGAGGATTCTTTTGTTGCGAGGTTTGTGTGGGTTGTTGCCGTTGCGGAAGCTGCAATTGCTTACTTTAAATGCTGCTTTAAGGCTATCGTTGGGAGAGTTGTATTGGTTGTTGGTGCTGATGCTGCCGTTGTGTGTTGTCAGAGGCGAATTGGTGATAAGACGTCGCAAGTGGGCGTAATAAGCTTCTTCGGATGCGCGCTTTGATATCTATAATAAATGAGCGAGTTTGTTGCTCCAGTGGGTCTTGTATTTGACAGGCGATGATGTCCGGAACCGGCGTCGCAAGTTTCATGACGTGTAGGTGAGCTCGTTGCACCCAGTTGAACGATGAAGAGTTGAGCCTGTTAAGTTCCAGGAGACGTATGGGTCGGTGTACGTTTGATGGCGGACAGATTTGTCGTTTCAAGACGTAAGTTTGTCTTTGATCAATGTTATGGTGATTGTGAGTATTGCAGCGGTTGTGGCGTTTAAGGGTGTTGCAGTGGTTGTAACGTTTCATCTTTTTGGGTTGTTTGTTGGGCGATGGAGTTAGCGAAACGACTTTGCGTGTACTCCATCAGCTAAATTCGATGTGCGTTACATCATAATGTGTCAGTGCCGTAGATGTTCACGGCGGAAGCAACGATGGCACGCGTTTTGTTGGTGGATGTTCATGTCGCACGCGTTGTGTTGACAGGCGTGGCGATGGCACGCGTTGTGTTGGCAAGTGTAGTCATGACAATCTATTGTTGGCGGGCGTAGTGTTGACAAAGTAGTGTTGAGGGGGTTTACTGATAATGGACCCCTCTTGTTGGCCTGCTGCGAAAGCTGCCGTTTGTGAGTTGTGTGGGTTGCTGCTGTTGCGAATGTTCAAAGCTGCTCATAGTACAATAGCAAACAAACAGTCATATTTGCTAATGATTTGTTGGTTATAATAATTGAAGAATCGGCTTATGTAACTGCTTACACATCTGTCGTAAAAGTAGCTTTAATATAAATTAATTTTTGGACGTGTTATTATAGCACATGATGACACTAGATGTCGTAACACTTATTTATTTGTCATGTTTTCGATTCCTTTTTCTTTTTTTTGTTTACTTACACCTAGTATTTGAATTTTATTTGTATCTATCTTTTTTGTAAGCTCTATTTTTGCTAGGCGTTGAATTTATGTTTCAAATCCCTATTCCTATTGTGTTTTCTTCAGTTCTTCTTCCAGCTACTTCGTACTTTGTCTTCTGTGCAGTATGAATTAAGGATAGTTTGCGCCCAACTTTTCGTTTCGTCTTCGTGTGCTGATCTGGCCCTCTTGTTTTTTTTTATAAACCCTGCGGACCGTCTGCCATTAATGGTTTCGGATGCACTGCCGCCTAAAAAACTCATTGTGCTTTCCTTGGTTATTAGTCGACATGCCCAAAATCCATTCCGGATATTAATAAGTGCAGGCCATACAATAGATACGCATTCAGTTCTTTTGGTGGTATGCAACTGTACAGTAAATACAGTACCGTTTTCGGGGCACTCTCACACAGCGTTCCTCCATCTTCCACCCTTTCCCTGCTTATTACTAGTTTATTTCTTCTAAATGTTGTTTTTATTCTTCTTGTCTTTGCGTTTGTCATGTACGGAGCATTTGTTTTTTTTCTCTCGTCTTCTTGTCCAAAGCTTCATTCAGCCTATTTGTTCCTACGAGCATGTTTGCGTTACGTAGTATTTTCTCGTTTCTTCTATTTTGTCGATATTCTCACCTTTATTGGTCTGTTTCCTTTCTTTCTGTTCATAAAGTCTATCTGATAATCTGCCAGAGATACTCTTATTCTTTGTATGATTTCGCTCAAAAATACTTGCTTTTTACACTAAAAGAAATCACTAGAAAGTCAAAGAGAAGCAAAAATTTCACTTGACTATAGATGGTAGTAATGAAATAACAAAAAAATTAGCTTATAATTTTGTACCCAACACATTCTTAATATGTTTCAAAAGGGAAATCTATATACAGGGTGGGGCACTACTAACGAATTATTCTGTAGCACTAAAACGACAAATAATGTAATAAATCTTAAGACATACGTATATCGAGATTATTTGAACCACATTTTAAAATATTTTCGATTGACAGTGCCCAGAAACACGCACCATATCAAAGTTGGGTTATTTTAAATGGAACATCCTGTATTTTTTTCTATTTAAATTGTAGAATAAAAATAATGTATGTTCTTTAACATGTCCCCATACCAACTTACATCCGTTTCTGAGATAAATGAATTTTACCTGATTTGCAGACCCTCCAAAAAAAATGCAATAACTTCAAGATAAATAAGAACAAGCAATTTTGGTTTACATCACTTTACTAAGAACCTTCAACATTCCTTTTGCAATATTTACTATTATGGTATGATGTACAGAGTGTTTTAAATACTACCGCATAACGTTAACGACTTAAAACTTAAATAACTTGCTTAACTTAAATAGAACACCCTGCATTTCTGTAGCTTGTTGGAATCAAAACTAGTTACCTTTCAATCGGTATTAGGGTTACCAACCCCTAATTCTGATAGTTTTCAAGATATTATACAATTTGCTAGTTTAACAATGAATTTAAGTTACCTGTGAGATATCAGTAAAATGAACATTATCTTGCAAACATTTTTAATGTATAGGCCAACCCAGCTTTAAATATTAACTTTAAAAAAATTTTTAGAAAAAAATAACAGAAATGTGCTCATGATTTATGCCGGGTTCTAAGAGTCAGTCGAATCACGCCCACCTGTCACAAACAACAGCAACCATTATTAGTTTCAACAAAAATCGATGACACTGTAAACATTGGTAATTTTGTTAAAAAATTCTAAAAATAATGGTTTTCAAAATTATCGTACTACTATTAGAGCGATTTGTATTACATTATTAGTTAACAAATTAAAGTTTGCCGATGTTTACAGTATGATCGATTTTTGATGTACCAAATAACAGTTGCTGTTGTTAAACATCAGTAAATTGTGACCGGTGTGCGTAATTTGACAAACTTTTAGAGCCTGGGATACTAGTCACAAGCACATTTCTGTTTATTTTTTCTAAAAAAAAAATAAATATTTTCAAGTTAAATATTTAAAACTATCAAAGTTAGGGGTTGGTAACCCTAATACCGACTAAATGGTAATTAGTTCAAGCTTTCAACAGGCTACAAAAATGTAAGGTGTTCCATTTAAGTTAAACAAGTTACTTAAGTTTTTAGTCTTTAGTGTTATGCGGTAGTATTAAAAACACACTGTACATCATAACACAATAGTAAATTATGCAAAAGAGATGTTGTAGTCTCTTAATACGGTGGTGTAAACCTAAGTTGCTGGTTCTTATTTATCTTGAAGTTATTGCATTTTTTTGGTGGATCTGCCAATCAGGTGAAATCCATTTATCTCAAAAACGGAAGTAAGTAGGTATAGGAGATGTTAAAGAACATACATTTATGTATGCCTTAAAATTTCTAACATTATTTGTCGTTTTAATGCTATAGAATAATTTGTTGATAGTGCCCCACTCTGTAGTCATGGTACAAAAAAAGCAAAAATATTCTCGCAAAGTACCAAGCAAATTTCATAACCAAATTGGCATGGTGAATCCGGCTCAAAGGACCAAGTTCTATTTTATAGGTAACTAGAACGTGTAATTTAAATACTTGGTTTAAAAATACTTTAATTATACCAAAAATAAATTAATTTTAAATTGTTTAGTAGTATCAACAACTGAAATAATTATTTTTATTATTGAAGTACAACAAATGCAATGCAATTTACTTTAATAAAACATTTCTAATTAATTCATGAATGTACATAGTTAGAACTTAATCACGTATGAAATCAAATATTTAAATTCGTGTATAATTAAAATGTTTAAAGGTAAATCGTGAATAAAACGTGACTAAAATTTAAAAGCAAAGACCCGTTTTGAAATTTTGATAAAACGTACCTATAACGCAACCAGCAAACTGCGAATGATTTAAAATGGGAATTATGCAAGCACGAAATTAATTATTTGTAAAATCTGTTAAAATTTAAAACGTCGTTTTAAATGGCGTCCACGTTAAATGCGCTTTTAATGCAATAAAATGGAAACTTCCGACCCAAATAGATATTGATCGATGGACCGTTTCAATTTGCTGTTGCTATGGCAACGGGTAAGTGTGAATGCTCACTTAATTTTTTTAATTAAGTGCAAGCTTAAATTGAAATAAGAAATAATGTCAGTCATTAACATTGTTTAATTTGAATGCAATTAATTAATTTTTAAAATAAGTTTGTGATTTTGTGAGCGAAAGCAATTGTGACAGATAGTTCAGATTTAGGTAAATTTCTTACAAAAATTTTGAAAAACTACTAGTCAGTAAAAAACAACAACTCAATAATAAACATTCTCATGTGAAAAAATTTCAATCAATTAATACATTTTTTTAAGAGCATTCATACAACATTGGATTAAAAATTGCACTGATAATTAAATAAATTTTACAAATGTTTTAAAATGTAAAAAATGGGTAGTACTCTGAGGCAGCCCTATGTAATGCCAAGTTAAAACAAATTTAATAACGACAAAATATTCTCCCCCATCAAATATCTATGTATACCAATTTTTATGGTAATCGCTCGCATGCAAATTCAGTTGAGTTGTGGAAAGGTCGTCTATGTTTTTAGATAACACCAAAAGTTTCTCGGCCTATATAAATATAGCGATATTAGATTCACTTGCATAACAATTTTTTAAAACCATCTACAACTAATTAACATTAATAAATAATTCGTATAACTTTACGATTTTGTTTCCTTACGAAATTCTTGACACAATTTTTGCTAAAAACTACACAAATTTACATATAAAATATTAAATGAAAAAGAAATGACCGTAAAATTTTTATTATATCTTTCTAGTTAGGGATGTACGCTCCAATTCCATCACTAAATAAAACGTTACCTAATTTTTTACCAATCGATAGCCACGATACGGGATATTCAATAATAGAAACGCAAATTTTATTTATAAGATTGTGTTGCATATGTTGATCAATATTTAATGTAATCTTTTTGATTTTAAGCTGTATGCGTTTTAGAAATTTGACAACCAACGTGAGGCAGAAAAGTAACACATATATCAAACTGAATAAAAACAAATTAATAAGATGCGAGTTATTATTACATGAGAGGGAGTAATGTGTACTTTGGAAATTTAGAAAAAAAAGGACGTGAATATAAAATTGAAACGAATAGATATGAAACTGAGTAAAGAAGATTAATGTAATATAAATTTGAAATTATATGATAAAAAATGAATTAATAACATATATATTTTTTAAGAAGTTTGAGAGGAATAAATATTTTTGAATTAGAATTAAAATTTTAATAAAGATAAATCTGCAAAGAAATAAAAAAATTGATTTAGTTCGTTAATATAAAACAAAGAATAAATACAAAATATTAAGGTTTGATATTGAAAATTTTAATACAAAAATTAAAATTTAAAATTTCTTAAAAGAGGAATGAATACTTTTGAATCAGAATTAAAATTTTAATAAAGATAAATCGGCAAACAAATATAAAAATTATAGAATTAGTTCGTTAATGTAAAATAAAGAATAAATACAAAATATTAGCGTTTGATATTGAAAATTTTGTCATAACATTTAAAATTTTTCATAATTATCGATAGAGGAATAAATGTTTTTGAGTTAGAATTAAAAATTTAATAAAAATAATTCTGCAAAGAAATAAAAAAATGTATAATTAGATAGTTAATATAAATCAAGAATGAATACAAAATATTAACGTTTGATATTAAAAATTTTTACACAAAATTTAAATTTTCCGAAATTTTTAAAAGAAGGGTAAATATTTTTGCATTAAAATTAAAAATTTAATAAAAACAAGATTGTAAAAAATAAAAATATATATAAAATTAGTTAATCAATATAAAATAAAGAATGAATACAAAATATTAACGTTTAATATTGGAAATTATAACCCAAAGTTTTAAATTTTCCATAATTTTAGATAGAGGAATAAACAGAATTAAAATGTTAATAAAATAAGATTGCAAAAAAATAAAAAATATATAGAATTATTTAACTAATGCAAGATAATTAATGAATATACAATATTAAAGTTTAATAGAAAAATTATTGATACAAAATTAACAATTTTTCAAAAGGGAAATAATTATCTTTAAATAAGGTTGTTAAGTTCACCTATTCCTTTATTAAACACGGTTTCGACACCAAGGTGTAATCATCAAGTTTATAGCAATTCAACACTGACAACTAACATAATAAAATTGAGTTGAACAAAATTATGTTAATTGTTAGTGCTGTGGACCTGATGATGAAACATTAGTGTCGAAACTAGTAGCCGCTTTGGGTTTTTAATTAACTGTATAATTAAAAAATATGCGCATTTAAAAAATTTAACCTTATTGATAAGAATGACGTTTAGTATTTTACCCTTTTAATCATAATTATTTTTAAATTAGAATTACTATTTTAATAGAAATAAGTTTGGAAAGAAATTTAAAAAATATAAAATTAATTATTTAATATAAATTAAAAAATGAGTACAAAATATTAACGTTTGATATTGAAAAATTTAAAATTTTCCAAATTGTTTCAAAGATGGGAAGATATTTTTAGAATTAAAATTTTAATAAGAATAAGTTTGGAATTAATTTAATTAATATAAAACAAAGAATGAATAAAGACAATAACGTTCTTTTATGAAAATTTTGCATCAAAACTTAAGATTAGATTTTTTTTTAAATAGAAATAAATACTTTTTAAAAAAATGAATACAAAATATCATTCAAAATTTAAAATTTTCCAAAATTTTTAAAAGAAGAGGAAAAATTTTTGAATTAAAATTAAAATAATAGTAAAATTAGTTTGTAAAAAATATATAATTAATTCATATAAAGTTAAGAATGTATTACAAAGAAATAAAGAACATATATATATATATATATATATATATATATATATATATATATATATTCGTTAATTAATATAAAATAAATAATGAATACAAAACATTAACATTCAATTTTTAATAAAAATAATAAGTGTGCAAAAATATATCGAATGAATACAAAATATTATCCTTTGATATTGAAAAATTTGCCACAAATTGTAAGATTTTTTTAATTAATAATAATAATAAGACATGCATTCAGGAAAAACCCCAAGAAACCCCGACACCTAAGCTCAAAACAAAAAAAGATGCTTCTTTGGAACGTTGAATATAAACTCACTGTTAAAAACAGAAAAACTAAAACAACTTATCAAGATTCTAGATGAATATGAGATCCTAATCTTGGCCCCCCAGGAAACGAGATTCATAGATAAAAATATAATGGAGTCGGAAGGATATAGGATCTTCAAAGGTAAAAGAGGTCTAAACCCAATAGGAAAAGGTATACCACACCTGGGAAACGGTTTTATCGTGAATAGGAAGATAATCAACTCTATATCAGACTTCTACTCACCAAACGAACGACTCGCAATCATGTCACTGCGATGTGCAAATAAGACATATACTCTTATAAACTGCCACGCTCCTATTAACGAAGACAACAAAAGGAATCCAGAAAAGGTTGAGAAATACTAGGAGTCTCTGGAACATAAACTCTCAAAGATCCCAAGAAAACATTAAGATCCTACTAGGCGACTTCAACGCACAGATTGGAAATGAAAGAAAATACAAAAAGACAGTAGGAGAATATCCTGCACACAAACGAACCAACAAAAATGGAGAGAGATTAATAGAGTTGTGCAGGGTTTTAACCTCAAGCTAATGTCAACAAATTTTAGACACCTACCCAGAAAATAGAAAACATGGAAATCACCAAACCCCAGCTTGGGAGAATTCCAGATTGATCATGTTGTCATCTCATTCAATAACCAGAGGGAAATTATGAATGTAAAAGTTCGGAAAGGTGCAAACATTGAAACAGACCATTACCTGACAACACTAAAATTGAAATTTATCCCCAAAAAAGACACGGAACAAAGAGTTTAAAATACAGAGGATCAACACAGAAATACTAAAGCTTAAGAAACAAGATTTCCAGGAAAAACTAAACATAGAATCTGAAGAATGGGATGAAATCAAAACAAAAATAGTCAAGACATCAATGGAAATAGCCCCGCTCAACAAAAAAGAAAACACAGGTGGTGGAATGAACAGTGTGAAAAAGCCTTGGAACTTAGGATTAAAACCTGGAAAAAATGGCATTCAACCAAAAATAATAAAGACTATATCAAATTCAAAGAACAAAGAGCACAAACAGCAAAAACAATAAGAACAAACAAGAGGAATTTTGACAAGAACCAACTAGAGCAAATAAATGAAGACTTTAAAAGAACAACACAAGAACATTTTATAAAGCCTTTAAACAAAACCTTCAAGGATATGGACCACCAAACTTATGTTTCAAAAACGAAGAAGGAAAGATAGCCCTGAATAACCAAGAGAACTGCAAAATACTTGCAACATACTTCAAAAACTATTAAACTGTGAAGAACCGAAAACAAAATTCCCAAAACAAAATCCGAAATACAAATTTGAAAACTCCAAACCACCAGACCTAAGAAATCCAACAGATTATTAAAGAACTAAAAATGATAAAGCCCCAGGAGAAGACTCGGTAGTAGCAGAAATGTGGAAAAATGTAGATACCAAAACAGTCAAAAGCCTACATAAAATAATACAAAATATCTGGGAAACGGAGGAAATACCGGAGGATTGGAAAACAGCTATGATCCATCAATACACAAAAAGGAGATAAAACAGATGCAAACAATTATAGAGGAATTTCACTCCTATCGGTAACATACAAAATGCTATCCAAAGCATTACAAAACAGATTGGAGGCTCAACTGGACCCACAACTAGGTGACTACCAGGGAGGATTCAGGAAGGGAAGATCCTGTGCTGAGCAGATATTAAACCTGAAACTCATAATAAGGTACAGGAGACAGAGAGCCAAGGACATACAAGTAACATTTGTGGACTTCAAAAAGGCCTACGATTCTATAGATAGAGAGACACTTTTCAATATTTTGGAGGAATTCGGAGCCGATGACAAATCAATTGCAATCACGAAAAAAACTCTGACAAGCACGCAGTCAAAAGTAAAGTTTATGGGAGAGATCTCAGAACCTTTTGAAGTCAGAACAGGAGTAAGACAGGGAGATGGCCATTCCCACTACTCTTCAACTGTGTGCTGGAGAAGGTAATGAGAGAGTGGAGGAAGAGAATGGAAGAGGAAGGAATTCCAAAAATAAAGATAGGAAGAAAGAAAGACAACCTTGAAATTGACTGTCTGGCTTTTGCAGATGATTTAGCAATACTAGCGGAAAACATGGAAGACGCAAGTAAACAGATAAATATACTGAAGGAGACAGCCTGCAAATATCATATGAAAAGACAGAATTCATGACCAATAAAAAAAAAATGCACCAAGGCAGATTAAAACAAAATATGGGAAAATTAGGGTGGTTAGCAAGTTCAAATACCTAGGAGAACTAATTCAACCAAACACCCTGGACAAAGAAGCGGTCCTGGCAAGAGCAAGAAAAATGGAAATGGCATTTCAGTTGACGAAAAATATATATAATAAGAAGTCCATATCTATAAATGCAAAACTGAGGCACTACAATACGGTTATTAAGCCAGAGGGCCTCTACGCCTCAGAATGCCTTGCACTAAACACGGCCAAACAGTTAGACGAGGTAGAAAAAAGGAGAGAAAAATTATACGGAAAATCCTGGGACCAAAGTATGAAGATGGAAAATGGAAACTGAGAAGCAACAAAGAGATCTACACAAAAACAGAACGAATAACAGACTCGATGAGGAGAAGAAGAGTGACATTCTACGGACACATTAAGAGAATGTATGAAGAAAGACTGACAAAGAAAATATTCAACTATTTCGACAGAAATCCCAAGACACAGATGACATGGATCAAGGAGGTCAGAAGAGACATGGAAGAAATGAAAATTGATGGAGAGGAGGTGGAGAGAAGACAAGAATTCAGAGAGAAGATAAGAAAATTCAAAAGCTATCAAGAAAAGCCAAAAAGAAGACTGGAACTAAGTGGACGGAGGAAAGAAAAAGCAACATGGAGAAAGAATGAAAGAATACTGGAAGAGAAGAAAGAAGGGAGAGAAGAAATCATAAGTTATTTCACGTGGTCCATAGTTGGCCAAAATCGAAAGAAGAAGAAGAAGAATAATTATGATCAAAGAAATTAAACCGTAAGCTGCAGCATGATCATCATCATCAGCAAACGAACAGTGTCATTTCGCTGATGACCATGGTAGCTTAGAAACATGTGTTCAGACATACTTTTGTGGTGTTTTCTTTTCTGTTAATAATTGTAAATTAAAAACATTAAACATATTTTATAAAACAAAATCAGAACATATTTGGCGCGCATTATGGGGCAATCGGGGATAAAAGCAAAACAAACCAGCAAAGTCTACATAGACAAAGTTATGTTCCAAAAATAACAGACAAGAAAAAAAATGTCGAAGGTAATCATAAATAAAAATTGCAAAAGTTTAAGTAAACATTCAAACAAACAAACATTTATATAAACTCCTTTAAGAATTACATAGTATTGAAGACGCGATCTTATTATAGAATATTGTATCACCATAATAGTGTAAGTAGTAAAAACAATAACATAGGCAATATCAAAATACAATTAATCCAAATATTGATAGATATCAAATATAAACATTAATCATAAATAATATTTATTTGACGTACAACGGGGGACAAACAAATAAACTTTATGAGGAGGAAAAGACAAAAAACCTTCATGAACAAGTTTTCAAACAAATCATTAATATTATTTTAAACTAGTAACCAAACTCAATTAAAAAAGGGTCTAATCTAGACAAACCTGAAATTAAACACGTGAGGTCACCGCTCCAAGTCAGAGGTCAAAGGTCAGGTCAACTTGTGACCCCGCCTAAGATCAGCGCCTGGACCTCCTGAACAATTTGACGTATCGATCTACGAAATCGGTTCAGCCGTTTCGGAGGAGAAGACGAACATACAGACAGACAGACAGACAGACCGGGCCACGATTTTATGTGTGCAGATTTGTGAGTTAATACATGCGATAATTACTAAGAGATGGCGACACCGTATGTTGTTTGCATATTATTCACGATGGGGTCAATGAATTATGAAAATAACATAAACAAATTTTTACATAATTTTAGAATAGTATCTTTAAATGTAAATAGCTTAGCAAGTGGAGAAACAAATGAGTGGTTGATTAGTCTTCTGCTAAATGTATTATTTTTATTTTGTTATTTTACACCAATTATAATTAATATTTGTAAAATTTGAAATAAAAATATATTACAAAGCTCAATTCTTCTTTGACAAATTTGTGCGTTTTGATACAACTCGATAACTCAATTAAAACGTACGAAAATAAGGACGAAGCACCGCTTTATTTTGAATTGTAAATTAAGTTAATAAAACATACCGACCAAATAATCAATAAATTACTGTCACGTTGATTAAGAACAAAACTGAACAAAAGCGAAACAGAACAGCCTTTATAATTAGGATACAAATTACAAGTTCCTTGTAACACATACAATAAAATAAAAATTTACAACATAAACATTTACAGATTTTGTTAATGTCTTGCGCATAATTTAAAATATAATTGTATTTATATTAAAATTAAAGCAAACATAATTAAAATTCGTTTTTTGCTCTCTGAACTATATACTCCGTTCTTTTTCAAAAGAGAATAATTTGACAAGTTAAAGTAACGTCATGAAAAAGCGTGTGCTCATATAAAATAACAAAGTGTTTAATAATAAGCTTGAATTAGCAGGTAATAATACTTTTTATATTTAGATGAATAAAACCTAATTATATTTCTTAGAATAAATATAGAAATAACTGTGTGAGTTAAATAATATCATCAATAGGTGTAATCAGTTTAACGTCTAATTATGTACGATGGCGCCTAATTCTAAGAACACGGATGAAGAGATGAAAATTATTACCATCAATGTATACAAATATAGTATCAAAATTAGGAAAATTTGGGAGTCGATACAACTCAAATATGTAAGAAATGTCAAAAATAGTACATATACCATTTCATATTTAAAAAAAATTGCTACTGATTTGTTTCTAAGTGGAAGCACAGGTGTAAACCTGCGTAAGATTTACTTCTCTCTTTTGCAAAAGAACTAAGTATAAATCATTTTGAGTATCTTTTTTTGACCCCTTTGTGTAAATCTGTTTAACAACATTATTGGAACACTAGTCTTAAAGCACGTCCTACGGACGCATGAATTTTGACCTATAATTTTTGACCTTGAGGTCATAGGTCAAAATGATGTGTACAAAAGATGTTTGTCTTGTTAAGACAAACATATTTAGTAATGAAACAAAAATTGATTTTGAAGTTTGGGGAGAGTGGGTGTGGCCAGTCCCCCAGGAGGTTTAGTTAGAGTTTAAAAAACCCTTGCATCCAGACCTCCTTAAAATCCTCTATTAAATAGTGTAATCAGTTTTTTTTTAAACACCTCGGAGGAGATGATAAACAGACAGACAGAGATTTCAAGAAAATTATATATATATAGATAACCTAAAATTGTTTATAATTTTTTTTTTTACAACAATTAGGTGATCATGAATTGTTATCTACAAATATTATACAATGTGGAGACTTTAACTGGAATAAAATTCATATGGAAAAGAATGCAAGTGACACATCGTTAGGAAGATCTCTTCTCTAGGAATGCAACACATTTTTTATTTTTTGAATATTTTTAAAGAGCAAGTGGTCAAATAAAAACCAATTTTAAGTTAAACATGTTTTGGCTCTTATCATATTTTTTGTTTTCAATATTTGATAGTTTTTGCCATACTATTGAAGAAATCTGATTTTTTGACATGTTTTTTTATGCTTTGAAACCAACTCGCTTAGTGATCATATACCTATAGTCATAAGCAGTACAACAATGTGGGTCATAGAAAGGTTCTGGTGAGGTAGTGATAACCCACCGTTAAAGAAGATACAAGGCTAAACGTATTAATAACTCTTCAAGAAAATCTAGTGACTCCAGTCAGGCAACTGACCCGTAACAACGACATCAAACTTACGCTTAAATCTGCCAAGCTGCATCCTTACAAAATTCAGGCACTTCAAGAATCAACGGAGGAAGACCAGGATCGCCGAATTTTGCGAGCAAATGAACCTGATCGATGTTATTCGACTACCACTAACCTCAATGAGATGCCAAAAATTCAAACTCAGTTCTCGCAAAAAGTCAATGTATGAGGTGGAATAGTAAGTAATCAGATTGTAGGACCAGTATTCTAGGTGGAGATGCTTCAAGACGACCTCATGCCATAGTTAGCCATTTTATTTCCGTTAGATCCGCATTTACCTGATGAACGAATATGGTCTAAACAGGACGGAGCTCCACCCTATTATGCTGTGCGTTTTTCCCAATCGACGGATTGGAAGAAGAGGTCACATTGAATAGCCGACGGATCTGACTTCCCTTGATTTTTTTTGTGAGGATATCTCAAGAGTAAGGTCAATGTAACAAAACCGACCGACATTGCGACATAAATCCTGGCTCTCCAAGAATTAACGGAGGATGACCCGGACCGCCGAATCGAATTTTGCAAGTAAATGATCAACCTGATTTATAAACATCGATCTTTTTTACCGACTCTTACATGATGCAATTAATCGTCAAAATTGTTGTTATTGGAGTGACCTAATCCTCAATCAGATGCGAGAAACTAATGCTCAATTCCCGTAAAAAGTCAATGTATGGGCTAGAATAATAGGACCAGTATTCTTGGATAGTAATCTTGATGGAGTTTCAAGACAACCTCATGCCAGAGTTAGCCATTTTATTTTTAAATGTGTTAAATCAGAATTTACGAACGAATATGGTACCAACAGGACGAGCTTCACGCCATTATGCTGTGATGGTTCGTAGATATTTAGACGAAGTTTTTCTATATCGATTGATTGGAAGAAGAGATCATATTAAATGATCGACAAGATCTTCGGATCTTACTCCGCTTGTTTTTTTGTGGAGTAAGGTTTATGTAAAAAAACCGAAGACATTGAGGACCTTCAGCAACGTATTAAGCATGAAATGTGGAAAGTCACATCAGATGAATGTTATCATCGATTGGCACTTTGCCAAGAAAGAAACGATGTCCATTTTGAACATTTCTTGCATTAAATAGTACTCAAGTTACAAAATTTTTTTAAATTTTGTATCACGTGGGCTAAGAAATAAATAACGCATTGTACTCTTTGAGAAAAGATCGGAGGTGGCTGGGCACTTCCGGGAACAGATCTACAAAATTTTTTTGCAAAAAACATATAATTTTATTCCGGTTAAAGTTTTCCCATTGTATGTTTCCAAGAGCTATTGATAGAATAATTAATTTTCTTTTAATTAATTATAATTAAATATATTTTAGGGGTCAATTACATAAAATAGTACTATAAAAATAGTACATATATCATTTTGATATTTAAAAAAAGTTGCCATTGATTATTTGTTACCATCTTTCGTAAAAGAACGAAGTATAGGTAAATAATTGTGGGTATTTTGTTTTTTTTTGTCACCTGTGCTTATTTAGTTACAACATTATCGAAACATAACATGAAATTGTCTGTAAACTTTTTCTAAAGGCAATTGCAGGTGTTAACTTCACTTCAGTTAAATACATTAACATAAAAATCGATAAAGTAAGGACAACGATGAAATTTCAGTAGGTAAACATAAAATAGAAATATTATATTAATTTGTAGTTTTTTTTTTGAAAAACTATTCTGAAATCTAATTCATTATTGGAAAACTGCCCGCTCTTGTACAAATCATCTACAACTTATCGATTACCTAGCAGTCTCTAGAAGATGCCATTACAATCTTAGGTTGTCATGACAACAGATCCCAATTTCAGCACTACTTTTACATACTACGTTTTAATTCAAAACAGTCTATTGATGCACAATAATAATTAAAAAAAGCTGGAACCATTAAATTTCTACATAAATGTTTTATCAAAAACTACAAAATACTGGTACACTCACCAATAGTAAAATGTAGTGAAATAAAGATTCTATATACACCAAATATACATAATTCGTTGATAAACATAGAAACGAAACATTAGGCCAAGCAGTACGTTGTCGTATGAGCTTCAGACGCCCTTCGTCGGGATGCAAGAGAAAATGCGTCGGCGCAATGGTTCCCTGGGCAAGTGCGATTTTATTGATGTTTAGAAAAAAGCTTATAACGCGCATACACTTCCACAAAACGTTTAATTGATATTTATTTATATTTTCAATTACCAAAAGATTTGTCAAAATCTCGGGTTCTTTTCATTCATGATTAGCAATTCATTGTCTCGAAACTTTCAAAACTCTGATTCAGAATTTCTTCGTCGAAATGGAACGAACGGTTTCGTAGAAACACTTTCGAGTAATGCCTTTCCTGGAACTAGCGAATTTAGATAAGAAATTTCGGGTTATAATTTAATTATTCTAATTTAATTTAGTTGAAACAAAAATTTTGACGTCGTGAACCTTTTGAAATGTAATTTCAGATGCAATAAATAAGGAATATTACGTTTGTGTAATGCCGTACATAGAAGTGGCGTCTAATAAATTTGCGTTATCGGTTACTGTCCTTAGTACTCTTCTGAGAAACGAAATCCAAAAGACATAAATATTAAGTAGACTGCAATTTAGAAGATTACGTTATTCACAGTTTCAATAAATGAATAATCAAATAAATATTGTAAGTAAAAATTATTACTGTATATTCAGAAATTGCAGAATATGTTCGATAAGTTAATGTAAAAAAAAAAATGTTTAAACAAAAATAAAAATGCGTTTAAAATCTAAATTGGCATGAAGAATTTTACGACATAAATGTATTCAAATATTATAAAAAAATCTAAGTAGAAACTTTGTCAAAAACGTAGTCTTGTCTTTAATCGGGGTCACCACTTTAGCCGTTAATATTAATTTGAGATAAGAAGGCGAATTATAATAACATGTGAGTAGTAATATCAGTATAGCCACGTTTTACTATTTATATGAACATGACAGAGTTATTCACTTGCAAATCGTACACCCTTGCTCTTTGCAATTGTGCGGTATTTAACGTTAAATGTATTTTAAGATACTGGAAAATGAGTAAACAGACAGAGCCTGTGGGGGTCAGCAACCCCTATCGGGCGCGTCCTCAAATGGCGAATAGAAGAACGATCTGTTCAAATAACAGTAGGGGATCACCAGGTTAACCCTAACAAGCAGCAAGTGAAGGCACAGACCTTAGATCAAATTTTTTAGCTCATCTGTCGTATCGTAGCTTAAGGCTTGCACCAAGACTAACAATGCCTCCTAACCAGAGCTAACCACTGTTATACGGCTAACTCTTGTGCTGACTGTGGGCATGTCTCGCGGGCCGTAGAGGCGAGGATCTGGATAGTAGATCAGTAGCTGCTGACTCCACCTCAAGAAACCGGGCGACCTATCGTTGTAAGATAGCGTTCTATGTCAGTTTAGAGCTCCTAGCTTTCCACAATACTAGTTCGACCAAAATGAAGACCAAAGAAAAAATTTTAAATGCACCAATGAAGATTGAGTGTGCTACGAAGACGACCTCTGGGTCGCCAAACGTAGCTAGACCAACTCCAAAGCCATCCTCGGAAGGGAAACTAAGAAATTACCTAGAAACAGACTTGTTGAGTGTCAAAGAAAAAAAGCAACCAACAACGAAGGAGGAGAACGCAAGATCAGACTGTCCATTAGCGGTGTTTTAACGAACACAAATATGGCGGTGATCAACAAATGCAATCCTGACGTTTAACTGGATCAGGTTCAATCAAACCTGATCTAAGACAAGCGACTGCTGCTGTGGATTCCACTCCTTCGTAAAGTGCGAATCCTCTTCAGGTTGAGGGTACAAAAGTCTTAAGGATTAACTTCGCGAACAAACACGCTAAAGTATGGCTTTGGGTAGCCAAATGTAGCCTAATGGAGATGGAAGAAAAAATTTTAAATGCACCAATGCAACGTAGTTAAACCAACTTCAGAACCATCCTAGGCAGGGGAAACTAAGGAACTGCCTAGAAACGACTTTCTGGGGCAAAAAAACTCCGGAGAGACGTACGTGAACGGAAACTAAACCGAGACACGACCGAAAGAAGGAAAAAGATGAGAAGAAGGCTGGTGAGCATAGCACTACTGAAAAGAGCCATCACTCAGACTTTTTCACCCCACGTTCCAAAAGCAACCAATAAAGACCAGGAGACCGCAAGGTCAGACTGTGTCCTCTAGCAGTGCTCTAAGGAACACAAATATGGTGATAATAATCAACAGACCTGATGTCAAACTTAATCAAACCTGATCCAAGACAAGCTGACTGATGCTGATTCCATTCCTTCGGGAAGTGCAAATCTTCCTCAGTTCGAGGGTGCTTGGTTCACGGCAGGGGTCCTAAGGATTAACTACTCGAACGAATACTTTACGGTATAGCTCGTGGAAGCAGTGAAGAATCTATGAAACATATGGAAAGGCGCGGATTTTATTGCAGTTCAATCAAAAACCTTCCCAAGGGGCTCAAGGTCATGACATAAATAACAGGACATAGAGTGCTGAGGTAGTCAAGATCTAAATCGAAGTACAAAACGCTGGGCTTTAAATGGGAGATTGACATCTCCTTATTTGTAAACGAAAAGGATTACCAGACAGTGGTAGAAAAGCGTATGAAGGTTCATTTTGGACTTCGAGCGCTGACCTTCAGAAAAATAGATAAGGATTGTGAGGGTAATCCAAGTGAATCTGCAGCACAGTAAGACGGGTTCCTCTGCCTTCTGTAAAGCAACGTAATCTTGTGACATTGCCCTTATTTAAGAACCCTGCGTATGCTGGGATGCAATTATGATTGTGAACAATAAGGTACTCAGGAGGGCTCCCAAAGTGCGATTCAAACCATTCAACGAGAAAACGGTGAGTATACTGCAAGCGCATTTTTGGTCGCAAGAAAATGCTACCAAAAGAGTTGAATACGTACCCAGCCTACGACTTACAGGGTATGGATTTTAGATTCATGGGCTAACAACCAAGGAAGCACAATAAGCTTTTTATGCTGCTGATGATAGATTATCCGCGAGGAGAAAAAACAGTTAGAACAATTGTTCCATAGTTGTTAGGTCAGCACGGTTTTATGAATTAAAAATATTTAACATTTCACTCTTTTTGGCGAATGGTCGTAAATGAAACAGGCCGTTAGTTCTAATGTAAGTTGATTTCTTTTGTAAATTTAATTTAACGGATAAAGACTGTTTTCTGTTCGCCACAGATCATCGTACAATACTGCGTTTCATTAAGCTCTTATTAGAAAGTCGCCTTAAGCATATTTTTTAAACACGCATTTTTCAGATGGCATGTTTTTTAGTTGTAAAATTTCAGATTCACCTTAGGATTCTAATTTACCATTTGATTTCGAATTTACCGTTCGGCTCCTAATCCACCGCCACAGTTAAATTTCGTATATTTTTCAGTTTGAATAATTGGTTCACCTTTTGGCGGAATCAGACCAAAACAGATAAGAGATTAATCATTTGGCGTTAATGAACCTTTTCTCTTATTAAATCAGGCCAACTCGCCTCTTTCTACAATGAAACTATGCCTTCAATCTAAATTGCCTTATTGGAATCATCAATTAAGCCCAAAATAATAATAATAATAATAATGTGACCTTAACGCATAATACATAATTTAATTGCGTCTGAAATTCCGTCGAAAGGAAATGCTGTTTTCTTTGTTTTTGTGTATGTAACGTTTCGAGAATTTGGCTGATTCCATGAGATCATTGTAGTCTCGTTTTTACAAATTTGCCTCGCTTATGAAGAGAGGAAGTTTTGAGTTAAGTTAGTCCAGCTTGCTTTAGGCTTTGGCTGTAGGCATTACTTAGTTAGAAAGATGGTTACACTTATTTAAATAAAAATTTTGTACTGTGAAGTTTTTGGCAATGGTTATTGTTCAACCGGTTCACAGTTGCGGATTATGGTTGTACTTTAAACCGGAATATTCAGTTATCGCCGTTTTTGGGGATATTTAAGTATTCCAACTCTTTTCGTATATTTGCGGATGTGTAGAAACTCTTGTCATACATACATAATTAGCGACGCAGTATAGGAATCCTTCAAAAAGTACGTTATGGTTTCAATGTACTATTTTGTGCATGTGCTAGAAAGAATGTATATCACATCATACTAATTTTTGAGGAATTTACCCGGAAGAATTATTGCCCGTCGACCTTAACGTCTTTAACCATTGCAACCTTTTGGGAACACATTCCCGTAACGCGTCTTGAAGCCCCAGCTCCTTGTTACGCCAGAAACAAGTTTAAAGAAATTAAGAGGGCTTGATAAAAATCGTTGTATTGAATTATTAATCTTTATTTGTAGAACTAGCGCAAAGTGATTTCGGATTTATGTATAGAATTCCGTTATTTGTTTTTAATTCGGTTTTGATACGAACTAGAAATATTTCGGACTACGTCCTTTCTTTCGTAACGCCAACATTTAAACTCTTAACACGAGTTGCGTAATATTAAATAGTATTACGATTAAATTTTTTTGTATTACTTCGTAATGACGTACTACAATTTTCCTGCAATGTACTTAGATTAGTATTTTCCCCAATGAAAAGTAGCGATCACGTGATCATTTAGATATAGTCTAACGTCGTTAATCACGCTCTTACTGCTTTAATTATTTAGTTAGTAGTGTTTATTTTATATTATTTTTTATGTTAATGTTCAATTGTAACGAGCCTTTTATTATATGATTGATCGTAATTATGTGCGGTTTGTGATAACTTTTACAGGTTATGATAGTACTTTCAAGGTAAGTACACAGGATGTTTCCCAGCCAGACAAATTTCCCGCAAACTAAAGCTAAAATTACGTCCCATCCTTGTTTAGCGCCCTCTTGATTTTGCCGAATTTATCAAATTTTATTGATGCTTTTGCATCCCATTACTCGATTTTTTTATTTCAGGAAAACAATTTATCTCACAAACCAACTTAAATAAAAGTTGTAAATAATTAAATTATATACAACTTTTATTTGAAAAAAAAAAGGAAATAATTTCGAAAATACAAAAACAAATTAAATTACTCTTTCTTAAAGTATCCTCCTGGGTTAACCTAATACCAATATTTTTTATATTCTTATTTGAAAAATAAAAACAAGTGGCATAATACGACATTTGTGGAGTGGGGCTGGGTACCGCCACCTCTTGATAAAACGCGACCCAATTTAATAAAAAAAAACATTAATGATACTACCAATGTCCCTTTTCGTATTTTTAGATCAAATTCACCTTAACGGATAAAGTGGTGACCCCAACAGTTCAACAGTTCTTAGTATGCTCTGAATCGGTTTAAAAAACCTCAGCAACTACTGTAAAAAAAAGACTCGAGTCTACTACAAAATAAAAAGTTGTTAGAGAATGAGCAGAGTCAACATGTAGAAGGCAAATTTACACAAGCTAGCTTAAGTAATATATATCGTAACTGAAATTAAATAGAGAAGAAAAGAAAACAGTTCGAAACACAATTTACACTTTACGTCACGGCAATGTTAGTAGTTCTGATAATTTTAACTTTATCTAAAATATCTTAAAAGACAAATTTTGTGGTGGGAGAATAACAATATAAGGTTACAAATTACGTCACTGTCAACATTGAGATAATGCATACTCTCAAAAAGGAGCTATCTAGCTAACCATACTACAAACAAAAGAAACACAACAACCTTTAGAAGAGAGAGAACATACCACACAAAAAATTCGAAAAAAATTGGAAAAAATAGTTTCTTATCATAACTTTTTTGTGCAATCAACATTCTTAAAAATTCTTTAGAGAAATAAAAATTCTTTAGGAAAAATTAAAGTTTAAAATAATGTTTTTACTTTTCTAATTTTTTTTTGAATAACTAATATTCTTGAAGATATTGTTAAAACAATCTAAGGTTAATTCATTACCGAACCAAAATTAGAGCGTAAACACCATTCCTCAACCTCTTACACTCATATATTTCTACAATTTCTTTTTTTCATTTTTTACTTCTTCTTCTTAACTACTTGCCTTCTTTACTCTCAATTGCCTATTTCATTTTCTAAACCCTTCTTTCTGCTGCTTACTATATTTTTTGTATCTTATTTTTCTCTGCTTTCACACATCTTTGTCAGTAACTTAGTTTTTACTTCTACTTCATCATGTTTTTATACTTCCGTTGTTTATAATTCTTACTTCTTTCATTTCCTTCTTTTTTTTCATTTTGTTCCCCTTCATTTAAACACATATGAGGGCCGATGCAATGTTTCCTCATCTCCTAGTTAAACATCTATAATCCCATCTATACTTACCACCCAGTTTATTGCCTGAATCCTCCATATGTTTTCTTCTTCCTTCCGCTTTCATATTTCCTTTAAATATTTTCCACCCTCTCTCTTACCATATTATTAAATACCCCCCTTGACGATACATTTTCTTGACACTGTTCAATGCTTTATTTAATACCATTAAACCTTCTTATCCAATTCTTGCTTAAAATCGACTTCTATTATCATTTCTCCTCCTACTTTTTATCCTCCATCACTGACTGCATCCTCCCTTCTTTCTTTCTTTTTTATACTTTCGTTCAATATCGTTTCCCTCTTTTTACTACATTATTAATTTCTTCCTTGACTTTGTATTTTCTTATTCCTGCTCGCTGCTCCATCAACCAGCATTTGTCTTTATTTTCCAATTGCGCTAAAATCTTCTTCCGGTATCATTTTGAGCTCCTGTGTATCCCCTATCACTTCTTAGAAATAATATTTTTATTAATACTACAATTCTTCTAATTCCTATTTCTATATCTTTTATATAATCCTTGCATTCGATTTTAATCTACAACCTCTTCCGCCATTTACCATCAACGCCCTTCATTATTTTTCTTGTTGTGTTTCATGCAAAAATAAGTTAACGACAATTTTGAATCAAAAACGTAACATAAATAGAGGTTGCACCTTAGCTCACCAGGAAGGGTGTGGTTTGTGGATGAATTGCCTTTGTAAAATAAAACAATCAAGTAAAGAAATGAAAAACAGTCAATAAAATTAGAATATTTTGTCAAAATCAAGAGGCGCCAATGACGTAAATTACCTTTCAGCCCTTGTTCACCGAAAAGTTATCACTAACCGCACAAGAACAAAATCAAACATAAAGTAAAAAGGCTTGGGACAAAGTAACATTAACAACAATTATTGCATTTAAAACATGAAAAACAACTACTGGATAAATAGAGTAAACGTGGGTTTATTATCGATACACGGAAATCGAATTGATCACTAATTTTCATTGAGAAATACTTAACTAAACACATTAAATAAAAACTGTAATACATTCTTCCAAATTAATACAAAATAAATCATAAAATTTAATTTTACGCGACTAGCGATAAGAGTTTAAATTTTTCACCTACAAAATATCCACTTTATAGATAAAAATATGTAGTACAGTAATATTTCTAATTCGTATTAAAAAAATAATGAAATACAACAACTTTTATTAAGCCATTCTTAATTTCGAAAATGTCCAAATATTTGTTGAAATAACTTAAGTAAATACCTTAAGGACTCGCTTCCGGCCCAACAAAAGAGCGGCGGTTTTAAGATCGGAAGTGGCGTGATGGTGATATGTTTCGGAAATTTTGCAACATTTAAAAACTTAAGGGACGAATCACAATAAATAAATTAATTTCTTCCTGATAAACACCCAAGACGTAGCGTAAATTCCTTTAGTAAACGTCAGAAACTGGTATGTCGTAACAGGAGGCTTTATAAAACCGAATTATCCAAAACGGAGCACAGCACTTAAATCCCCAAACAAAACAATGAAAACTAAATATTTTGGTCTAAAGAAATCTTATAATCCACAATTGCGAAGAAGGGAAAATACCTTTAATTAATTCTTCAATTCAGAAATTTGTCCACATTACACAGAAAAACGTCTTCGAAAGTAGACAACCAGCATACGAAGCGGAACAAACTCTGTCGAACCATTCTCGAGTTATTCCCAATATACAATATTTTTTTGGAAAGTTTGACGCCCTCTGACGCCTTTATGCTGCACTTTTGGTTATAAGTAAATTGGTGTCAAACGGTTTATTTTGAGCCAGAGAACCTCTGGTGAAGCCATGTACACACCTTTCAGAAACACCCTGTATACAAATTGCGTTTGATTTCTACATCAACAATGCTACAAACCTAACTTTAAAAAAAAAGCCACTAAATCAAATATTAACATTATTTAGAATACATTTTTCTCTAATAAAATTCTAAAAATAAGTACCTTAACCGAATTAGCAATAGCAAAATATATTTTTGAGTGACATAATGTCTAAAAATACTTTCCTTGTTGTTTTTAAAATGCGGTTTAAATTTTAAATTACAATATTGATTTAATTTAATCTTTTTATGATATTAAAAATTTTAATTCAAATTTGCAAAGCAAAGATAATGTAAGTACCTTAATCAAATAAATCAAATACGCAAATTAAGATAAAAAATGGCTTAAATAAAACAGTTTTTCCGTATATTTTAACAATGTTAAACGCAATGGTAATTTAATTAAGATCGACATTTAAATAACTACCTTCTTTAAAAAAAAAATGAACGATAATTTAATGGTATATATTCGAGTATGTTTTAAACATATATTTTATGTTATAAAAAAATAAACGAATTTTTATTTAAGGTGGGGGTTAAAATGAAACTGCCTTTTATAGAAGTAGTGCTGACGCTTCGCCTCTAACAAATTGGGGCTGTATCAAGGGAAACTATCTTTTAGGCCAAAAATAACAAGTAGCGACTTTGAGGTGAAATACATGGACAAGATTGATATTAAAATAATAATTGAAACCTATAACATATTTTCATTGACAGAACGGCCTAAAACATAGTTCGCCTTGATAAAGCCCCCATTTGTTATATGAGCGAAACGTCAGCACTACTCATACAAAAGGCAATTTTATTTTTACCTCCACCTCAGGAAGATTCTTAAATTAACAAGGGAATAACATTCAATTAATGTATTTTTTATTTTTCATTTTCACTTCACGTAATGATGTCAATCCTTGAAACACAGTACACTATAAGCATTACATTTAATGACATAATGAGTTGTAAAAAATAATTCAAATAAAAGTTGTAGATAACATTATTTAAAGCATTTTCGTTTCATAACTTTTTTTGTACAATATTCTCAAAGATATTGTCAAATAAAGAACACCACCTATAAGAATGACAAAACTAAGATAAATAAAATAAATAAATGTATAGAATAATTTATATTATTTTTGAATTCTTTAAAATTTTGTTAAAAAAGGCACATGGTATGGTAATTCCTTCACACCACTGTAGATATATCCATACTTTTTTACACCTTTCGCTCAACCTCGTAGATTAACATACTTCTACGCTTCTTTTTCCATTTCCTTTTTCTCTTCTTAACTCTTTCTTTGCCGTGTCACATTCTACCATTGCTTTTTCACTCTAATTTTTCCTTCTTCATTTTCCAACCTTTCTGCTTTCTCATATATTTTTTCTTTATTACCTTTTTTGTCCCCTTTCACACATGTTTATCCACAACTTAATTTTTTTCTTTCAGTTCATCATACTTTATCTTATTTTTCATTTTGTTTCCCTTTATTTGGAAATACATATGAAGATAATTTAATGCCTCTTCATCTTCTAGTTAAACTTCTCTAATTCTACTCTACACTGACTAATTGAACACCCCCCCTTATACATATTTCTTCAAACTGCAATTTATCCGATGCCTGTTATTCTTCCCCCATTTGCTCTATTTTTTTAACTTCCCCCTCTCCAGGAACTGTGTTTTCCTACTGATAACCCTTGCACCCTGTCACCAACATTTTCACTTCTACATATCATTTGCGACCATTTTTCCAACTTTCATTAATACCAGTTATTTCGCTATTTCTCCTGTTTTCTTGTTCTCCAGTACTATTTTCTCTCCAACATTTCTTCTACTGGCTCATTCTTCTTGTTCTTGATTGTTATGTTCTTGCATTCCTTTTTTCTGTGAGTACTCAGACAATGATTAAGATTTTAACTGTAGCAACGAAGATTTGAACCTTCTGATAATACTTAAATGCGGAGAGAGATTGAAGAAGAACAAACTTATATGCAGTTTGTTGGTTGAACTACCGCCAAGACAGAATAACGATTTAGATACATCTATATTTAGTTGAAAGTGTTTGTTCTTACCAAGATATACCTGAAAAGGAAAATGCAATTATGAAGTTGCCAACGTTACTCAAAGAATGCGGAATATCAACAAACATCATCAGCATTTCATAAACCGCAAGGTTGACAATCAGAAAGGATTTTAAGCGACCTTGCTGACTTCACAAATATAACCTGCTAAGCGCGTATGTATCGTAGATTAAGCAGCAAAACAAGATGAGAAGTGTATAGTGCATAAAGATAACAAGTTCAGTGTAATCCCGAGTACTTACTCGCGGTTTGCGATACCGTGTCGGATATGGTATCGTAAGAACGTAATACGCACTTCGCATATATGTGTCAGCAGTTAGCGTTATTCGTGTAAATAATAACTAACGTAGCATAAGGTAATAAATCGGATGTAAAACCGACTATTGACGTTCTTTCTTCCTCTGAGACAACCGGCGTTATACAGCCCCATAACATCACAATAAATACAGAAATGTTGGTATTGTCTAGTGTCTATAGTCAAAATGTTTGGTGATGATAGATAATAACAGCATTGTTCAAGTTACTACATAAAGAACCGTAAGAGTACGATTTAGCTCATATAGTACTCGACTAGTACCGTGTTAGTATTAAGAATCGATGTACGTCTAGATTACTTTGCAGTGAAATGAAGTTTATTGTGCCTCTTCTGAAAAAACTTTTATCGGTCATTTATGGTGGCCGCGTCTATCAGCGGGAAAGCGGGTTCGCGCATTTTCATTCGCAATTACATATTGGGTTGAAAAATGGTCATGTATCCCTTTTTTGTTTTGATTCTTAGTGTTATTATTCTTTCGTCTACATATATATAGCTTTTTATTTGAGTTTCAGTTTTTTTTTGTATTAATACTGCTACTCCTTTTCGCGCTCTTATATTTTTTGGCACTCCACTATATATCATTATGTATTTGTCCATCTCTTTAGTGCCCTTTTGTTTCTTTTTTGTTTCTGATATCACTGCTATATCGACTTGTTTTTTACTAAGTTCTTTTTCTAAGTTTTGTTCTTTCAGTGTGATGCTTCTAACAATCCAGATTGTCATTACATGTTTGTTTTTTCTTTTCTCATTTAATTTCCTTCTCGTTTTATCATTAGGTCGTTCGCTTGAGTCGTCATCTGTTAATCCATCTAGTGTTCTGAGGCTGTTGGTGAATTTTTTAGTATCTATTTCTTTACGTGGAAGGATTACTGGTCCTTATGCACTACCCTCCTCCTTTATCCGAGCTTGGGACCGGCAACGGGACTTGATTAGCTGCTCAGTTTACCTCACAAGTGCCGCAAGCGGAGTTGATGCTGCTTTACATTTAAGTAATAATCTATTAAAGATTAGTTCCACATCCCGTGGTCTTTACCTATTGATACAGTAAAAAAACCAAGTGGTGGATATCGTATTTGTGTAGTCTTTGGACAGGTTAATCACGCGACAGGAAAAGAAGTTTTTTTATCTTTTTTTAATTCAATCGAATTTAATGGTGAAGAACAAACTTAAGAATGTTGAGTGAACCTGTTTATTTACGAAATTCAGTGTATAAAATAATGTTAAACCTATAGCGGACGAAGACGCCCCTGGCCACACCCCTGAATAGAAATTTCCGGTTTTCGGATTGTTCTCGTTGGTTTGAAGGCAAGACCCATCGGCATGCCAAATTTCAGGTCTCTACGACGTCTAGAAGTACCTGTTTAATTTCGGAAACAGACATGAAAAAAATAGGTGCTTTATTATACAGGGTGTCCAGAAACTCTCCTGACAAACCAAGACCAGAGATTCCTCAGATAATTTTAAGACAATTTAACCCAATTCACCTAGTCCGAAAATGCTTCCCAAGGGAGCTAGAGCTCTTTGAAAATGGCGCCTGGTAAAGTAAAAAATTAAAAGATAAACTTCGCGAACTGACAACAATTTGACAATGAAAAACGTAGGTTTTACATTTGTAGGCAGTTCAGAGTCAACTAGTGCAAAAAATATAAATTTAACTTTAATGATAAATAAACAAAAAAATTTCAAATTCATTTTTCTAGAAAACTGTATTCTAATGACTTAAAGTAAGAGTACCTTTTAGAACTAGAATACCTAAAAATTTAATAATCTAGTGTCACAAATGCTTAAAAATTAAAGACAAAAAAGGCGCCATCTTCAAAGAGCTCTAGCTCCCTTAGGAAGCATTTTCGGACTAGGTGAATTGGGTTAAATTTTCTGAGGATTATCTGAGGAATCTCCGGTCTTGGTTTGTCAGGAGAGTTTCTGGACACCCTGTATAGGATAAAATCTTGCATAGTTTAAAATTAGGCATCTGCATGTGAAGTCATGTCCTGAAGGTCAGTTTGGTGTACAAAGAATTCTCATTATAGATAAACCAATGAGCTGTCATTAGCAACACAAATTTGAAGTCGTTTGTATAAGATGGTGTTTTGTTTAGTAGTTAGTGTGGTAGTTCATTTTTGCGCGATAAAAATGTACATTAAATTAAATTATCAATTTTTTACAATAAACAAAGAATTCGGTTTTTTACATCATACATATATCACAAAATTAACCAAAATCCACTTCCATTTTTCACAAACAAACTATATTAAATGAAATTAATTTGATTTTTTCCCTTTCTTTCCCCCTTTCTCCTTTGTATAACTACCTTCTCATCTTCCTTCTTCTTCTTTCTTAATATATGTTTATATCTTGATTATGTTTCTTTTCTTCCCTCCATTGCTTCTCTTCTTTTGAATACCTCTTTCATCCATTCGATCCTTTCCTCTTTTCCCCAGTAGCTCTCATCACTCTCTCCCTCTTCTTTCGGTTATCCGCATTCCTTACTTATGTGTTCTAAGTTCCTCCACCCTTCTCCAAACATCCTACATTTTCTATCCTCGTTTTTCCATCAATATTTGTTTTCCTTTTCTTATTCTCTACCCTAAACCTTACTATAATAATTCTTTTTTCTCTTAGTTTCCCTCTATCCCTATCTTCCAATATTTTGCATTGTGTCTACATCCCTCCTTACTATCTCTGCCTCTACTGATCTCTTTTTATTTTTGTTATCTCTTCTCTTGCGTACCCCTCTTTTGTAATATAACTTCTTTCCTCTTTTCCATATTTTACCTTCTGCATTTCTATTTCTTCCATCACTCGTTCAATATCTTTCTTCAATCTTCTGTCCCTAATCTCATTACCCTTCTTTCGGTCTGTGTTCTTATTTTTTCCACCTTGACTTCCTCCTCCACTATGTATCCGGATGTTTCTCTTGTAATTCCACTCAATATGTCATAACACTTTTTACCATCTTATCAAACAGCCAACTTCTTTTCTCAAGATCTTTCTCAAACATTCTTTCCCCTATGCCGCACACTTGCCTCACTATCTTATTTCCTTTCTGTTCTAATTCCTTTATATGCTCTCTATCTTACTATCGGAACTTATAACGTATCCCAGGTATCTGTATTTGTCCATTTCTTCTATTTCGTCTTTTCCACCACTATTTTCTTTTTATCTTTTTTTCCCTTAAATTCCATGATCTTTGTTTTTCCCACATTCGCCTTCAATCCTTTCTTCTCTAAGTACTTTTTATTACTTTTACAGTACAGTACCCCCTATAAACGTGTACTCCCTTTTCTTTCTTCGTTATTTATTACTGTCCGTCCTCTTTCCTTACATAGTTGTCCATTTATTTTCTGTGTTTTGTATTCCTCTTTTATACCTCTCCGCGTATCACCATCCCCCTTCCTCTCCTATCTTTCATTAAAAGCTTCTTCTATTATTATTTCTGTCTCCTTCAATACTTTTTCAATTTTTTCCTTTGTTTCATTCCATTTCCTCACCGTTTTTACATCCGTTTGTATCAACCCTTCCATCTTTTCTGTCCTTCTTCTGTTCACTTTTTTCCATTCTTTTCTTATCCTACAATTATTCCCCTTCCATTCTTTTCTTTCCGCGCATTGTATTTGTCATTCGAACTCTTCCGGTATCCTATTCTTCCATTGTTCCCATTTTTTCTCTTCCATCCACGTTTCAATCAAACCAACCATTTTAAATTGTTTTATATACATCCAAAACCCTCTTTCTTCGTTCTTTATTCCTGCCACATTTCAAAAAGCATTTTATTTCCTCCCTCTCCCTTTTTGCTCCCTTATTTCTTATCGCTCTCTGCCCTCTCGCCTCTCACACTTTTTCTAGTTTTTACCTTTCACTTTTTTATTTCGCTTTTCTCCCACCCCTATCTGTGCTTCACACTATCAATCCAACTCTTTACATACCCCACTTTCACTCTCCTCTCGTCATTCTCTTTGTCTTCTTGCTTCCTTTCTTATTGCTCCGTGCATTTTCCTTTATTTTCTTGTTAGATCATCATCTATAAATTGGTTCCTCTGAACTAGTTCTTTTCCTTCATTACCAACTTTTTTCTTCCCAGTTCCCACTTCACCACTATCGCACTTTTCCCTCCTCTTTTCCTACCACATATGCCTCTTGGACTTTCCCCTTCTTTTTCTGTTGTTCTAACTTTTTTTAGTGTCCTCGTCGTCTTTGTGTTTCTCTTCTTTACTGTTTGGTCTTCCACTTTGCCCCTTATTCTTTTTAAAAAATCCTCTAAACTAGGCATCCCCCTTTCTCATCATCCCAAAAAATCCCGTTTGGGATGTTTTGTGTAAAGGTAGTAAAGTGGTGAAGTTGTTGTGGTTAAAAGAGGTTTAAATAACCTACGTTGGATAAGTTTGGAAAGAAGACATTGCTGAGCTACTCAATGACAAAGACAGTGTCACTGTTCATATGAACTGTCGTAAAGACTACACTCTTCGCGTTCCATTGCGCAATGAATGAGAAAGTGAACAAGAACCTAAACAAAACCATCGTCTGAGCATCACAAGTGACGTTTTTGATTTCAAAAAGGCATGCATGATATGTGAAAAAGAAATCAACTCCAAACATCTAGACCGGCAAGTACCATAGCGCGTTCTTACTACCCTACCATTCATAGAGAATATACGTGCACTAGCTTGTAAGAGAGCCGATTCATGGGGTCAGGAAGTTTCACGAAGACTGGGCACGGAAATTGACTTGGTAGCGGCAAAAGCCAGCTATCACCGTCATTGCTACTCAACATTTTTTCACATATATTCACATCCCTACCGCGTTAGGATCTACAAACGCTGCGGAACCTGCGCCATTTTGTGGTGGGCGCGATAAAAGTTTAAAGTAAAATCGGAAGCTTCCAAAAACTTTATTAGCATTTGGAGAACAATGATGAATGCCAGTATACGTTTAGAGAACTAATTAAATGAACATTTTAATTTGTCAAAGTACTAATTTATATTTTTCCATCAGTTTAGGGTTTTGTGCGATAAATAGGCACAAAATCGGAGCAATAGTTTGACCGCTATTTTTGAAACAAGACAAACTGGTGGCGGTTTTTCCAAGATGACGGATTTTTTGGACTTTTGGGATTTTAGCTATCATCCTCGACATTTTGCAAATTTTCAGATTGTTATTTTAAATGGCCGTGTCCGGGCTATTTTTTGTCTAATTTGACTGGTTCATTATAATTATATCATAATATTTGAAACTGCCGATTAATCTAGTTGAAGTTGAAAGCAGAAAAATTACTATAATTTAATTGAAGTTGGCAATTCTGCGTTTTTTGTTGTCAAAACAATCGCTTTTGTGGGTTATTTTACTTGTTTTTTAAGAAGCTCAGTGTTTAAAGACAAAAAATTTGATTTGGATTTGTATCTAGCCAGGTTAGTAAAATAGTAATTATCATAAATTATGATATTTATTTTTGTTTTAGTTGCCGGATTATGAATGAATTTGGTGTTATTAGCCAGAGGTTTTACAAAAGACTATTTACGGACGTCCGTTACCGACATTCTATAGACGTCAAAAATGGACGTCTCGCTTTAGTCCAAAGTTGTGACAAATGGACGTTTTATGGAAGTCTCTAGGATGTCCTATAGTTTTTGTCGAACATCCTACAAACGTTTAAATGTACGATAAACGAAGCCCATTGACGTACTTGTGTTATCTAGGAAATTATTCACATCACATTAAAAGTTCATTAAAGTAAATTAAATACCTACTCTATTGGTCCTTATCTAATATTATCATATATTAGCTCCTGGGCATTAGACATTAATATAAATCTCACTCAAGAATATGTATATGAGAAAATGAAGTAAACAGATGTTACATATGATTGTTGTTTCTACACCAAACTGAAATATTGTCAGGCTATGCAGATGCTTAATAGACGTTTTACTTACGTTGATCTTTGCCACTTTATGTGACGTCATCAAGTAGAGAAGTGGCGTTATGGTTTGGCGAGTATGAATTTGAAATTTGGGAAAAATGATAATACTGTATAAGTTGAATCTTTGATTACAAATACATAAACAGTTCATAAATTTAAATTAAATTATACAAAAATTACACTTGCATGTATGTGTTTTCACCACATAATTAAAATTTGCGAGACGAGGTATTTATGAATAAAATTACAAACGAAGAACTGCAGTAAACTGAAGTTATAGCGTTTGTCATACTTTCAAATATTTTTTAGAAGCAATTGTGTAAGTTTTCTATAGAACTTTAGCATATTTATACAATTTAGAGAATTATCTAATGGGATCACGTTTGCAAATGGCATTAATGAGTGTGGTAACTTCACAGTTTTAAATTAAAAAACATATCTGATCAAATACATTTCTTATGGAAATGGTGTCGGCACGAAACTGCTACGCCCTTTACTGCTATTTAATGTGCAATTTTGTACATTATTAATTTGAATTGCATAATTTGAAGCTGTTATGTGCATAGAAGTCCGAGTTCTACTTATATTCAAATTTTATAAAACGTAGTGTGCCATCTACTGTATGTTCAGCATAATGTCACGTTAGTGTTTTCGTGTCATAGAGTTGGTAATAAACTATAACCAAAAATTTTTGGTGTTTCATTGTCATAACAAAAATTGTACTGTAATTGTTAACTGTAACGTAGTTTATTCATGTTAATTAAAATAAAATACATAAAATAATGCGTTGGTACGAAGGTAATATTTCTGAAGCTGTTGCTACATCTAAGGCAAACGGGGCTGTATTTGTTGTTTACATAGAAGGTAATCAATGTTTTAATCTTAATTGTTTTAATGATAACAACTAACTTTAGGTAAAGACAATAACTCGAAAGATTTCACCGATATTATTAATAATGATGAAGTATCGGCACAATTAGAAGGAAAATATTTTGTCGCTATAAAAATCGAAGAAAATTCAATTCCACATCAGCAATTTAGTGAAATATGTATCCTTATCTCAACAAACTTAAATATTGAATGACTTTATGTATCTTTAACACAGTTCTTAGATAAAAATGCAAAAGCGCCGTCGATATTTTTCATTGGCAAAACCGGTAGTCCCTTAGATATAATTACGGAATTGCATGCAACCGTAGATTTTTTAAAAAAATTACAAACAATTTTGCAGAAACATGGTGTTAATATTACGGCGGTCTGTAAGTTTTATTGAACAATTTATCTTCATTATGTTGATTACGGTGTTTTAGCAAAGTCAAATGTTAATTTTATTGAAGAAGAAAAACATTCCACGAATAATAGTGATCCAATTATTCAAGATGCAAGTCCTTCTACCAGTACCAATGCGAATGCGGAAGATTTAACCGCAGAAGAAAAAATTGAAAGGGCCCAAGAACTCATCAATAGGAAGCGATTAGAGAAGCAGGCCGAGGAGGATGTTGTAAGAATCTAATCAATATTTGGAAAAGTTTATATTTTTGATCTTCAGATTTTTTCAGTAATTGGCGATATAATAGACCTTTTCAACGAAAAGAGATAGAAGTTATGCAGGGGTATTATCAATTGTAATGTAAAATTAGACAGTAATTAGAGGTTATATTCCAGTTTCTGCTTTAAGTTGTCATTTATCAAATCTGATGTTCAATGCTTAAACGAAAAATGTTCCCACAATGCAATTAAAAAAAACCCACACGTGTGCAATGCTAACGCGCACTGACGTCACGAGCTAGACAAGGATGTCTTTCTTTGAAAAGGTCAATTATGCTAAATATTTTTAAAACGAAAATATTTGACCTCAAAGCTATAGCTACTCTTGATCTTATGATCAATATGTAGAGGACACTTTTAGGCAAATTTAACAATAAATAATTATACACTATCCAAGAATTACATAGTATAATATTTTTGAAATCTGTTGAAGTTATTACTAAAATTACTTTTACTAAATAGGTTATAGATCTATAGTATGTTTATTTAACAGAAAGAGTCACGCCTTCATTAAGTTGTGATAATGGGTGCAATGTAAAGTGAAAAACTATGAAAATTCTAAAATAAATATTTGGTATTTGTAACAATTAAACAAATGTGGTTATAAAATAAGTTAACCAAAATATGAGCCTATAAAATAAGTCTGTTCAAACATTTGTGGGAAGTGGTTTAATATTTCTGTCAGAGAACATTATTTACCTCTGGTTAGACACGTCCTTCATCTAAGCAATAGTTTACTAGTTGATTCCTATAGTTTTCTATTACTATAGTAAGTATTTCGTTTTTAGGTTTAATTTTTACCTTTCCTAGTCTTGTTTTGCTTTCCTATTTTAATTTTCTTCTATTATTTGATCTATGTGTACTTCCAACTGTGTAATGTTATGATTAATAAATGTTGCGACATCTTGTGTCTTCTGGTGCTAAGTCGATCTATAGCCAATTAATTGTTGCCAAAAATAACAATCTCGAATCATCTGCTGTAAGTTCGCAAGAGATTGAACAAGGTTATTCACTATAAATTATCCACCCCTTATTATCGTTATTACTACTAGTAGAAAAAAAAAGTGTCCGCGTAAGTGGGCTACATATGGAAAACTTTGTTATTATTTATTTTATGAAAAACAGTTATTCTTCATAAAAGTTGTGCATATTCTAAAACCCAAAATATGATGTATTGTTTTAATGTAGCATCCTGTATATTATTACATTTTAGAAGAGATCTTTTTTTCTGATTTCAAAAATATATTATATATTGTCTTTATCTTGAGCCGTTATTGAGTATTAATCGTAGAATAACACAGTTACTTAATTACTGAATTGTTAACTTTATCAAAGTAAGCTATGTAAATGACATATGTTGTGTTTGATAATTAACATTTCATTAATTAAATCACCAAATGGTTTATAGTGTAGCAGAAAAACTTGGTATATATTACGATCAACAATAACGATAATAAGGGGTGGGTAATTTATAGTGAATAAACCTGTACAATAGCAAAACATCACCGAGAATCGCTCGATAGCTGTTTTGTACTTTTGGGACTCTTCAGGAGTGAGACAACTCGAAAAAGTTTCAACCGATTTTTAAGCAAAATTCAAATATTTTTTTTCATATTTCAAGGCTCACTAAATACAAGTACCTAGACGAGTATTCGCTTTATACCGAAAAATGAATCCGGAATACTAGAACGAGAACATTGAAGCATGACACTAAAATATCACGTGACGAGTGGTATTTTATAGGTTAACAGTGAAAGTTGACATGTATTTTAGGTTAACAGTGACAGGCCCGAGCATGAATTTAACCTTTTCATATGCTGAATTGAAGAAGTTTTTATTTTGCACATCTCTTTCTATCATGGCGACTTCAAAACAAAGGTGCACGTTACTTGTCTATACGTTCTTATAAGTCTGAGTTTGAAAGGAACTTTATTGAACCAAATATGTGCCGTTTTGTTCGACAATATTTGCCATCTTTCTAGTATTTTCATAATTCAGCGTTTGTAGAATGTCTTGTCCCTATTGCAAAAAATTTGACCAAGTGATTTTCACAGGCCTCTTTTTGAACCCAATTTTAGACCATTCAGGGAGTTCTGCAGAGACCGAAACAAATGATAGTCTGACCGTGGATGCATCAGAACTTTCCAGCCAACCTCTCTCAGTTTTTGCCATCGAGATGTGTGTGGCCTGGCATTGTCCTGATGGAACACAACGTCGTTTCGGTTAATGTTGTCAATTGCCGACAGTAGGGCACAGAATCAATTGTTTGGTCAGGCTGAAGCACCGCATGATGCACGATTCCCGTCCAATCCCGCCAAACACACAGCATCCCTTTTCTTGCCGCCATTCCGGGCGTTGCCACCATTTGTGGAGCTTCCTCCTTTTTCAATATCACTGTTGTTCGTGATCCACTTTGTAACTCAGGTGATCATACGTTTCAGATATGGTTGGATTTCGTTGCGTTTATTAGAGAATTTCTAAAAAAAGTGATAGCATCAGATAGATCTTGAAGAGGGGGAATGCAGTGGAACAGTTTTCAGTCCGGAATAATAACAATTATGGTCATAGGGGGAATTTAAAATTCTTTTAAATCGGTATTTTCGCCGTTTTGCAATATTTTAGTTGATAAACCTGACCTAACCTAACAGAACCTGACTTAACGGAACATATCCTAACTAATGTTTATATCGGACGAAGGCGATCTTATTTGGCCAAAAATATATAATGGATCATAAACTACTTAAGTAACCTTTTCCAGGTCTAACTCGCAGCGAGTGTCTGTACCTGCTCCTACTATTAAAGTTACCACCAAGTGGGAGTTTCGTTTCTGAAGCGTAGGGTATCATAAACATGGTGCCACCAAAGAAGATACTTGCCTCATTATTTTCTGATGTACGAAATAACGTATCGATCATTGTACGAATAAACTACTCAATTGACTTCAATTTCATTTAAGTTGACGTTCTGTCAAATGTCGGTCGCTGTCATTGGTTATTAATTGCTGTCACTTGTTACTTTTTAAGGTTAGTATTTCAACTGACAACTACATATCTTGCCAACATTATTTTTGTTACTTTCTAATTTTTACCCGTAACTAATAGTAAAGTTTTTACTATTGATTCATATGCAGGTACTTATGACGCAGGGATCTTGTTTCCTGGCAAGAAGTTTATAGGTTACTTGTGAATTTTCTTGATCCAGCATGCGCAGGAGATCGGTCCGCTTGTTCCTGTATGTTGTGTGACTGTATCTTCTTTGTTACTTTGTTCCATTCTTCTTGTAATTTCGTTATTTTATTAGTATGCGTCTTGCTTTCTTTTTTGGTTGTGCCAGAACCACTTACGTCTTTGTGCTTTCATAAATCGAGCTTTGTTTTCTCTTTCCAGTAAGTTTCTCACCACAAAATTCATTAGTTGTGAGAATTCTCCACTGGTCCGAATATTCTTCTTATAACTTTCTATAATTCTGTGTACTTTTGTTTCTGTAGAGTAAGTTATGACTACCCTGAAACTGCTTTGTATATTTTCAGCTTTGTTGTTTTTCTAAGGATTCTATAATTCAAAGACTTTTGGTATTTCCTGATTTTATTCTTTTTGTTACTTCGCGTTGTTTCCATCTACCAATTCTTCCAGATATATAAAGTATTCCTTTCTTTGGTAGCAGTGTGTTCCTATTTTTATTTACACTAAGTCTTCTTTTCCTCTTCTTGTGTTTACTATGTATTACAATTATTTGCAAACCTCTGATTTCGGTTTCTCTCTCGACTTCCATTACTTTTTGTTAAAAGATTTCTTTGTCCCTTGCTATCAGCACTAAGTCGTCGGCGTATCCAAGTATTTGTGTTGAGCTGTCTGTTACCGTTTTGTTTCCTCACATGCGTATAACTTCTTCTAACGCTATGTTAAATACTGTAGTTGAGAGCCATCTCCTTGCATCTGCATCACCTTCAGTTGTGGATACTTTCCTAGTGGAATTCTTCATTGTCATTCTTATGAGTGTAATTGTTATGGTAAATTTGGTACACTTTTGTTTCGAATAAAAGTTGTTTGTAATTTAATTACTCACAACTTTTGTTTAAACGTGCGAGCGGTATCTCTTTTTGTCGCTTTTAGACGTTTATTATATTTTTCGAGCAAAGTGTTTTATCGCTGAACACTTTCGATACTCTTTTACATGTTTGTTAGTATCAGAACATGTGGAGCTCTGCGCAAAACCCTTTGTTTTAATCTATAGTTTTATCTGCTGCCTTAATAATACTTGTTTTTATGTTTTTCCATTCATTTTCAATATTTTATTCTTTTCAGTTAATCTGTTTTTTATATTTTTGAGAAATTTAATTTTTATCTCTTCGTCTTTCAATTTTCGTATATTCCAGTTTCTTCTTTTTGTTTTTCTTCTTTTCTTCGTATTCTTAGTTATAAACTCATTATTACCAGAATATGGTTGGTCATAAATTAATTTTGTCCATTTTCTTGGAAGTTAGTGCTTGGTCATTCAGGTAATTTTGTGCCCATTATAAATAACTTCTTTGGCGAGGCTAGATTGCACAACTTATAGTTTTCTTTACCTATTTTCGCATTCAAGTCTCGAATTATATCATTTCTGGGCAGATTTTCACAAGTTTTTTGTAGAATTCCTTCTTTTCACCCTCATCGGCCTCCTCGGTAGATGCATAGCAGTTTTGCATTTTGGTATCTTGACTTGTTTGTTCTTTATTCTTAAGTTGCTTATCATCCCATTAATTCGTTTTAATTGTATTATTGTTTTCTTTGATTCTCCCTTGTTTCTTTTTTCCTGAATAGTATAGCATAATTTTTTTCTTCTCAATCTTACTCTGCTTTTTCATTCTTATTTCCTGGAGTGCTATGATATCTACCTTATACTTTTTCATATCTTTTTATTTCTCGCATTTTACCTACCGCCAACATCGTTCTTGAATCCATGTCCCGGTCCTTCTAATAATTTTCTTTTTTTTTTGTATTTTCCTTGTTGCCTCTGATTCCTGACTTATCGAAAGCTATATTTCTGTTCTAAAATCCCTCAACCTTCTCATTTCCATTATCTCTTCTGTCTTTAATTGTCTAACTATTCTTTTCGTTTTTCTTCACCTTTCTTTACATTTTCTATATCTGTATCCTCTATTCCTTCGATTATTACATTATTTCTATTCTATTATTTTTAGTTTTTATTTTCTTCTTTCAGGATTCTTATTACTTCTGTGTTCCTCTCTAGCTTCTCTTCTACACTTATTGTATCTGTGTAAACATTGCCTTTATTTCATACATATTTGAGTTTCAACATCTGTTACACTATATTCGTTTTTAGATCAAGTATTCGGACTGGTCTACTCCTCAATATATGTGTGAACGAAACTCGACACAAACTGTAACGTCGATATATCGACACACATGCTGGAATTATAGTTTATTTTATTTAACATTTCCATTCACTTGACTATACTATGTTAATCTTATTAATAATGGGAGGTCAGTCACTTTTTTTTGCTAATGATCAATTTTGCTGTCTTGATCGAGTGTTACAGAATTGCTGCGGCTAGCATTAATTATTTGGAGGGTTTACGCTTATCATTTCCTCAGAGCTCGTTTCTACTTCATTGCGCAGTTCAGTTGAAAGTTTTCTCCACAAATGAAAGTTCCTTTAGATTTTTAAGGTTCCTCCTTCAATTCGTTTGACAGGAGGATTTATTTATTTTGTCTTATTCTCTCTCAATCTAAGGAACCATTTCCTTTTTGAATATCCACTCTTTTGTTGTTGTTCATTCTTTTATTGGTAGTACGTCCCACAAGTGTTTTATATCTTCGCTTCGCTTTTTCCCTACTATATTCCTCAACGTTTTCATTTTTGCTGTTTCAACGGTCTGTGTAGTTTTTGAGCTTTACCTCTCGTTTTGGCTCTACAAATTTGTTAGTATTGACGTATGATAAATCCGACTTTTGTCTTCCATACTTATGTATTTGTTGTTCCATAATTGTTTAGTGCACTTTTAAAGTCCTCATATCCAATTGTGTTAATTCCTAAGTAATTAAAAGTAGAGTCTAGTTCTCAAGTGCGTATGTCGCAAGTGTGGATAATTTTTCTTTCTATTTCCAAATCCAATTCCAAAAGTTGTATTGTTCATTCTTTTTAGTTTCAGTTACTACACATACGCCAATTCCATTTCTTTTTATTTTCATCACTACTACGTTACTCGGATATCATTCTTTTCCATTAGCTTTGCATTGACGGTTTGTTTTTTTTCATTGCCCATTTTGTCACCGATCATTCTCGTTCCGTGTTATACTTTGTGGTTTACATTTTTGGAATAACTGACAGGAATAGTGAATGTCAAACATTTTTTTTGGTTGATCAATCAAAATTGTTCGTAACAGAAATTTTTGGCATCATCATTCTACGCATTAATTAAAACTAAAATCAACTAAAAATTTATTTTAAAATCATTTACTCCGGATCGGAACGAAAATGGTTCCGAAATGTTTGTAGCTTTGCATACACGTAATTAACACGACCCATGTTGTACGCAATGACAATTCTAGTAATTTCGTACACATATTAATATTGTTACTGAAATTAAAATTAAATTTTAGAAAGAACGCCAAAAGGAAATCGAGCGTCGCAAGGTAGGACAAGATGTTCAAAAATTGAAACGTTGGCAACAAGATCAAGAAATCAAAGACATGATGGAAGAAAGGAATAAAGAAAAAAGAGCAATTAGAAGCGAGACAAAGGGTCCTCGCCCAGATTGCGCAGGATAAAGCGGAACGCGCCGCAAAATTTTCGAACGTATCGCAAACAGCTCACGCGTCCTCAACTACGTCGCAACAACTACCATCTCGCAATAATAACATTGCGAGATTGCAATTTAAATTCCCCGACGGTAGTACCCACACTCACGAATTTCCGAGTAGCGATACGCTTCAAACTGTGCGGAACTATATTATAAAAAATTTGGACTTACCCTATCAGAACTTTACCTTATCGACTACATTTCCTCGGCGAGAGTTTACGGCGAATAATCACAGCGAGACTTTGTTAGACTTACAATTGGTTCCCAACGCGGTTATTCTAATATTGCCTTTGCAACGTGGTACCGTTTCCACTCACTCGGAGTCGTCGTTTTCTACAACCCTATGGTCCATTCTAGCGCCTCTACTTCAATTCATGCGCTATATAAAGATGAAGTTATTTGGTGGCGCTCCATCTAGTTCAACTAGTGCTGGGCCTCAGAACAAGAACGAAAAGGCGGATACTTCCCCGTAAGTCGATGTTTTTAAAAAAAGTACTGCGATTAATAATTATTTTATAGGACATCCATTAGAAAAGGCGAAACTACTGTCATCAGAAGGCAAGGAAATGTTCATCGGTTACAGGATAATACAGATAGCGACGAAGACAATAACACGTGGAATGGTAATTCGACACAACAAATGTAAATACATTTTGTAAACTTTTCTGTGTTGGGTGTTTCAATTTTTGCTATTAGAAACGTTTAAATATATTAATAAAATATTGTATATATTTTTTTGTCATAATTTTTCGAAATCTTTATATTTCATTGTTAAAAAATTTTTATGTAATTTTATTTCTCTTTTATATAGATTGTAATTTATAGCTTAATGGGAAGAATAAAAAGTATTGTGAGGAACAAAATTTATGAATGTTTGTGTTTTATCTTTTGAAGAAACATATTTTTTCAGAGGGCGTTTGTGAGAACTGAATTAAATTATTTGAAAATAATCTCTAAATGGATTAGGGGCGTGAATGACTAAGGAAGGTTTTTACACCTTACATTTCAAATTAGGACAAAGTATAATAAACACGCAGCAGGGTACCTCTTGATACGAAGTTACTAGGTCAAAATATGACCTTAGGCCATTTTTTTCAGTTTAAACGGAGCTTTAGAAATGTCATGTGATTTCAAACCATGTTTAATTATTTTATTTCTCATATAAAATAAACAAAATATAAATAAAACCAACCTCCGAATGGATAGGTAGCCTTTTTCTCCGCTGTCCAAATTAATATCCTTAATCATCCAGGCCGGGCTGAGCTCTTCCCTATAACATTGATGTCGCTGAGATCGGTCTCATTTACTGTTACAGTCGCCTGAAAACACTAATAACCCCTCACACATCTGTTAATTTTATTAATTAAGAGGAAGTAAATATGAATACCTTTTCTCAACACTTACTCTCAAATTTGAATTTTCTACATAGGTATATGTTTCCTTGTCTATAAGCCAAATTTCTATCATTATTTTATTACCAATTCATACCAACTTGGGAACTTCGTATGTACGGAAGTAATTTTTATGACTAGTCACCTGTGCAGACGCAACAGAATCTACTATCCATACTCTTCCTTTTCGTCAACCCTGTTAACAAACGTGCCAACAAAAGCCCACCTCGTAACAGTTTCATTTCCATCATTTTTCTTAGGACAGGCCTTTGCAAAATGGCCTCCTTGATGGCATCGGTTTACCACTTGTATAATTTTTGTGAGCTTTTGCCACAAACGCAGTTGGATCACTTCTTTGCTGTTTCTATTATCAATCAATCAATGTATTTATTTGTTTTTCTACAATAAACAAAGAATTCAGTCATTCAATCATACATCATAAAATTAACCAAGTCCACTTCCATTTTTCACACCCAAATTATATTAAATAAAATTAATTTGATTTTCTTCCCTTTCCTCCTCTCCTACCCTTGTATAACTACATTTTCATAATTCCTTCTTCTTTACTCTTAATTAATGTTTTATATCTTGATTATGTTTCTTTTTCTTCTCTCCATTGCCTCTCTTCTTTTATTACCTCTTTCGTCCACTCAATCCCTTCCCCTTTCACCCAGCAGTTCTCCTCGCTCTCTCTCCTCTTCCCTCAGTTCTCCACATCTTACTTATGTGTTCCAAGTTCTTCCACCCATCTCCACACATCCTACATATTCTATCCTCGTCCTTCAACCAATATTTGTTTTCCTACCCTAAACCTTGGTATAATTCTTTTTCCCTTAATCCACTCTCTCCAATTAAATATCTGGGTTTTCCTTCTATCCTTATCTTCCAATATTTTTCATTGGACTTCCCTTCATTTATTCTTCCCGCTCTTTCTTGCACCTGCGAGTCCACCTACCTCATCCATACTATCTCTGCTTCTACCGATCTCCCTTCTCTTCTTATTCTTGTTATCTCTTCTCTTGCGTACCCCCTCTTTCGTAATATAATTTTCTTTCCTCTTCTCCACATTTTGCCCTCTGCATTTCTATTTCTTTCAAGCACTCGTTTAATATCTCTTTTTCTCTCTTGCTTTCGATCTTCTCCTCATATCTCATTGCCCTTCTTCCTGTCTGTGTTCTTATTTTTTCCATCTTGACCTCCTCCTCCACTATGTATCCCGGTGTTTCTTTTCTAATCCTAGTGTCCATTTCCAATATTTTTCTTGAATCCTTCCATCCCCATAATTCCGCTCCCTATGTCAAAACACTTCTTAACATCGTACCGAACAGCCAAACATCTTCTTTTCTCAAGGTCTGTCCCAAATATTCTTTCCCCTATGCCCCACACTTGTCTGACTACCTTATTTCCTTTCTGTTCCAGTTCCTTTATATGCTTTCTATTCTTATTATTATAGCTTATAACGTATCCCAGATATTTGTATTTGTCCACTTTTTTATTTCCTCTTCCCCCCACCATCATTTCATTTTTCCTTCTCTTCCTTTTTTGTTCTTAAATTCCATGATCATCGTTTTCCCACATTCGCCTCCAATCCTTTCTTTTCTAAGTACTTTTAATTACTTTTATCGTCTCTTTCATTTCTTCCTCGCTCTTCGCCACTGCCACTAAGTCATCCGCATACGCTAGCACTGTAACTTTTTCTTCCTTACCACGATCCCTCCCACTTGTTGCTTGTCCAACTCCTCCTCCATGTCCCCTATATATGCTGCGAATAAACACGGGCTCATCGGGCATCCTTGTCTCAATCCTCTTAGTATTCTGAACCCATCCCCCTCTTCACCTTTGACTCTCGCTCTGCATCTTGTTTTGTTATACCACTCTTCAATCGCCCCTATCAAACTTTCACTTATCCCTTTCATTCTCAAACGCCGCCTTTACGTCTATAAAGATTGCCCACATTTTACCCCCCTTCTTCTCAATCTGCCTATTTACTACATGCTTTAGAATGTAAATATTGTCGATTGTGTCTCTATTTTTCCTAAAACCTGCTTGCCAATGTGGTAGTAACCCTTTGCCCTCTATTTCCTCAACCAACCTCCTTCTTAAAATTTCCCCATACACCTTACGTTCAATAGGCTGACTGCTCTGTAACTTTTGCCTCTGTCTTGTTCCCACCCTTATATATCGGGCACACTATCGCCTCCCTCCACTGTTTTGGGAATCCTTCCCTTTCCATATCCTTTCCATCATCCCTCTCAACCTCTCCTTCATTTTCTCCCCAACATGCATCCACTGCTCTCCCTGTGTTCCATCCGTGCCTTCTGCCTTTCCTTTCTTAATTTTTCTGATCGCTTCCTCCATTTCGTCCATTCCTATCTCTCCTTCTTTCGATCTCCGCTCATTTCCTTCACCCTCCCCTTCATTTCTATCAACTATTCCGCCCTTTAGTTGCTTGCAATGTTCCTCCCATTTTTTGCTTCTATTCTTATGTCGGACCCTCTTTTTCTTTTTCTTATTCTTCCAATAAACTCCCATTTCCTCTATATCCTTTTCTAATTTCATTCTGTATTCTACCTTTCTTTTTTCACAAACTGTTTTGAGGTTTACCTTTAACTTTCTGTACTCCTCTATCTCAATTTTGCCTTTCGTCCATTGTCTTCCCCCTCTTCTCAATTTCTTCTTTGCAATCTAACACTCTCCATTCCACAATTTATACCTTTTCCCTAATTCTTTACTTCTTTCTTATATTTTCTCATTTCTGCAGCCTCTTCCATTTTCTTTGCTATTATTCTTATCTTCTTGTCGTTTCCAGTTCTCTTCTAGTTTGTCTCTATACCTTTTGATACTTTCCCTTGTCCACACTTTCCTGTTTCCCCACTGTCCCTCTTGTTTATCATTCACACCTTTCGACTTCTTCTCTTCCCCACTATCGTCAATTCTAGTGGTTGATGATCTGACTCCTCCCCTTCCCCTATTTTAAACCCTTGTATATCCTTCAACCCTCTTTCATTTGTCACTACGTAATCAATCACCGGCTCCCCCTGCTGTTTCTATTAAACACAGTCTTATTTCGTTTAACTTATTCATAGTTCACTTCTCCAGTGGTACAGATTCCCACACGCTCTTAAATTCGAAATATTCCAGGTTTACTGCACGCGACATGTCTCCCACATCACAGTATGATAGTAACTATACTTGTCTTTTCCATTTTTTTTTCAATTTGTAGCGCCTTTTAATTTGTTTTTTAAAATCCATTTCTGTATTACACGTGGTTCCGTGCTTTTTTTTTTACTTTAATTCTATTGTTTTATAGTTTAAACAATTAATATTTGCACAAACGGTTGGACCCATAACCTCTTGATTTTATTAACTAAGAGCAAGTTGTTAATTGTTTATCGAAACTAGTATAATAGAATAACATAAATGAAAAATAAGAGCAAACTTTACATACGTGTACAGTTCGGACCCTGTACATACAACTAGAACAAAACTGAAGTTGGTTGCATACTCTGTTGCCAAACCTTACAATTTAAATATGAATACCTATTCTCAACACTATCGTTTCGATCAAGTACCTATCGTTTGTTAACGCCTTAGCTACCCTAAATGGGTCATCAAACTTATTTATGCGAGTTTGAGGTTGATGCCTACAGCTGCTAAATTTGTAGAAGCGGTAAATCTCTGGTCTTGAACCTGGTTGTTTTTTCGTCTCTTAGCATCGTACATCGCTTTCATGCGTTGGCAGTTTGTTCGCTAACCGACTCACCACATCTGAACTTATAGGTCGCCCTCACTAGTGTTCGTCGAGGTGCAAGAACATATATCTTTACCGTCGCCAATGTTCGTAGGGTCTTCACAGACCCCAGCGCCTTACGAAGAAGGTTTCGCATCGCTATTAGTTAGACTTACGCCACTCGCCAGGTCAGTCGGTATATCTCTTCGTAAGCCAAAAATTAAAGCCGCTGAGAATTGGAGAGTGTCATTAATTCCTCAAACGATGTCGGGTACCACTTTGTTCCACCTGTTTTCTGCTTTACGCTGGCTACAAACATCTATAGTCTAGGTGTCATACAACATTTTTACCAGAAATTGACTTAAATGCCTTGCTAATAAATGCTAATCGGTAAAAGTCACTAACAACTCGTCTTAGGTACCGAAATACGCCAAACTTTGAGATCGCCTCCACCACGCCCAATATTCTGCAGGGTTTTGCAATAATAAACACACGCTCGGTGTCAAAAGGAATCGCCCGTCTTTCTATAGAATGTAGAACTGTTTCATTCTAGAAAACCAAAGTGTCACATTTACACACAAGCTCTCGTCCTAAATTTCGCCTAATGTGACATCCATAGTCTCGCCTAACGGTTTCTGCTTAGAGCATCTGCATATCTCATACGATCACTAATACCTACACATCAAAGTCATACTCCTGCATGTCAAGCCACCATTTAGTTACACAAGGTACACGTCAGATCATTTTTTCAGCATAGTCGCCCTGACAGTCACACAATCTTGATCACCTTGAAATTGATCCAAATACACCCCAAATAGCCTGATAGGACTCCACAAGCCGATGTGATCATAACTGTAATACGACCACTCCAACTGAGTTGTTGTTTTGCTGTAATATGCAACTGGTCTTAACAATACATCTTCTTTGGCTTCATGCAAAAAAATTCAATCTATGCATATTTTGCAAACATCTGTGTGCACCACAGTTTCCAAACTGCTGCCGCACAGCCAAATCGGTTTGGAAACTAACGCCTCCTTTGGATAGTCGAATGCATGTTTTGTGTTGTTGGTCAATGGCCTTGCTACAATAACAAAATCTTTTACCAACTGACGGAAGTAAGACGTCAGCTTTTTAAAATGCCTTACAGCATGTACATCGCTTGGGGTCGGATATTTCGCCACAGCTTCCATTGTCAGTTTCCATTCCACTGAAATTTTTCATGCCCTCCAGTGTGTTCACTAAGAAGAAGTATTTCGCCAACTTCACCATTCCGTTAAATTAGTTACTATGATATCATCAAACGTCGCCGTAGAAACTCTTACGTTTTGTATTGAATAAAGAATTCCGCTTTAGTTTGAATTGAAATTGCAGTTTATATAATAAATAATTATTAAGTTTTACATTGTTAGTTTTCATCTTCGATTTGCTTCTCCTTAATCAATCGAAGCTCTGCATCGAAAAAACCGAACGTCCGGAGAATAAATCAGTCATCAAGTTTGGCGCCCGGGTTCCGTCCGCTTTGTTTTACTTTTTTAAAATGGCGCCCGAACAAAGACAGAAGCGTTACAAACTGATCCCAAACGTGGACCCAAAGGTCACGTTACCAGTCGTACAACATTTACCAAATATATGATATTGTTGTTACTCCCGCCTTTTTTGGATTTGTCAAGAGTTTCCATTTCATGTTCTTTGGTGTGCTTCAAGGTTACACCGACGTACTAAAAACTATTATTGAATTTGCTCATCTTTAACCATCACTTCTACATTTTTTCTCTTCCTTTCTATTTTAGCTTTTCTCTGCACTATATCAATCGTCTTCCCACATCAAAACAAGCCTAAACTTTAGAAGTGGTGACCTCGACTTGATCTCAAAGATGACTGAACTGATACCTACTTAAAAATACCGACCTGATCTAAACTGAACTTTTCAGGTAGCTTTCGATGTCCTGCAACATCTCGTGGTAGTCCAAATGCTAGCAAAAGTGCTTGACATGATCGGCAAACGAGTACAGCTTTTGTCTCTTGTAGTAAGTCCACTCGACTCTTGCCAAGAGCAGCTCTATCGCCTTAGTATTTCGCAGATCTAACCAAAAGCCAGAATTGACCAAAGATACACAATCTACTCAAAAATATATACAAAAATTTCAAAGCCCGTGCCCGAGTTAGACTGCACGAAGACACAAATGAATTTTTGATAGAAAGAGGAATACGATAAGAGGACACCATATCCCCTCAACTATTCTCCCTAGCACTGGAAGGCGTCATCAAAAAGTGCTACTGGGAAAACAAAGGGATAAATGTAAACGATGAAAGACTCTCCCACCTAAGAGAGCAGAAGACCTGAAAAGCATGCTAGAAAACCTCAATATAAAATTGAAGGAAATCGGCCTAAAAACGAACAAAAACGAAGACAATGTGCAAAGAAGATGCGGAGATTTCAATCGAAGAAACATTGGTTATAAAACGTAGCCGAATATGTCTATCTAGGTCATCAAATCCAAATTGGCAAAAGAAACACAGAGATCGAAACAGATACAAGAAAGACACTAGCAGCCTTTGGAAAACTATCTTACATCCACAGAAACAAGAAAATCCCACTTAGGTTTAAGGCGGTGTTATTTGACCAGTGTGTAATGCTTGTAATGCTGTATAGAGCTCAAACCTGGACACTAACCAAAAGCACAGTGGAAAAGCTAAAGATCACCCAGAGAGCTATGGAAAGGGAAATGTTGGACATTACCGTAAGAGACCGTAAAAGAAACATGTGGATTCGAATCAAAACCAACCAAAATGACATAAGCGAAAAGATATGCCAATTAAAGTGGGACTTCGCAAGACACGTAGCCAGACTAAAGGATGGAAGATGGAGCGAAAAAATCATTAAGTGGAGACCTTGGGGAGAAAGCCGGAACAGGGGAAGACCAGCCACGAGATGGGCAGACGACATAAAGAGGCACGCGGGACTAATGTGGATAAACGAGGCCCAAAACCAAGAAAAATGGAGAGACATAAGGGAGGCCTATTTCAAAATTGGACGCAAACGGGCTGAAGAAGAAGAAGAAAGAACCGACTGCCGCCAACAATGAGACACAATTAAATTAAAATTTAATGCGATCCTGTGCTACCACAATTTTACAAGTGCTTTAAATAAGTCCAGAAGCTCAACTGCTTGCCAAATACTATGAACAGTTAATACAAATGTAATCAGATAGTAGAAGTAGTAGTTATTATACTACATTGTCAGAGAGTATCATTAAACAATCTCACGTAAGTACATCAGTCGTCTTCCTACCTCAAAATCTGCCATAACGATCAAATTTGTTTGGTTTTTTTATTTACTGCTACTGCAAGATAATTGATCTCTGTTTATTACAAAACTACTACTTAATCAATGTAGGGTCGTGGTTGATTGATGAAGGACGCCTTGTTGGTCGCAGAATTGGTTGGAAGGTATACGCCTACCGCGATTGGTGTATACTGTATAATTTATTGTATAGGTGAATCGGTGACACAGATATTAAAGAGTACTACGTTTCTACGTGTGTACGCTTTGCAGTAACTGGGAACTGTGCGTTGTCCTTCCTGCTGATGCTCCTACTATTTATATGAGTTTCGTAGATTATTATGAAGTCCGAAAGGTCGCTTGAACTATCCTTCCTGTTTGTCAGCATTTGTACATTGTGATTGACGAAATGCAGCTGGTGTTTTGTTTACATTTTGCATTCATAACTTTATTAACGATTTCGTTCATAGAGTAATTTTTATAATTCAACACACAAATCTAAGAGTTATTAATTTTTATTCACATTCTTTTCACCCTTGCTTCTTTCTTTTCTGCTGATTCTATTGTAAGAAAAAAACCTTCTTAATTTCCGCTCTTTCATATTTGCTCGGCTCACAGGCAGTAATTATGTTTTTTGTTCGTGTTTTGAATCTTCGGCATTGTTAACCAGTAATTTAGTTTTACTCCATTCGATTCCATTACAGCTTTGATGATCGTGCATTTCATAAGTCTATTGCCTATTTTGGAAGTATTTCTAACGGAGCTTCTTTCAACTTTCTTCCCGGCTAGACTTTTTGTATTTCATGTGACCATCCTGCAATACTTTATCCTTTTCTTTCTACACTTTCCACGTATCTCGTAGTTAATTCCTTTAATCTTCAGCGTCTCCCAGTTCTACGACTTGTTTCTTTTTCCCCAATCTTTCCTTTATATATTTTCTTATTTTTTCATAACATTTTATAAATCATCCATTTCTTCTATTCACATTCTCCATTTTCCTTACTGTATGATTCTATTACTTATTAATTAATTTTATAAACGGTACCAGCTCTACAATACTTTTAATTAATAAGTATAGAAATGTGCCAGAAACCTTTAAAATCAATTTTCATGATAGTTTAGAAAAGAAAAAACAAAGAGAAATTTAATTTTTATTGTGTTTCTATGTCGTAATAATTGCTGATGTATTCAGGATTAATATTAAAGAAACCATTAAACTAAATTAAACATTTAAATTACCACTTGAAAAGATTTCTAAATCCTTAAGCTTAAGGCAGGAATTCGATAACGATCTACTATATTGTGTCTTAATTTGTTCCTTCGCTACTGTAGATACAATATGCAAATGATATATTCATACATGTAGCATACCGGATAATTAGTTGAGCTTAATATAGTGTAGTCTGTATTCAGATCGCTGCTCTGGCGTTATAGTGGTAATTAACGTTGTGGTTAATGGTAATCAGACTAAAACCGCTTCGGTAATTGCTTAATCTCTAGGGTGAGTTGAAACTTCTACTTACTCTTGTCCAAATTTTATTTGGTACGTTAAAAATGCCGTCTATCGATTTTTTTTGCGTGAATTTGAATTTGAATTTTAGTGCAGACATCAAAATACTTTCAATTAATGTTAGCGCTTATTCGTATTGACACATCTCCTGGTTAGCGATTACAAGGTGTCTAGACGTTTTAACTAAAGGAAGAGAAGCAGAAATTCATAAATAAACATTAACGTGGTAGCTCAATCAATAGTTATTGGTAAAGTTTTCGTATTCTTAATCCTGTTTACATACGAATGTATGAAAACAACAAAAAATTACTCAATCAAACCTAAAAAATACCATGAAAGCTCTACAAACAGTTCATGATACAAATTACAAGTTATATTTTATATTATTACGTGAATATTGCATGTATTCAATATTTAGCAATATTGTCGAACACAATATTGCAAAATGCAATGTTTTGTTTATTACTAATGTAGTTAAGAAAAACATTTTTTTAAACGTATTACAGTTAAAATTATTTACGTACATAAAATATTGATCTTAACATGTCTCAGACTGCATTTATGTGGCAATTGCGTCATTGAAAATTTTACCGGTATTTTTATATTTAGATCCCTGCCCAGCGTCAGGGTCACCGCCGGCATTGGGCCTGCTTATACCATTTGTAACATCTATTATGTTTTCTTCCGATCTGTCACTATAATTTTCTGAGCATCCCAACAAAATAAATACGTTTTTATCAAGATGTCTTTGGTGTAGAAAAAGTTGACGATATTCTTCAGCAGCAGCTGTAGCATTTCCATTAAAGAAACCATAAACAAACACCATATTTGCATATTCTAAATTTGAATAAGTATCTGGCATTTTGCAACACTAACAATCACATAAATTCGAAATTAAATGTTCAGTTACTGTTCACTGTACACTGACAGTTAATCAAACCTTAGAATTATTAAATGTCTTTGAGCCTCGAACATAGCATACTTTGATAATGTTAAAATTCAGATAATAAGTGGAAAGCTAGATGAACATTTTTGATGACGCCATAACTTGAAAACAAATGAGAATCGCATAAGAACATATGAGTTTTTTTACATTATTTTCACGTGTATAATACACTCCTAGAGTTTGGTGCGCTCCTCCCGACTCACCCAGTAGAAAAAAAAACTCGGTCACTCATTTAATGATTCCGACGAAAGGAGCAGAAATATCAACAATGAAGTAACTAATGGTCAAATGTCTACCAGCTAAAAAACAGAAAATTTTCTATAGGTACTTCTAGGTTTGACAAACCGAACCACAAATCACGGATGTAACAGAAATAGAAAAGGTAAAAACACAATCCTCGATTTATGGTCGATACAAACAGCACCATTGTGGTTATGACCTAAGCTAAAAACAAAACCACCCACCACAATTGGTCTTCAGCATAAATGACAAAAAAAATGGCAAAACAAAAGAAAAATGTGGCTGAGAAGTGCAGCAAAGCGCAACATACTGGATGTACGAGCAGACCTCTTTATCAACTTTATCATGAGTAACCACCATCAAGCAACCTTACCTCCCATCTAGAAAATAAAGTAATGCAAATTCAGAAAAAACCTCATGTCTCTTAGCATTTGTTCAATCTCCTTTTACGATCAGCAACGCCATTCGTTCTAGAAAAATTCTAGCCCGACCATGTTCAGGCAAACTAAACTAAAGAAAAATCATGAATAGCTTAAGAACATTCTTACTTAAAAACAATGATTTTAAATACTCAAAAAACTAAACTGAATTAAAAAACATCCTGTCCGCAAATAGTTTTCAAATAAAAGCAAAGAAAATTAGAAACTTCCTGACTGAGGATGTTCCAAGCAAATAAAAAACTTAGATTCAAAACCACACAGTACTTATAGATGTGTTCACTATCGATTTGCCACTTAGGACATTTAGCGGACGAAAAAAGAATTTTTGTTCAAAAAGATACCTACCACTTAAAACTATCAGTATTGATAGAACCAAATTATAGAGTGGTGTTCATTGATTACTGGGTACTTAGTCCGTTTGATGAAAGGACAGAACTTTTCTATAGCACATAAAACAGCTAAATATTCTTTTTCCGTAGTAAAATGAAGCATCTTCTTAGGTTTTTTCAAAGATCGCCTTTTACAATTAGCGACGCCATTCGCCCCAGGATCATTCTAGCCCGTCCCTACACAATCAAACTACACTAAAGACAACACACTCCGTTTCTCTTGTTAGTCTCGAAGGTTAATAATCCACCATGATTTAAAGTACTTAGAAACCCAAAGTGAATCCAAAATCATCCCATCCGCAACAGTTCTCAAATAAAAAAAAGAAAATTAGAAACTTTCTGGCTGAGGATGCTCCAAGTTTATATTCAAGCTAACATTTGAGAACTAAATAGTAACCAAAGCTTATTAAATATGGCGCGTATACAAACAGAAGTAACTGTGATTAAAAGATACGTATACTTAAACAAAACCAAAATAAACCAGCAAGGTTAAAAGTACCTAAGAAAAGATAATAAATGAGAATTTTGCTTGAAAGATGAGTCAACAACTCTGTTAACCAAATACATAACTACCACCACAGCCAACGGTAGTACCACCGTAATCTTCCGTTGTTTATTATGATCTTCTAAAGAATGAGGTAGATAAACATCACAGTAATTATAGATGTGTTCGCCATCGATTCACGACTTACGATATTTAAGAGTGAATAAAGAATTTTTGTACGAAGAGAAACGTACCGTTTATCACCATCAGTATTAATAGAATATTGATAGAGAAACTGAAACAGAGCAAGGAAGAATTTCGGAAACCAAGTGTTCGGTCCTTTTCCGCTAAATATCTTTGTAAGCGATTTAACAACATTAAAGAGTGGTGTCAGTGAGGACTGTGAATTTAGTCCTTTCGATGAAAAGACAAAACTTTTCTATGGTCCACAAAACCGCTATACATTCATTTCCGCAGTAAAATAAAGCCTCTCGGATTTTTTAAAAGATGGACTAATAAAGCAAACAAATCTTCTAATGTTTGAGATACAACTGCACCTAGACCGAAATCTAGAGCATGTGTCAAAATAGTGAATGACGAGTAAAATTTGGACAACTAAGCATAGAATTAGGTGAGTATTCCTCCAAGATTATAAATTTTGTATACAGTTTGAGGGGGCGAAACGTCGGCGTTGACAACATATTGAGTTGTTGTTTCATTCACCTCCACCTAGAAGGGCTCGAGAAGAGCAAACTGTATACAATAAGCATAGAATGTTCTTTCTTAGTATTGAACGCTTTCTCGCATTCATCATTCAAATAGAAATTTACCTTTTTCCGAGTTAAACGGGTAAGGGGAGACATCAGCGTAGAAATTAGGAATGAAACATATGGTAATATCGTTGTCTAATAGGATCAGACTTAGTAGTGATACGATGTTCCACTACACACAACCAAGACCTGAATGTTATAAACTAGAACCCTCCGCTAACATTTTTGACAATTTTCGTTGTTGATGAAGTGAGTAAATATAGCTAAGATATCTAATGAAGGCGGAATAAACGACTATTTTCCATTTTGAAAATCAAAAATAACCCCCAGGAATAATTAGTATCTTCAACGTAACAGGAAGGAGCACCTAGAACAGTACATTTCCGATTATCAGTTAGTGAACAGTAAGAAGCAGACAAAACCATGACCTCTATTACAGTTCGAGAAGCTCCGGAATCAAGTAACCCAAGAATTGATGGCCTAGAATTTTTAACGTTAAATAATAGCGTTCATCGCCTTTAACATAATTTATCAAGATAAAATCTAAATAAAAACGGTTACGATTGTAGAAGGTTTTGGTTTGTAGAATATTATCCGAGGCATAGGCGAGTGTGAGTCAGCCTTTCGACCCACTTACTAGTTTTCTTAAGGTTTACAAGTAAAATATGTAACCTTAGTCACACCATGCTTCCTACAAGCATTGGAATTTTTTCATTGCACTTGTGTACAGCGATGAAAAAGATGTTCTCCCTCTCCAAATAATCTGAAAAAAGTACTTCCAATAAGCACGATAAACGCAGGACACCGTGTTAACAATTCAAGCTAAGACGGATTTAGTCAACAAGTGAGACCAGTTGAATAGTAAAGAACAGTGGCTCATGTTGAATAAAAAGATTGGCGAATTGTTGAACAACCACGAAAGGGCCCACTACGTTACAGATGGGAAGCTAAATGAATAAGATCCGTTACTAACCAAAGGGGATGAATCTACTACCAAAATACATAAAGAGAAGTTTGATTTATTCAGGAAGACCAAGGTAGCGACAGACGACGTATATCAAAAGATTATAGACCAGAGACAGCTAGAGACACGTGGAAGGCGTTAAAACCTCGAAACCTCAATGAAAAATCAACTTTCAAAAATATTCAATGATTTTCGTTCTCTTGAACATTGAAGAGGATGTGTCAACGCAAATTGTTAAATTAAAAAGTCTCTGGACTATTACACTACTTTACCAGTGTTACATGCAAAAATAAGTTAACGACAATTTTGAATTAAAAACGTTGTGAAATTATAAGGTCAAAGTAAATGGTTGCAAAATCGTCAATAACAATCGATGAATTACACAAAGTCGAGAAAGTGCCGAACAAGGTCTTGAAGTTATATAGCTTCCAGCCCTTGTTCATCAAAAGCTAGCACTTCACAAATCTGTAACCGTTAACACCACAAGCACAAAATCAAATAGGTATAAATTAAAAAGGCTCGTCACAAAGAAAAATTAACAAGATTTATTGCATTCAAAACATCATAAAAACAAAATAAAACTTATCAGATAAACAAAGTATAGACGTGGTTGACACTAGTAAAAAGAAATCAAGTTGATCACGTGATTGGTAATATTCATTAATCAATCAACTTATATAAATAAATGATAACTGCGTTAGGCTTGTATTAAAGAATTAAATATACACAAAAAAGTTTAATCAATGAATAAAAAAACGCACCGAAAGCTTAAATACGTAATTATTTCGCGACAGTTTAAGATTTTACATCAAGAGTTTCAAAGCTCTCTTTAATTTCGGTATATATAGTTAATATATTTATTAAAATGAAAACATAAATACCTGGAAATCACGGCTTCGGTGAATTCCGGATAGTTGAGATGCACCAGAGGTTGTTGTGTTGTACGGAAGACTACGGAATCGAAAGTGCAGAACGGGAGTCGATGAGATTGAAGGTCGAAAAATCGTATTAAAATAATTTTTTTAATAGACGCCAAAACTGACATAATAAATTCTTTTTGATAAACGTTACACTAAGTAGAATTTTAAAACCGCATTAACACAAAAATTGGCTACGAACTTAAATTTCCAGAAACTTCGAAGATTACATATTTTGGTATAAAGAAATTATATTATTTTCACATTTGTAAAACAAGGAATAACACTCGTAACTAACTTCAAACTCGTAATTTACTTAATTTCGGTAAAGGACCTTTCTTATATAACGACTACTGCACGTATGGCTACTAGAACTTGTAGACGATAAAAACTACATTCAGAAAAATATAATGATACAGCAAAAATTTTGCCTTAAGATGAAGTCAACGAACTGACTCCACCTTGTAAGGATGCAAGATAAAAAAACTTTGCAAAAATCACATACGCACCAAATTATCTTACTAAGAGCTAAACAATATAATTGTTGAGCTTAAAAGTTTGCTGGCGAGGCGTTAACCGAGGTGCATGCACCTCCTTCAAGAAGTCTAATTACCAAACTAGTGTTCATGTGTTATTTTCAATATTTCGAGATTCTCGAGTGATTTAGTGATGTTTTATACTCGACGAATCAAGTTGATACATTCATAATATGACATAACCGAGGTACCAATCTCTAAATAGGTGTGAAAACAAAAGAACTGTTGCTTTTAATGTTTAGACAGTAAAAATCCAATGAAAAACGGTGAAGAGTCGGGTCGTTGTTGGTACGCTGTTAATAAGTTTCTGAGTTGTGGTGTTGGGTGCCATTCGGATCACATGTCCTATCCATTGTATTCGCATGCGCTTAATGACATTAACTACGTCTGGTTCATTATACAGAACACGAATTTCTTCATTATGTCTTTGTCTCCATTCTCCCCTTTCATTAACAGGTCCAAATATCCTTCCTCTTGAATGTCCTTAGCCGCTGCTCCCTTTTTGCACTTGCGTCTATGATTCACAACCATAAGTATTTGCCTTATTATTGTTTTGTATAGTCGTACTTTTATTTTTCTGGATATTGATTTTGTTCTGAAAATATCGTTCGTAGCAAAATAGACCCTGTTAGCAGTAAAAATTCTGGTATTGATTTCCTCTGTTATGTTATTCGTTTCGTTAATCACTGCACCCAGGTATTTAAACTTAGTAACTTTGTCCATTTCTATATTCCCGGATATTTGTTTTGGTTGTTTTATTTGCCTTGATATTGTTAGGTACTTTGTTTTTTCCCTGTTTATTGTTAGTCCAACTTGTTCTGAGTTCTCTTTTAGGGTTCTATATGTTTGAGTTATGTCCCTTTCGTTGGTGCTAATTATGGCTATGTCATCAGCATAGGCCAATATTTGATTCTGGTTCCTGAAGGGATAGTCATTTTGTGTAGGGATTTCTTTATGACGGTGTCTAGGACCTTGATAAATAATATGAGGGACAATGCGTCTCCTTGTCTAAATCCAATATTGCTGCTGATGGGCTGTGTTTCCTCTCCTCCTACCTTTATCTCATAGTGTATATCCTTGATAGTCATTACTATTAATCTCTTTAGCTTACGTGGGATTTGAAAAGTTCTTTAGAGCTTGTTTTTCTGCTCTATGTCTCACGCTATCGTATGCCTGTTTGTAGTATACAAAAATGTTATGCATGTCGATCCCAAATTCCCTTAATTTTTCTGCTATTTGTCTGGTCTATTGTTGATTTTCCCTTTTTGAAACCGGCTTGATAGTCTCCTAATTTACTCTCGACATGTGGTTTCAGTCTTTCCAATATTGCGTGAGATGGGACTTTGTATGTTGTGTTAAGAAGGCAGATGCCTCTGAAATTCGAACATATTGTCTTATCCCCTCTTTTATGTATGGGCCATAGGATTCCTGTATTCCATGCACGTGGCATCTTTTCCTTCTTCCATATTGTCTGAATTAGCTTTTGTATATATATGATGTTTTAATTTCATCATATGTGAGTTCTGGTTCTTGTATATCTTCATTTTCATTTCTCTTTGGCTCCATGTTTTCGCTTCCTTGTTCATTCTCTTCTCCATTATCGGTATTCAGTAATTCAGCAAAATATTCTCTCCATCTTTCAGCAATAGCGCCTTTGTTTACGATTGTCTTTCCTTCTTTATTTTTACATATATTTGTCCTGGGCTGGAAAGCTTTTTAAAGAATCTTATTTCTTTATGTGCTTTCCTTGTTTCGATCCCTCCTAATTTTTGTTCTATTTTTGTTAGTTTTTGATTTATGACCTCACGTTTTTTCCTTCTTAAGATTGGTCTGGCTAGTCTCCTGGATTATTCGAATTTTATCTTGGCTTGACTTGTGCTTTCTTGTTCTGTTCTGTTATCTATAGCCTGTTTGCACTCAATGTCAAACCATTCATGTCTTTGTAGTTTTGATTTGTACCCACTATTTCTTCAGCCGTTATGTTGATCGCTTCTTTTATCACATCCCACTGTTGGTCAACGTTTTCTTCTTCTCTCTCCGTTTCTCTTGTTTGTTGTTCTATTCGGTTGGTTAGTGATCGTTTCTATCGTTCCTCGGCTGTTGGGTCCATCAGGCTGTTTAAGTTATATCTCTTCGTTTTGTTGGTGGTGTTTGGCGTCTGATACTTGATATCTTTTGCCGTAGCCTTGCTTGTACCAGGAAGTGGTCGGTGTCACAATCAGCTAAGGACATACCTAACAACTAATAACAATATTTAAGCGGATTAAATAGAATAACCATTGCAATTACCTAAAAGCACGTCCTACACTGTGAAAATAAACACTCGTTACGCATGCGTAGACCAGAGGCCAAAACTACCGTAAACGATAAAATATCTAAAAAGTAGTTCGGATAGAAATGACGCTAATAAAAATTACCGTCACAACTAATGTATCTGATACTTAGAACAAGATTAGATCTAGCTTTCAGTCTGAATGTCTTGTCCAGGACTCTTGAGAAACTCACTTCTGAAGATTTATCAAGATTTTTTACGGAGTGACGTTCATGATAAAAATAATAGGCGACAGTTTGGAGAGTTACAACAATGCAGACTTTGAAGGGCCCACCAAGATGGATCTATCTAGGTTTACAGTAAATAATGCTGAGAGTAAAATTTTTTGATTGAGTCAACGGCAAGCGATGTTAGCAACTTCAACTATTCTTCATTGAGCTGTGAAAAAATTTGATTAGCCTGACCGTTTGATCAATTTACAAAACTGAAACCTGAAACTACAGCAGCAGTAAGATTATGCCATTAAGTATTTTGCGCGATTTTAAAGGACCAAAAAATCAATTCTAAATATCTTAGATTTGCATAAAAATGCCAATGTTTCGCTTTAGCTAGCGAGGGTTTTATCAAGGCTAATTTTGCTAGCTAGGGCGGAACATCGGAATTTTTACGCAAATCTAAGACCATTAGGTCTGTCATTTTATCTCCACCTAGAAGGAACATAGTACTTAACATCATTGGAGGAAAAAATATTATCAACTGAAACTTGCAATCAGTATGGTAATGAGTTTCATTAAAGTACTGATAGTAAACATCTAATAAATAAATAGCAATGCTTACAAAATATAGTAAATCGTATAATGAGCAGGAGAATTACGAGAGATACATATTCATAAACAACAGAAACATATGAGAAACCAAATCTGACAATATACGTATTTTTATTTATTACTGAGACTAGGTTAGGAGCAGGAGAATTATGAATCTTTATCATTTATTTTAATGTCATCTTGATTAAATCAAGCAAATATAAAATATTTAATTAAGACTCAAAAATTTATTAGTAAATGTAACTGTAATCTCAAATCTACAGAGAACAGGGTATAGTATATTATTATATTTTAGCATCTCCGTGGCACTTGAGTGTCGTTATCTTTAATGATGTCACTAATGAAACAATCCAAGACGCAATTATGAGAAATGACACATTTAGTTAAAGTGTTCCTCTGTATTGTTGTTACTTAAACAGGGGACCCATCAAAACTTTACGTATACGATGCAATTCTCTTAATCGTTTATACCCTAAAACGATAAGTTCAACAAAAAAATATTAACAAAACTAACCCCTTCCAAACTAAAAACAAGGTTATTGCTACTTTATTGAGCGTTAAACTTTAATTAAAAATTTATTATTCGATTAGTTACAAATCTAAACAAAATTAGCTTTAAACAGGCATAAAACCAAGAAAGAAGCATAAAATCATTAATCTTGAAGTAAGTAAAGCAAGATGGCGTCATAAAAACTGCTGATTGTTCATTTATCTTTAATTAGTACGCAGTGAAATCATCTTTATATCCCTCTGAATTGCCTGTTTCTTTTGAAATTGAGCACACGTCATTCTTTATTTTATATACCTACGCACTGATAAAGCTACGGTCAGCGTTAATAATTTTTCTTCATATTAAATAAAAAATAAGATCCATTAAAAAAGTAACTTTTATACTAAATACTAAAACACAGTAATTTTTACATGTGAATGAATTAGTTTAATTTTAATACAGTATTTTAAACTTAAAATCGATTGTGCGAAGATCTTTCGCAAAAAGAAAAAGAAAAATGAAATCAAATGACGTGCGTCCATTTTTCGTGGAAAATATAAGAGCTACCCAACAGAGTAGTTAGTACGTAGTCCGTCCGCAACGGCGCTGTGAGCCAAATTAGTCCCAGATTAAAACTGCGATGTCCCCTAACGGCCATTAACTGTACACTCCTTAACAAAAATTCCAATTAGCCTGGTAGGGTAACTTTTTGACCGTTTAAAGCCCTTTCATTTTATTTCTCCGAATTACAAATGCGTTTAACAGATTTTTTGTTGAGTGTGTTAGTAAAATACGAGCGCTCGCATAATATTCTCATTGATTAAAATTTTAATGTACAAATAACATAAGTATTTTTCAATTTGTTTTGTTGTCCATGATGTGCGTAAAAAGTTTCGCTTTAGAAAATTGTAAGAATTTATTTTATTTTAACTTTCTCCAAATTAATAGAAACCATAGAAACTTGCATTCGTAAATAAGAGTCTTATAATTTTTTTAATTAATTAAAGCTAATTGAAGAATTTACGATTATTCGACTCATTTTTTTAGAAATTAGAATCTGTAACCTAAATTAATTTAATGTAACTTATTGTCTCTTTCTAACATTAAATGAGTTTGAAATACATCCGCTTCAATAAAATTTAAAAAATTAACGCAAAATGAACTTGAAATAAAAAAAAAACCTAAGTTTACAATATCTTCATGTCCTATTTTCGATGTAATTGGGAGGTTTCAGGTATTTCGCGAATTAATAGGGAAAAACCGTGGTCGGGACCCTTGGCCCGATTTTTGAGACAAATTCAATGGTCTAAACAGCACTTTGATATCTCAACTCGTTTGGGGGAAACAGAGTATTTTGCGTTTTATGCTTTTTTCTTTAAAACTTTATAACTTTTTTGTTTGTGAATATTTTTTATTTTAACCAAAACATTTTTTTACATCTTTTTATATGCAATTCAATGGCGTACTCGAATTCGTTTTCAAGTTACAAATCAAACATGCATATTTTTAAATGGAAACCATAGTTGGCTATGACTCCATTGATTAGAGATTTTTAGCTTTCTGAAAGTATATGGTTTCATATAATTATCTCGGCAATTAGAAAATTATAAACGACTTTTTGAAAAACACCTCTGATCAAAGTCACCTATGAACCTTTGTTTACTGGGTGCGTTCGTTGCTAGTTTTATACTTCACTTCACGCAGTTGTTTCTTAAAATAAATGGCCGAAACAACATAGACGTGATTAGATTTAATGTTTCAAAGCTTTGCTAAAAATAATAATTAATTACTGAAATTAATAACTTTGTGGCCATTTATTTATAATAAACAACTGGGTAAAGTGTAAAAACTAGCAACGAATGCGCGCAGTAAACAAAGGTTCATAGGTGACTTTGATCAATTACATCAAAATACGACACCCCGTACAGGGTGGCCATGTTTTTTGATTTTATGAATGCAATGAAAAGAAATTGATGTATATATTTTTTCAAATTTTCATGGCATTTTTTTAAAATAGTAAGAATCCTAACACCATTTGTTTCGGGTAGGGCATGATTTTTTTTTATTGAAAAATTTAGTTTTTGGAAAATAAGTCAAAAACGGATAAAGATATCGAATTTTTATTGGAAGACAGTATTTTTTGTGTTTTTTTTAGTAGAAAATTACCTTTATGCATTTGAACTTTCCATGAAAATAAAAAAATAAACATAAGCCGAAAATATGGTACCTAACGGGACTACGAAAAGCAAACTTGGTTCAAATTAGGCCCAAAATATCTTTCGAACAAGCCCAAGTTCAACAAATTTGTACAAAGAGTTTCGAAGTTACAGCTACAGTGGAACTTCCCCAACTCGAATCTCTTGATTAAAGTCACCTATGAACCTTTGTTTACTGCGTGCGTTCGTTGTATTTTTACTTCACTTCACGCAGTTGTTTCTTAAAATAAATGGCCGAAACAACATAGACGTGATTAGATTTAATGTTTCAAAGCTTTGCTAAAAATAATAATTAATTACTGAAATTAATAACTTTGTGGCCATTTATTTATAATAAACAACTGGGTAAAGTGTAAAAAAAACTAGCAACGAATGCGCGCAGTAAACAAAGGTTCATAGGTGACTTTGATCAATTTTAACCCTTTTATAAAAATTTTTTCACAAATAAAAAAAAAAAAAAATTAAATAAATTTCTAAAATAAAAAAAAAAAAAAAAAAATTTTTTATTAAAAATATAAAAAAAAAAAAATAAATAAATATTAAAACAAAAAAAAAAACAACACAAAACACAAAACACCCCCCACCAACAAACAAACACACATATCTTTTTTTTAAACAACTTAATTTTTCCCAAAAAATCGCAAAGGGTCCCTAACAAGTTTTTCCTATCATTTCACTAAAAACCCGAACTCCCCAATACATCGAAAATACGACACCCCGTACAGGGTGGCCATGTTTCTTTGATTTATGAATGCAATGAAAAGAAATTGATGTATATATTTTTTCAAATTTTCATGGCATTTTTAAAATATTAAGAATCCTAACACCATTTGTTTCGGGTAGGGCATGATTTTTATTGAAAAATTTAGTTTTTGGAAAATAAGTCAAAAACGGATAAAGATATCGAATTTTTATTGAAGACAGTATTTTTGTGTTTTTTTAGTAGAAAATTACCTTTATGCATTTGAACTTTCCATGAAAATAAAAAAAATAACATAAGCCGAAAATATGGTACCTAACGGGACTACGAAAAGCAAACTTGGTTCAAATTAGGCCCAAAATATCTTTCGAACAAGCCCAAGTTCAACAAATTTGTACAAAGAGTTTCGAAGTTACAGCTACAGTGGAACTTCCCCAACTCGAATCTCTTGATTAAAGTCACCTATGAACCTTTGTTTACTGCGTGCGTTCGTTGCTAGTTTTTTACTTCACTTCACGCAGTTGTTTCTTAAAAATAAATGGCCGAAACAACATAGACGTGATTAGATTTAATGTTTCAAAGCTTTGCTAAAAATAATAATTAATTACTGAAATTAATAACTTTGTGGCCATTTATTTATAATAAACAACTGGGTAAAGTGTAAAAAAACTAGCAACGAATGCGCGCAGTAAACAAAGGTTCATAGGTGACTTTGATCAATTACATCGAAAATACGACACCCCGTACAGGGTGGCCATGTTTCTTTGATTTATGAATGCAATGAAAAGAAATTGATGTATATATTTTTTCAAATTGTCATGGCATTTTTTAAAATATTAAGAATCCTAACACCATTTGTTTCGGGTAAGGCATGATTTTTATTGAAAATTTAGTTTTTGGAAAATAAGTCAAAACGGATAAAGATATCGAATTTTTATTGGAAGACAGTATTTTTGTGCTCTTTAGTAGAAAATTACCTTTATGCATTTGAACTTTCCATGAAAATAAAAAAAATAACATAAGCCGAAAATATGGTACCTAACGGGACTACGAAAAGCAAACTTGGTTCAAATTAGGCCCAAAATATCTTTCGAACAAGCCCAAGTTCAACAAATTCGTACAAAGAGTTTCGAAGTTACAGCTACAGTGGAACATCCCCAACTCGAATCTCTTGATTAAAGTCACCTATGAACCTTTGTTTACTGCGTGCGTTCGTTGCTAGTTTTTTTCACTTCACGCAGTTGTTTCTTAAAAATAAATGGCCGAAACAACATAGACGTGATTAGATTTAATGTTTCAAAGCTTTGCTAAAAATAATAATTAATTACTGAAATTAATAACTTTGTGGCCATTTATTTATAATAAACAACTGGGTAAAGTGTAAAAAAACTAGCAACGAATGCGCGCAGTAAACAAAGGTTCATAGGTGACTTTGATCAATTACATCGAAAATACGACACCCCGTACAGGGTGGCCATGTTTCTTTGATTTATGAATGCAATGAAAAGAAATTGATGTATATATTTTTTCAAATTTTCATGGCATTTTTTTAAAATATTAAGAATCCTAACACCATTTGTTTCGGGTAGGGCATGATTTTTATTGAAAAATTTAGTTTTTGGAAAATAAGTCAAAAACGGATAAAGATATCGAATTTTATTGGAAGACAGTATTTTTGTGTTTTTAGTAGAAAATTACCTTTATGCATTTGAACTTTCCATGAAAATAAAAAAAATAACATAAGCCGAAAATATGGTACCTAACGGGACTACGAAAAGCAAACTTGGTTCAAATTAGGCCCAAAATATCTTTCGAACAAGCCCAAGTTCAACAAATTTGTACAAAGAGTTTCGAAGTTACAGCTACAGTGGAACTTCCCCAACTCGAATCTCTTGATTAAAGTCACCTATGAACCTTTGTTTTACTGCGTGCGTTCGTTGCTAGTTTTACTTCACTTCACGCAGTTGTTTCTTAAAATAAATGGCCGAAACAACATAGACGTGATTAGATTTAATGTTTCAAAGCTTTGCTAAAAATAATAATTAATTACTGAAATTAATAACTTTGTGGCCATTTATTTATAATAAACAACTGGGTAAAGTAAAAACTAGCAACGAATGCGCGCAGTAAACAGGTTCATAGGTGACTTTGATCAATTACATCGAAAATACGACACCCGTACAGGGTGGCCATGTTTCTTTGATTTATGAATGCAATGAAAGAAATTGATGTATATATTTTTTCAAATTTTCATGGCATTTTTTAAAATATTAAGAATCCTAACACCATTTGTTTCGGGTAGGGCATGATTTTTATTGAAAAATTTAGTTTTTGGAAAATAAGTCAAAAACGGATAAAGATATCGAATTTTATTGGAAGACAGTATTTTTGTGTTTTAGTAGAAAATTACCTTTATGCATTTGAACTTTCCATGAAAATAAAAAAAAAAATAACATAAGCCGAAAATATGGTACCTAACGGGACTACGAAAAGCAAACTTGGTTCAAATTAGGCCCAAAATATCTTTCGAACAAGCCCAAGTTCAACAAATTTGTACAAAGAGTTTCGAAGTTACAGCTACAGTGGAACTTCCCCAACTCGAATCTCTTGATTAAAGTCACCTATGAACCTTTGTTTACTGCGTGCGTTCGTTGCTAGTTTTACTTCACTTCACGCAGTTGTTTCTTAAAATAAATGGCCGAAACAACATAGACGTGATTAGATTTAATGTTTCAAAGCTTTGCTAAAAATAATAATTAATTACTGAAATTAATAACTTTGTGGCCATTTATTTATAATAAACAACTGGGTAAAGTGTAAAAACTAGCAACGAATGCGCGCAGTAAACAAAGGTTCATAGGTGACTTTGATCAATTACATCGAAAATACGACACCCCGTACAGGGTGGCCATGTTTCTTTGATTTATGAATGCAATGAAAAGAAATTGATGTATATTTTTCAAATTGTCATGGCATTTTTTTAAAATATTAGAATCCTAACACCATTTGTTTCGGGTAAGGCATGATTTTTATTGAAAAATTTAGTTTTTGGAAAATAAGTAAAACGGATAAAGATATCGAATTTTTATTGGAAGACAGTATTTTTTGTGCTCTTTTTAGTAGAAAATTACCTTTATGCATTTGAACTTTCCATGAAAATAAAAAAAAAATAACATAAGCCGAAAATATGGTACCTAACGGGACTACGAAAAGCAAACTTGGTTCAAATTAGGCCCAAAATATCTTTCGAACAAGCCCAAGTTCAACAAATTCGTACAAAGAGTTTCGAAGTTACAGCTACAGTGGAACATCCCCAACTCGAATCTCTTGATTAAAGTCACCTATGAACCTTTGTTTACTGCGTGCGTTCGTTGCTAGTTTTTTACTTCACTTCACGCAGTTGTTTCTTAAAAATAAATGGCCGAAACAACATAGACGTGATTAGATTTAATGTTTCAAAGCTTTGCTAAAAATAATAATTAATTACTGAAATTAATAACTTTGTGGCCATTTATTTATAATAAACAACTGGGTAAAGTGTAAAAAAACTAGCAACGAATGCGCGCAGTAAACTAAGGTTCATAGGTGACTTTGATCAATTACATCGAAAATACGACACCCCGTACAGGGTGGCCATGTTTCTTTGATTTATGAATGCAATGAAAAGAATTGATGTATATATTTTTTCAAATTTTCATGGAATTTTTTAAAATATTAAGAATCCTAACACCATTTGTTTCGGGTAAGGCATGATTTTTATTGAAAAATTTAGTTTTGGAAAATAAGTCAAAACGGATAAAGATATCGAATTTTATTGGAAGACAGTATTTTTTGTGTTTTTTAGTAGAAAATTACCTTTATGCATTTGAACTTTCCATGAAAATAAAAAAAATAACATAAGCCGAAAATATGGTACCTAACGGGACTACGAAAAGCAAACTTGGTTCAAATTAGGCCCAAAATATCTTTCGAACAAGCCCAAGTTCAACAAATTTGTACAAAGAGTTTCGAAGTTACAGCTACAGTGGAACTTCCCAACTCGAATCTCCAAAGGACCAAAAATAAAATTCGAGTTACGGAAAATTCGAGTTACAGAAACATATTCTCAATTATGGATTATCAATTTATTATGTAATATTATGTTATGCATATACAATATAAAAACTATAACCGTCAAAAGTTTAAATAAAATAATTGTAAAAAAGAAATTGGTATTTAATTTTTCTTGTGTAAAATTATCTTTTCTACAAAGTCTTCCTCTAAATTTAATAATTTTTGTATTGAATCTGAAACATTTTCTCTGGGCAAAACAAAATTTATAACAATTTTAATATAGCTAAACACGTTTGACCAAATTTAGGAATTGCAACAGTTACCACATCGTCATCATCAAGTTCATCCTCGTCTGAGCCTAAAATACACACATAATTTTTTTATTTTGGTAGGTTCTAGCACAAACATACTTTGTTCATTTGGAACAACATTTTCCATGACACTTTGTAATATGTCTTCATCTGTTGGAAAACTCGTTGTATGCACGCCATTATTAACATTAATAAATTTTTCAAATGTCACTTCCCCTTTTCATATCCTTTTGGTAGGAAGCCCAATAGCCTTGTAACTCAGCCAGGGGAAGATCGTCTTCGTCATCCCAGCTGTCTATTTCCTCTTAACTTTAGCAAACCCTGCTTTTTAAAGCATTTGAAAATTGTTTGTTTTATGACATTGTGATACCACGCTTTATTCAAATTTCTAATTGCACCAAGTAGTGATATACTCTTCGATATGAGTCAACATTTTCATTACATTATTTTTTCTGTAATACTCTTTCAAGTCCATTGGTTATAGAAGAGCAGTAAGACTAGGGAAAAAATATTTCAGCTTAATATTTAATTTTAATTTAATTTTGCTGCAACAGTTTTAAGGTGCGCCGAACAGTTGTCAACGAAAGAAGAAGAATTTTCCTTTTTGAACAGCAACCTCTTCGTTCAAATTTAGAAACCACTTGTCTTAAATTTTGCCTGTCATCCAGGCTTTCTTGTTGAATTTGTAATCCACTACAAGAGATCTGATTTTCTTAAAACAACCCGGCTCTCAGTTCCACTCATATTGCCCCCTAACCATAGCGGTAATTCTCTCCTTACTGCTTTGCAACCATAACATTTTTGACTCTTAAATGTTAGAGTTTTGTTGAGCAAGCATTTAAAAAAAATTATATTGCCTGATTAAATTAGGTCAGTTATCACTGACTTGAATGTCTACAGACGCGCTTTCACCACATACTGACTTTTTGACAATACCATGCCTTTTCTTAAACCTACCAAACCATCCAACACTAGCTAAAAAGTCTTCACGCCCCATGGCAGAAGTGAATTCTTTATCTTTCTCCCTAATTACAGTTTCAGAAAGAGGAAGATTTTTGTCACCTGCAGTAATAACCCATTTAAGCATAGCTTCATCAATATCAGTATTAATACAATTTGCAAGCCTTTTCCGTTTGCTATTAAAATCACACTCATCTCTGATTTCTGAAAGTTTGTTCTTATTTTTTAAAATAGTTGATAAAGTATTAGCCGGTATTCCAAATTCATCTGTAATATCATTTTTTTCCCTTTTTCCACTTCAGAATTTAATTTCAATTTGTCCTTAAGGGTCGAATACAGGGAAAAATCGAGTTAGGCTTGATTGCGCCCTAAACATCGGTTCGAGTAATAGAAATATTCGAGTAACAGAAGTTACGGAGATAAAATTACACTGAAATATTGTTCTCAAAAAAAATTAAAGTTACTAAAAACTTCAAGATATAGAGGTTCGATTTAGAGAAGTTCCACTGTATTTGAAATTGTATTATTCACCAACTTCCCCCACCATAACTATTATAGATTCTAAAAAAATGCTTAGTATAAAAAACCCAAATTAGAGGGGTTTAAAACGGCAATCTCAAAATTGTACCTCATTATGGACCTTCTATGAGAAAATTCACTATTTTTTTTGTTCGTATAGAAAATTAAAAATAATTTCTAGCAATTTTTCTTAGGATTTCGATTGTAGGACGAATAGATTTTAAGTCACCCTGTATATCTGCAAGTGTTAAAGATAACATTGTCATCATCATTACAAGACTCGACCGAGAAACTAAAATTGTGGTTAGTTGTAAAATTTATGTAGAGAAAACAAGTGTGTTAAACATTTAAAATATTTATGTTTAATTTTAAAATGTTGTTTGGAGGTGTCGTTGAACTATCGTCGGTTGCTTAATTTTTTTACTTAAAAATTTTTTATTAAAAATGGATAACCTATGATTTTTTTATACAATTTTTTCTCAAGTCCTAAATTGTGTTACTCAACTAAAATCAGTTAATTCATAATTACTTTTCAAATTACTATTTCTTAAAAACAAGTTTTTTTGTTTTTACTAAAATTAAACAATAATTGCCCCTAAACTAAATTTCGGGGACAACAAATTCCGACAAAGAGTTTGGAAGTTACAGCTATTTGAAGTTATATTATTTACCAGCTTCCCCACCCTTACTATTATAGATTTAAAGAAATACTTAGCATAAAAAAACTTTAAAAGCTTTAAAATGGCAATCTCAAAATTGTACCTCATTATGCACCTTCTAGGAGAAAATTCACTATTTTTTGTTTTGTCCGTATAGTTGCGCTTTCTAACGTCCAATTTAGAAAGTTACAAATAATTTCTAGCAATTTTTCGTGGTCACTTTTACTAAAAATATGTTTTTCCAATAATTTTAAAACAAACAGTTTTCAAACCACCCTGTATACATGCAAGTGTTAGAGATAACATCATCATCACCATTACAAGATTCAACCGAGAATTGTGGTTGGTTGTGGAATTTATGTAGAAAACAAGGAGTCGTTGAACTATTGTCGGTTGCTTAATTTTTTTAAATTATTAATTTTTTCTTAAGCCCCAAAGGGTAGTACCCAACTAAAATTAGTTAATTCATAATTACGGTGACCTAGGATATATAAGTCTTTGGTAGAAGTAATATGGATGTTGGGAGCAAGAAACTTGAATTTCTTGTGTAAAATCATTAATAAGGTTTTGAAGATCTTCAAAAATAACCTCCTAAAATTCCATCATCAGAGTAGTAAACATTAAGTTTGAAGTATTTTTTTAATAGAGGACAAGGGTAAGATCTAGCTGTATATAACACAGCTTTACAACCTCTCTGTATTGCAACTCCAAGTTGTGAAGATTTAAGAAAAATTAATAGTTAAGATGATATGTAATAGATATTTGGAAACGAGACGACGAAAGGTGCATCCAATTGGTATTTATCAAATTCCACCGCCCTTTTTAGGTAATGCAGTTAAAGTAAGGCCATATAAAAGACTTGTGATCGACAAGTTTACATTTTCAGAAAACATCAAATTATAAAATCTCGTTATCGCAGATAAATACATTTTGAAAAAGGAGCGGTTATTTTTCCTTTAATTGTAAGGTTTAGATAGGTATTGTTAGGTCACTGGAGTTCTAACAATAAATTAACATATCGCTGTGTTTCTAGAACTACGTTCCAGAAAGCGTCATTATAAATGTAGGAATCAGTTTGAGTTATTAGTCGTCGTGTTAAGTTGATATAAATTAAACGTGTGTAATAGTGTATGTGTTTTTATACAAGTTAAAGAACAGTACATGAATTTAATACCGTTGAGTGTAATTTGATATGAGTACTTAATATCTCACGCTTGTAAATGCGATAACGAAAACAAAACTTTGACCAACTCTAAGGTAAAATTATTCATAAATTTTCATATAAGGCTTCCTTTTCAAGATATTGCGCATTAAAGTTGGTTATTTTTGTTTATTCATACATTAAATTTTTTTAAATATGACAATACTTCGAAAACTATCAAGTTTAGATGCCCATACCATATATGTCTAATTAACCTTATGTACAATTAACTATAGAAAGTAAATAACCACCTGTATACAGAGTGTTTCATTTGAAACAAAAAACTTTTAATCCACCACGACTTTTGTCACCACCCTATACCCAATATGTTGCAATAGCAAAAAAGGATTGACAGGTCAAAAAAATTTTTGTAGTGTCTAACGGATATTTATTATTAAATTATTATTATTATTATTATTCGTCTCTATCTAAAAAAGTTAAACATTTTACAATAGAGGTCAACATGGTCACTTTTCCAAAAAAAAAAAAATCTTAAATTTTCTCAATCAATCAATCTCAAGTGATTATATACAAATAATTAAGTTTTCTTATATTCTTAGATAAAAATAAAGTAATATATTGCGGTTCCTTTGAAGAAAAACTTCAACTTTTAATTTTGTCAACCATTTTTTTGAAAATAACATAATGGGAGGTGAGTTATTTATAACTTCAAAATTTCAAATTTTTGTTTTTAAATTTATGTGTGTGTATGTGTGTGTAAAAAATATCTACTCAGTCTTGTAGATGAGTCCAACTATCCTTTTAAATCTTTTTTACAAATATGTTACCGAATAAAATTAATATTTTTCTTAAATTAAAAATAAATGCAAGTAATTTATTGCAGAAATATTTATATTTATAATAAAAATTTGCAAAAAAAGGTGCGGAAAATAGAAAAAAAAATTTGTTTCCACATTTACAAAAATTTAATTCATAGATAAAAGAATCAAAAACAGTCACATAAACCGTAAGGAATTTTTATACAGCAAACTTTGTAACATTGGGTGAATTGCTATGATTTTCATTGTAAATAAAACGTCGGCGCTTAAGAACTTAAGCGCCGCCGATCGTGTCATGGCAAGGAAGTGACACTTAAGCATTATTAGCTTGGCATACTTAACTGACGTTTCTAGAAAAATACTATATTATAATATAATAATAATTTAACTGTCAAAAACAATATAGGGGAGGTTGGGTAAAACAGAATGGTCTGGTAAAACAGGATACCCTGTTATATTTCAAAACATGCAGTACGATGTATCGGATATTACCGTAAATGATAACTCTCGGTACCTACCGATGGCCAGCAAGTCATCTACCAACTCTAGTTTCACTCTAGACAGCGTAAGAGGTGGATGTGTCGAATTGTGAGGTTAAACTAAAATATTTAGTGTGCTTTCAAACGGTGATTTTTAGTTTACAGACAAAATTAATTGAAGGTGAGTAGAGAGTAGATGCTTGTTTACTATAGTTATGTACAATAGGTTCTAGGAATTTGTTTTGTTTGTTATTAAAATATAGTCACATGTTTTAGCAATCCACAGTTCGGTAAAACCGGACACTGTGTGGTTGGGTAAAACAGGATGCCTCCGTTTTACCCAACTACATTTCAATGTCTTTTAGGCTAGAATTCCAATGGGAAAGTATACAAGAAAAACGCAAAGGCAGTCTTGGGATGAGAACAGTATGCGTCAGGCTGTTGAGGAGGTACTGGAGGGAAGAATGGGGTATCTCAAAGCTTTTAAAGAATATGGGGTTCCTCGTACAACCATTGAAGCAAGGGTGAAGAAAATTAAACAGGGTGTTCTTAACAGAGAGGATTCAGCAAAAAAAAGGACTAAGACGTCATAAACTTGTTTTTAGTCCTGCTCAGGAAAAGGAATTAGTGGAATATATTTTGTGTATGGAATCACGCCTGTTTGGTTTAACTCTCAATGCATTAAGATGTTTGACATTTGAATTAGCAGAACGCAACGGCTTGCCTAATAGATTTAATAAGAGCAAGAAAAAGGCTGGTAAAGCATGGCTGTATGCTTTTCTCAATCGGCATCCGACTATTAAACTTCGATCTCCTGAGCCAACCTCACTAGCTAGGGCAATGGGTTTCAATAGGCCTTCCGTAAACAAATTTTTCTCGCTGATTACTGAAACGATGGAGAAACACAAAATACCCCTGAGCGTATTTATAACGTCGATGAAACAGGGATTATGACAGTACCAAAAAACGGTCTAAATGTTTATCATTGCGTGGAAAGCGACAAGTTGGCTGCTTGTCTTCGGCTGAACGTGGAGTTCTGGTTACAGTGGAAATCTGCATGAGTGCTAGTGGTGCATTCATGCCACCGTTGTTCGTTTTCACAAGAGCTAGGGCAAAGCCAGAACTGTTAGATGATGCTCCCCTTGGTAGTACAGCTCATTACCATCCTTCAGGGTGGATCCAAACGGAAATATTTTTGAGTTGGTTCGATAAATTCATTGCTTTTTGCAATCCTTCTAAAGAAATCCAGTTCTCTTGCTTCTAGATGGCCATGCCACCCATACCAAGAATATAGAGCTAATTCATAGAACTAGGGATAACGGTGTTGTGTTACTGTGCTTTCCACCGCATACAACACACCGTCTACAACCACTAGACGTAAGTTTTATGTCACAACTCAGCTCATATTACAGTTCAGAGGTCCAGAGATGGATGCAACAACATCCAGGCAGGCCTATTACTATTTCTCAAATAGGCAAACTATTTGGAAATGCTTTTATGAAAACCGCTAGCGTCCAAACCGCAGTTAGCGGATTTAAAAACGGGATACATCCACTAAATACAGAGATCTTCCCAGACTGGATGTTTGAACCGGCCGAGACTACAAATAGGCCCACTCAAGATGAAATAAATGATAACCAGTTACCAGAACCTAGAAACTTTCCACCTAGAACACCATTGAGAACACCACCAAGGACACCACCAAGGACACCACCAAGAAGTTTACCGAGATCACCACTGAGAAAACCACCAAGCACAACACCGATTCAGTTTTATGCAAATTCGACTCCTTCATGTTCCCATACCAGGCAGAATTTTGTTATAACGCCACAACAGGTTGTTCCAGTTCCTCATTCTGAACGAAAATTAAATCTAAATGATAGAAGAAGGGGTAAAACTGTAGTGTTAACATCGACACCATATAAAGAGGAACTAGAAGAATCAATTTCTAAAAGACTTCCTACAAAGCCAAAATTAAACTTACGACTAGAAAAGACGTAACAGTAAATAACGCAAATAAGAAAGACAGTAGCAGTGCAAAAGAAACGAGCGTGAGAGACAAAAAACAAAATTATACCAAGGGTCAAAATAAATATAAAAGAAGAAAGTTGAGAGAAAGTGATGGTTCAAGTTCAGAAGATGAATGCGAAGAAGCAGCCTATATATTTTGCAGCGAACTTTATTCCAATTCTAAGGCAGAAGAAGGTTGGATAAGGTGTCAACATTGCGAAGGCTGGGCCCATGAAGCTTGTGCGGGAGTGGGGGAAGACGAAGACGAAGTTTTTACCTGTGACTTCTGTCAGTAACATATTTAAATATTTTTTGTTAACCTTTCCTTTTATATTATTAAGAATAATAATAACTTTTCTTTATTTGCCATGTTGTGTCTTATTTGCTGGGGACTAAACGTTATGGAAACTATACAATCTTAAGTATCCCGTTTTATCCACCTAGTCGGATAAAACGGGATACTTGCTTCTTTTTATTATACATTTTTTGTCATGTGGCTTCTGTTTTTGCATAAAAATGGTATTAATCAAAGCCAATTAATAACTGAAACTGGAGCCAAAAAATAGTCCCCAGCATTGCTTTATTCAAGAAGTTATGAGACCTAGAACACTAAGTATCCCGTTTTACCCAACTTTCCCCTACATTTTGTCACTTTAACATAGGGTAAACTGCAAGTAGATATGTTTGCAAGTGGATAAACCCCTTTCTGATGTTTGCATGGTAACGAGTTTAAACTTTGTTAGTAATACATGCAGTAATAAAATCAGTAAAGTTTAAAAAGTCAAACACTTTCTCTTCAAAAATAAACCGTTTCAGGGAGTGCAACTACAAAAAACCATACCTAAAATTTAAAAAAAAAACCAAAACCTCAATATAGAAGCAATTCATTCAATTTTGTTTCGTGTCGCAATGTTTCCATTTCCTTAATTTTCAAACAATTTTCATGGAAAAAAGGTTTTCGTAAAACAAATAACCCAGAAAAAACCAACTTCTTGCGTATTAATAACCGACCAATGCACTAATAGTTTATTCACTTAGTATTTTTTAATGAATTATCACGGTCTCCATTGATATTTAAAATTGTCATCTGCCAGTTTATTCAATTAAATATTTATCCAAAATGAGTAGTTTGACATGTTCTGGTTTTCTTATTCATTAAATTATCCTGTCGAATTATACCCGAAATAGCGAATAAATTTGTGAAATTTGACTCGAAAAACAGTCAACCTAAAAATAATAGTTGACTTTTTTTTTTGTCAAATTTCTAGACGATAGATATTCATCAAACAACCGAAATTTACTCGGCAAGATACAAACTTCTTGAGTAAAAACATAAGTGTTCTCATTTCACTTTAACAATTGGGAAAATCCGAGATAGTTCTATAAATAACTGTTGTAGTTGCAATTGGCCATCTCTACTAAATTAGTCGAGGTGATAGATGATCACCAGTAGTTATTTAAACACTTATTGTTTTTTCCACATTTCAGAAACATATTGGGGAAAGTAGTACCCAACTTGTGCAGGAAACGCCACAACTGATGCATTCATCTTCATTAAAAGTCAAGTCAATACTATCGTCATGATTCCTGCTTCTAAACTGGACCAATGTATTATGTGTTCAGCAGCTTCTTTTAATACCTTTCAGTTTTGTTCCCCTTTTTTTCTTTGTTACTGATGATTCAGATTTTTTCTTGCTTTGCTTTTCCTTCGCTTTGGGAGTTGTCTTCCGCTGATGGCGATAACTTCCTGGTCCTCTCGAGGAAATTCCTGGATGATGATCCAGAACATTATCAGAGACCATCAATTGATGTTGATTCAAGTTTATGAGCGACATTAAGTTTTGCCGTCACATTAGCTTTAAGAGGCTCAAGTGGAGGATTTTGCAAAGGCATGCATAAAAGCAAACATTCCGTTGATTTTAAACACTAAAATTGCATTCGGTGGTATTGCTGCTTTACATAAACCCTTAGATAATACTGTAGTCTCTTTATCTGCCTCCCGAAATTCGTCTTGACATAATTATTGCAAGCACCATAGAAATAACTTTTTAGTTATTTTAACAAATCATGATAAGAACGTTAGCTTCGGCAAGTTCCAATAATTTCACTGAAGTACAAAGCAATAAACGTTCACCATCCTCTTCTTGTTTGGATTCCTTGGAACAATACATTTTTGCACTCAAGTTCGGCCTCTTTGTTTTCACCAGAAGAAACGGAATGGACGTCATTTGAGCCCTTTTCATTAATAACATAGGGCGAAAAGTAGGTGATCAGTTGCTGAAAATAGGTTTCATCAACAATAAAGATAAAACTAGATTTCCTAAAAAGGTTGTTTGATCCCACCAATTCAAAATACTTAGCAACTTTTGGTTCATTCCCAAACCACGTATGATAGACTCCTTTACCTTATAGATAAATCACGTTGTGTGATAAAAAGAATAAAAACAATCTATCCGCTTGTCTGTTTGGCAAGATTACAATTGTGTTTTAAATGCTCAGTAAAATGGTAAACCAACTGCCGAATATCATGCGTAGTTAATGGAAAACCATGTTTTTGCATCTTCTTGATGTGCGTTTGTTTTTGTCCAAACATGGAGTTTAGACCCAATCTTTGGGTCTTGGTGCTTCTCGTCTTTCCATAGTTTTGTGTGAAATATTAAAATTTTGGTGACTCTTTTCTGGTCCATACCATTTGCTTAAGCATCCATTGCCTTGCATTCTTCGCTTGAACTTTTTACAGCACATGTACATGAAAAGAGCGATTAGATGCGATAACAAACACTTACTTTAGTAGATGATTCATGATTTCACAAAGAAACATAACCATAACTCAGAAAAACCGATCGGTAGGTAATTTTCAATGACCCTACATCAAATTACTACATGCTACTGTAATGCACCAGCAACTAAATTTATTTTAATCGATTTAAGTTGTTTAAATGAGAACAGGGGTAAGTGGTGTTGGTTAGTAGGTTACAGTTATTTCAATTCCTTTTTTTAAAAAAGTTACATTCATAATAACATTAAAATTATTTATGTGTATCCAATGATTTCTGTAAGCGGAATTGTTAATCAAACATATATTTTTGTTTGAAATAATAACACTGTTCTGGACTTCCATTGTCTATATTTTAGTTTAATTGAATAATTACACACTTAGCATTTTTCGTTCCTAAAAGATTTTCAAAAACATATGTTGCCGACCTCAGCAAGCACCCATTTATTCAATTAAAAAATATAGACAATGGAAGTCCAGAATAGTGTTATTATTTCAAACATAACATTGTCTAAACCATTCAAACGTATATATTTTTGTTATTATATTCTTTAAACCCAATTGTCTAAAAATACAATTAATTCCTAATTGAGTTTCAAATTATTATTTTTAATTTTTTAAAACAAATAATTTAACTTCTCTAATTAATTTCAACAAAAATCAGTGTATGATTCAATAATGATGAGTCTTTAATATTTATCGGTGATTTAATGGTGGGGTGCATTGAAAATCTTTCAAAAAAATTTGGCATTTTAATAATGTGTACCGGATACCTGTTTGTTTCTACTGTTGATATTATAAATAAAAATCTTTTGAAAATTTTATACCACGAACATGTTTAAACCAATCAGATTCTGGCACTAAACAATATCATTATTACAATATACAAATTTTTGTAAAATTATTTCCCGGCAGCCAAATCAATTTTCTTACCGAATCTCTCTGGAGATCCAAAAAATCTGCAATACTCTTTATGTGTTGGATCAGAACGGGAAAATAAACTCATAAAGAAAATCATTACTATTTGTAATCGCGATTTGCAACACGCAGATAGCAAAAAAATGTTTAAAATGTTTTGAATCAAGCCTAAAAAGAACAAGAGAGATCTGGCCTTGAACATTGGAATTAAAAAAATTAATTATTGTTAGTATTATTATTATTATTTGAATTGAACGTATTTTGGACATAAACAAAAAGTCACCGGTGATAGCAAAGTTTCCCAGCAAGTGACAAAAAGTTTAACATTATAAAAAATCACCACCTCATGGTAACCGCCACCTCATGGTAACTATCCATGAGGTGACGACACCGTTAAAACTTGATTATGAAAAATGTCACTTATGTAAAAATCAGATATTTAAGACAAGTGTTTCTAAAATATCTTATTAATAACTTTATTGCCCATACATTTTCATAGAAACATTAAAAAACTTCCTTAGTCAATTGTAGATAAGCACCATTTTGATTTTTCAAACATGACGTAATCTTAAAATTCACTGTTACATTTCCCTCTTTTAAGATTATAAACAGTGACACATATTCGTTACTTTACGTTTACATTAAGTTTTTTGGTACAAAGTTCAAATTTTAGATGTCACTGTAAACGAGGATTTTCCCAAAATTTCTAAAAACTATCACTTGAACATTGCCCACGAGTAGATCTGTTTGTAGGTCGGAAAAGTATAGGAAAAATTACCGCTTTTGCTTTCGATGTCGCGCATTTAACAAATTCAGATGTCTTTCTTTACCACATCATCTATTATTATTTCTGAAGGTTTCAACAATGTTGTCTTAGTCTTTTTTCAAAATAGTTGCTCCATTGTCTCGAACGTTCGGCTTAATTAGTTTTCCAAGTTGTGTTCCAAATGAGTAGCCAGTGTACTCATTTACCCCAATTGAAGTTAAGAGATCCAACTTTGAATATTAATGGCCTCTCTGCTGAGTACAGTTAGAGATTTTATCTTAATAAAGTTGTTAGAATGTTTATGCACTTATCTACCATTACTCATTCTTGTGCCTTTTACTTTTTGCAACTACAAGGAGTGCTGAACATTTGAGCCTTTGAAGTTTTCCTACAATTTCTTGCTTCTTTCTAGGCAAGATAATATACGTTCTACATTCTTCTTTCAAAATTTTGTTACAATGTATCATTAGAAAATTTAGAAAGGAACAACTTTATTTTCATTGCAAACTACATATTCGAACTATGACCTTCTTGATCACGTATAAACCACTACTGGCATCTTAACCTGGTCTACGCCTAAAGTTACCGAAAGTTAGCACAGGCGCGTTAGATGTAACTAATTTATTCCAATTTTAAGGTTATGTTGAAGATACTTACTAGACCGTCCGAACTAAAATAAACAATTTATTGGAATTTACAAGGTGGAAATACGTTTGGGACCAAAGCAGACCTTTTAAATTGGTAGAGAAAATCTCTCGCCGTCACTGGAATCAAACCAGAGTCAGCTCACACTAAACGATACCTATTTACCTATTAAACTTGTTCTTTGAACTGAAACAAATTTCTCTAAAAACTCTTGGTGTTTAGCAGGTTTTATCAAAGCCAAAGTTCAGAACGAGCAGCAAATAAATCTTGCCGCAAACGGATTTTGGAATAAATACGTCAATAGGAAGGAACCGACTCTAGCAATAAAGTTACCAAAACCAATTTACTGATTTCAAAGCTCATCTATGACATTAGATGAGAGACTAGTAAAATATAGAAAAAACGACTGTGTTTCCGGTGCTTTACTAGAAAAGTAATCGTTACACTTGCAAGTTGACAGTCATTTGTGTGTAGTTGGTTCTCGTGCAAATTAATCAGGGAAAATAGAGAAAAAATGCTCTTGATTTAGAAAAACTGAAGTTATATCGTCAAACAGTACCTAACAATTTTAATCTATAAGTGTTGCAACATTTAGTGTTTCGTGCTATCGTAACACGTCCGAAAATGCATTTGCATTAAAGCAAACAAACAACGAGAATCACTCGACAGCTGTTTCATCATTTTGGGACTCTTCAGGAGTGAGAGAACTTGCTTTAATGCAAATCGTGTTACGATAGCACGAATCATCACTAAATGTCGGAACACTTTTTAGTCGTATATGATGTGCCTACCTAGCAAACAAACACGAGAATCACTCGACAGCTGTTTCGCCCTTTTGGGACTCTTCAGGAGTGAGAGACTTGAGTGTAAGTTCACTATTGTACAAATGGGCCCTGTCGACTATATTCCGTATTCCATTCCATTAGAAAACGTTTTTAATCACACTAAAGAGAAAAAATAATGACATCAAGGTTTGACAACAGATTACCAGAGACAGAGTATACTCTGCAACTGGTAATTCTTAAAAAAGCCACTCCAGCGCTTTTTAGTTTTAACCAATTAATTATCACAGGTTGGATATCAATACAAATCCTTAGCGGAAACGCCGTTCTTTGCTTACTGTAAAGTTCTTAAAGATGTTTACCACTTCTATGATTTGCATCAGCTTTGAGTACCTGAAAAGTGAGTTCAGTTCATTCTGTTTTTGATACATCTTCATGTTCCCTCCTTCAGCGTTTGCACAAGAAGTCAATTTACTGGCTTTATTTTCAATGTTCAAGATCTTAATAATCGACTAAGACAATAATTTCAAAATTTCTTTGGTGGATTGACCCCGTTTGTTCAAAATTGAATAGAACCGAAAATGTTAAATTGTTAATATATCGACACATATTAAACAGCCGTACATTTTTTTCTCTAATTTTTAATGCTAAATGAGATGAAATTTTTATAATAAGAAAGTTCTCATTTAAAAAAACTTAATGATTTTTAAATTAAATTTTGAGTCTGAGTTTTGTTGATCCTGTGTTATTTATGATCAGTAGGTATATAACATAGTCCAGAATTAGCATAATTGTTTTGAATGAAAACAATCCAGATCCATCTCATCTCAACATTTGGTTTCAACAAGATGGTGCTCTACCACACCTTGCATAAAATGTTACGTCAATAAAGGTTACGTAAATAAGTCAATGACTTACACAACTTTAAAAACTGGATCCGTAACAAAATGCTACACATAGACCAGAAGAGTATCCCACGTATTATGGAAATCGTCTGCAGTCTTCTAATCAGTGTCAAATCGGCACCGGCAAACAGTTTTTAACTTCTCCGATGATCATATTTATGATTCTGATTACTTAGCAACAGAAACAAAACATGCAAGTATAATATGTTCTCCAATTCCTTTATTATACCTTCTTAAGGAGGAGGAATGGATCATCAAGACACCATGTTTAATGGTGATGATCCATTGCCATTTAGTAACCTCTTAGAAAGTCCAATAAACAAATTGGGAAACCTTAAAATTCTAACTAGTCCCGAAATTGGCAGAGATGTTTCTGAATGAAAACAATTCAGACCCGGCTCAGCTCAGAATTTGGTTTCAACAAGATAGTGCTCTACCACATTTTGCTCGAGATGTTACCTCAATAAAACTTATATAAGTAAACCTAACGACTTAAGATGAACTTAAAAACTGAATCCGTAATGAAATGCAACAGGAGAGTATCCAACGTATTATGGAAAGCGTTTACGGCTGTCTTAAACAGTATCAAATCGCTAACGGTAAACAATTTAAACATCTCCAGTTATTATTTATCATACGTCTGATTACTTGGGTACAAAAATAAAATTTGTATTTTTTAATTCAAAAGGCTTTTTTTAATTTGTTAAATGCCATTACAGGGTGATTCATTAAAGATGGCGACAGGCGTATGTCGAAAACCGTATGTCCTTGAATTTGGGAAAAAAATCTTATAAGAAAATTGGCCAAAAACGAATGAATAAAAATGTTTTTAACTCCATTGTTTTTTGCTAGGTGGTGAAATCTACACAAAGTATAATTAAATTGTTTACACGTATTCTCCAGTTTAGGTTAGTAAAAATTATCAACTTTAGAAAGTACTGACCTTGTTCTACAACTTTTGTTAAAGTCATTTTCTGTATCACCTATTCTAAAGTGGTGGGGAAAGTGTTCTTTGTTGACATAAAAGACTGTAACTTTCATATACCTGAACCTATTTTTAAAAATGTAGACTCTAATGCAAGATATATTTCAGAAACAAATAACAACAACGCTTTTAATTTTTCAATCGGTAATTAGAAGGGGTTGTGGATCACCTAGATCTATATATGATTTTTTTGAGAAATATCAAATAAAACCAGATTACAAAAAGGCAATAAGTGGATGATTTATTAATCTGCCAAAACCGCGAACTGATATCTCTTGTCATTCCAAAGATATAGGAATTTTTGATGAGTACTGATCATTGTTGGCTCACCCAATAAGTTGCTAAAATTGTTTTGAAAATAAAATAACAAGGAAAGTTTTTACTCATAAGAGCGCGTATATGGAAATGGTAGTCGTTGTAGAGGATTTTTCGCAAAAACCAAGTTTAAATGGGACGCTGTCAGAGCGATGGTCGTTTTTGGAAAAAATTTGAAATAAATATTTTTGAAATAGGCCGGAATTTTTGAAAATCCTTTGATTTTGTTCTCTAATTTTTATTTAATTGCAATGTTAGCCGCTTCCCAGGTCTAAAGTAATAATTAAAAGTGGTCCCATTCGATGATCTCCATGTAAATAAACTCGCATCTGGTGTTGATTTATGCAGCTGTTAGTAATTTGATGTCTTTTATCCATGATTCCGTGTCAAAATCAATTAATTATGATCCCTTAGCAGCTCCAACAGTCGAATCCAGCACAAAATTCTAGAATAACCTAGAGTTTGTAATAGTTTTTAGAGAAATTAGGTAAATGCCAACGTCATTGGTTTTGTAATGAAATAGGGAAATTATTAACTAAGTCTGTGTATGTGAGACTATGTTTTTAACCCAAAAATAGTGATTCAATGCAAAACAGTCCCCGAAAGTACAAAAATCAAAATAATTAAGAAAAACGCCAATGGTAACGAAGGTTATAAAATGAAAAAGTTCAACAGCCGATATATCTGTGGCGCACCGAATTCATGCAAAACTCGTACAAAGGGAGAAAAAGGGAATGCTTTCCTAATTAATTAACATAAAAACAATTAACCCAAAAATTAAAAGCAAAATTACAGAAAAATGAGGGAAAAGTACCAATAGATGGCGGTACAAAAGGTGGTAAACTTGGATAAAATTTAAATTTAAAGTAACAAAATAGTAGGTCATGATTAGAAAACTAATAAATTAGGGCGCAAACAGACGCCAAGTTGTCTTCCGTACCACACCGTGCTGAAATAACGACGTCAAATTGAGTAAAATTTAGAAAGGGAAAGCGATACGTGACGTCACGACAAAAAAATTAAACAAATAATTAAAATTTAAGTGACGTGAGAAGTGAATACAAGTGCTTGCGAACAAAATAGATAATAAACAAATTTAGTACGAGTACACCGAACAAAATAAACGTTTTAATTAAAGTGTTTGTCAAAATTTATAAACCAAGTGCTGTGCCACGAACTATAATTAAGAAGCCGAGAATTGGAAAATGCAGACCTCAAAGGGGCAGCATGTGCATATAATCCAGCAGAATCCGGGTTGCAAAATAATAACCTGCAAAGCACAATATGACAGATCCAGAAAAAAAAATTAAGTCACATACCTTTATTAGTGACCAAAATTTAGTTAGTAGTTTGTAGTTTATTTTAAGTTCATCCTGTATAAACAATAGTCGCACACATTAAACCACGGGATACGTTGTGTTATTTGATAACCACGTGGTCGCGAATGTAAAGGCGCTGTTACGAGATTTAAATTAAAAAAATTATTTAAACCTATGTGTGTAAAAATCAAGAATTTCTATTGTTAGTTACAGTGTGGTTTTAATTACTGGTAACATCGTGAATGTTAGGTCAGATTGGTATTTTAATTATTATTTGTGGTATAAGGTACAGAATTTAAATTTGAATTGAATTTGAAAAGTAAAATACGCACATACAAAGTATTACTCGATAAAAAAACCTGAGATTTTATAGAGTCAAGTTATTTGATGATTTTGAAGGTAAAATTAATATTATAATTGGTATAAAAATTATTCATAAAGCTTATAACCTCAAATCATTACAATGTACAGAGCAAGGATTTGACTGGTGATGTCACTCAATAAATGAAATGAAAACGTTAATAACTTTTGGCATAAAATTACTAAAAAGTAAACAAAAATAGTTAAAATTTTCAAAAATTTTGACACCTGTTTATTTTGACAAGAGCAATCAAAATAAATGTCATTTACTTAAATGTCAGCTACTTACAGTTTTGTCAAAATGACCTTAATCAAAACAATAATAGCCAAATCTGTGGAATCCATTTTTATATAACAATCAGCAATAAAAACGATTAATTAATAAAGGCTCGTCAAAATGAGCAAAAATTTTCGGAAATTTCGAAAAAATGTTATTTTGTTTGATTTATTCACCACCATCACCAGACATATTTTTTCCGGACTTACCTAACATTAATTACACAATTAATAACACGTACATACAGGCTGTTTTATTAAGCTTGGTACGTCGCCATATCTCAAAAAGTATTCGGTATAGAAATTTGAGAAAATGGCTATGAGAAAATCTTTGAAATTATTTTCAAGTTTCGCAATTGACGGGGCGAGGCATAAAATTCAATTCATTAGAAAGCCTGAATAATTCCGCATATGTTTCGTCTAATACTCCTTGACGTGAGACAAAGAGAAGCTCTTGCATATTAATAATTTAAATTAGGTACTATTTTCTCAATTACTTAACTGATTACAACAAACTCAAGTACTCGACAGTTTCAAATAAAATTGCTAGAGGGCGCAGTTTGCAAACATCCTGTACAATGTTATTTGATTTATATTATGTGTCTCATATACAAGGCGGTTCAGAAAATGTTTGGAACAATATTCACAATTTCGAAAATTATTATTCATGGAAAATCGCTGGTTTATCATAATAAAATTTACTTAAAAATTCAAAATGGCAGCTACGTACCATTTTATAAAAAAGGAAGGCATGTGGCACATAGTTGGAAAAGCTCTTAACAATGAAAATCAAATCACAAATTTAACAAAATCGATTAATTTTGCACACACCTAAACTATTCTCATTACGATTTTTACATTAAATACTATTATGACATTAAATACAAGTTACTGACAGTTGACGTTTTGTTGAAATAATTAAATAACCTAAGCACACAGAATCATTTATTTTACATTTTATTCACGATAAAGACAACAACAGTTAAAAATGCATCTCAAGGATGGTTAACGAGAAAAAGATTGAATTCAAATTGTCACAATTGTTCAACACTCAAAATTTAATTTCTTAGGATTCAAGCTATAGTCGCGGCATTGGCAGGGTCGTTTATGAATAAAAATAATCCAGACGCACCTCACCCCAGATTTTGGTTTTAGCAAGATGGAGCTCTACCACATTTTGTTTGAGAAGTACCACAATTACTTTTTCCATGCATATGGATAGGAGGAAGAAAGAAGTTTTTTTAATTACTTATATGAGCTTAAAAATGTGATACACAGACCAAGAGACCATCAAACAAGCAAAACGACTTACATTAGTCTTGGTCAGTGCCAAATCGCCAACGGCCGACCTCTAATTGCTTTGTTACAGAAATACAATTTTATACAAAATTTGTTATCCGTTTCAGAAAGAAAAAAAGTAACACATTGAAAAACTTGTAATTTTGTTATACCAACTGTTTCAAAATTTGGAAAAATCTGCCAAACAAAATATAAAATTGTACCTGTGCGATCAATTTTTCGAAAAATAATTGTTTTGGCAAATTATAAATTTTATTCCAGACTTTTGACCACCCTGTAGTTTTCATATAAATAAATATTCAAAGGTTAATTTTGCTAATTACATAGTAACTATAACCCAGTAAACAAACGTTTCGAGCAGAAATCAACATCACTTTGATACTAATTAAGGTGTATGAGCGTTAAACACTGTATATCTTTCTTATCACAACTGTTTTATTAAAAACTGTATGCATGTATTTTGAGAGCTATGTTCTCATCTTCAGCATAAGGCTTTTAAAATCAATTAATAATAATTAATTGATTTTCGATTAATCACGGTTTTCGGAAACCGATTAAAGTCGACTTTTAAAATTGGTTTTTAAGTCGATCTTTAAAATCCGTTAAAAGTCGTTTTTTAAAATTGCTTCTTAAAGTCGATTTAAAAACGGTTTTAAAGTCGATTTTATGGCATTGAATTTTAAAGTCGACTTTATAAATGGGGTTTTCGAATCGATTTTTAAATGGGTTCTTAAAATGGTGTTTTTTTATCAATTTAATAATGACGAATTTAAATGGCGTTACTAATTTTAATTGATTTTAAAAAATTCCGAAAAAACACAGAATAAAAAACTTTCAAAAAAAAATACGCGCAAGAACAGCCAGCGGGCAGAAAAAAGTGGCCAGAGGTCAATGTCTAAAATGTCACGTTAAGCGACCAAACGATGAAACTTTTGATGCCTTAGCGCAGAGACTCTGCTCAAGTAAATCTGATTATTTCAAGAATTAAATGCTCATCATGAGTTCTCTATTTCTAGTATTTAAAGGTTTTTAAGTGAGACTGGATTAATAAATTTACATTAATGCAATAATATTTTCTTTTATTGTCGACCTCTAAAGGAAACAATAAAAAATGTTAAAATATCCTATAATCTTAACATTGACAAATTTTACATAATGCACCGCAAACTAAGATTTAACTATTTTAATCCTCTTATTGTTAACTATGTATTTGATTGAATATTCTTTAAGGAACACTTGTGAGCATAAAACTGTCATTGCTTTGTACTGGTACCTGTTTTGTACATGGTCGGTTTTGACAAACGTAAAAACTGCAAAAGGAAGCATTTTTACAAAGTAAGATAAATAACAAAAAAAAACTTACAAACCACGTTTTTACAATTAATTAAACAAATTCAAAATATTTATTGTTTTATAACATACATATACGTACAACCGTACCGCTCAGTAACACTTCCTTCAGTTATTATTCGTAATATTAACAGTAATTTGGCAACCACGACAATTTTCAACAAACAACGGATAATCGATTTTTTCTAAAACGATTAAATGGTTTTTGTTTTCGTCGGTATTGCCACCACTAGTTTTTAACACTTTTAATACAAATTCGCACATATTGAAGCAACGACCAATGCAGAAAAATCTGGCGCTTTTTAGAAAAGACCAAAGAAAAGAAAAGACAAAACCACAATTTAAACAGAAAACAAGAAATTTTGATTTCTAATTTGTTATTTTTCAGAATTTCGAATTAAATTTGAAATTTTATTACCTTCTCTGGAAGTGGTAGTAGTTTTACAGGATTTTTGCAAAACCAAAGTTCAAATCGGACGCTTGAAAGCGACGGACATTTTGGAAAAAAATATCCAATTAATTATTTTCGAAACGGCTCCGGAATTTTCAAAGATTTTTTAATCCTGTTCGAGATTAAAAGATGAACCCGAACTAAATTTTTCCGAATCACGAAGAACGTCCGTGGTTACGAAGAAAAACCGAAAAAACTTTATTTTTTTCTCTTTGTTTTAGCATTTACACAATAATGCTTACTTTAAACAAGTGTTTTTTTTGTATAAAATTTTTTATATTAACCGCTTTTTCAATTTTTTGGTTCTTAGTCTTTTTTGATGTACATAAAAGTGGATTCTTGAATTACATGTTTACATTTATCACAGTAACGTTTTTTATCTTCAAACATTCACTTTCTTTCCTGTTTTGTATTCACATAATAATGCGTTCTTCAAATCAATGTTTTCTAATTTATCGTATAAAAAATTTTTATCTTAATTTCGATTTTTCAATATTTTAGTTTCTTAGTTTTTTGTGTTGCATAAAAATACGTTCTTTTATTGATTAGCGCTATTAAACCTAATAATTGCGAAAACAAAAATTTTGTTGTAAAAAAATAGTTTAAATAACAGTTCTAGAAACTCTAATTTACAACAATTTTGCTTGAATAATCAATATCCTCAACGTTATTTTTTTTGCTAAAAATAACAATCCATAATAGCTGTAGTTAGTCGATAAATTTGTCAACAATTTATAGTTAAAGTTTAAATTAAAATGCAATGAATTTTAACTGATGATGAAAATTGAATTACATGCATGAATTGCACAAAATATATGAAAGATATACGGAATAATTTATTTTGTATTTTTCCCTAAATCAACTTAATAAAAACTGTAACAATTTAATTTAGGAGTAATTATTACAACAAAAGCAAGTACTTTACAATAATTTTGTGATTTTATTCAAAGCTATTAAACAGTAAAATTAACGTTCTTTTGTTCTTACAGTACTTCGTACTCGTATAAAAATATAGATTAAATTTTTGAAACGATCAGTAAAAAAAAAAAAGCGATTTAAGGTGGACACGTGGTTGCTTGCTAGCCATCTCCAATTGAGCGCCCAAAGCAGCCATTTGTTTAACTGCCTGACTCCATACCGGCGCACTACACTTTAATTAACAGAGCTAAATCGTTTAATGTGTCCCCAGACATTACTTTAATCTGGTGCTAATTATTATATCCCTTCCACTGTTCTCCCTTATCGCCGGTTTTGAGGCTACCCTGTTTTAATCGGCTTCTTTATTCTCTGCGCGCAGTATCTATCATTTTTTTGTTTGCTATCGTCATTTGCCCAGAAAATTGAATCGTAATCAATTGAACTGAACAATTTCGAATGATTGCCCATAGTAAAGGATTTACCCAATTGCGTTGATATTCGATAATGTATATAGAGTAGGATTCGCTTCAAGACTGAATCAGCATATGGAGTGCCTTTCAGTTTGAAATTCATAAATTTGGAAAAAACTTAGGTTTAATAATAATAATAAAGTAAATGTATTTGGTTTGAATAAGCTGAGAATAAGAAAATTTGGGTAAAATCATCATAGTAAAATTTCAGCCGGTAAAAAGAGCCCACCCTAAAAAACACTGTAAGCATCAAACCAACGCCACTATTAATAAGATTAACATAGAGAATTGTTGGAATCACTATATTTTGCTTTTTCTGTCTGACACAAAAACCGTTGTTGTGCATGAAAAGTAGTCGTAAAATTAAATAAAATTAACTCATAATTATTTTAGTATAGATAAAAACAAGGAAAATATGAAAATTGGAATTTTACGCCATTAAATTCGGTATATGGGTTTAAAAATATACCTTGTTAATTTTTATTTCGTGAAACAAAATTTATAAATTGACAGTAGGCCAAGTTTAAAATCAAATTTCAGTCGCATCTTAAAAACATGTGACTCGTCACCCTGTTTATGTAATTCATTATATCGCTTTTAAACCATGTTACCTTAGATTACCTTCCCCGAAAATTACGGCAATTAATGGTTTTAACATCAATCCATTACTGAACTTTTTGGCATTGTTTAACGTGATTAATGAAGACAATTTTATTACAGTAAAGGATTTACCAATACGAAAATAACGATATTTTATAGAAGAAATTAAAGAAACTTTGTAGATTACTTCTCTCTAAAAATCTTGTTTTTAACTACTCATTTGTAATAATGATTTTTCTTTGCCTACTATTAAAATTAAACAAACAAAATAACCTTTAAAATTAGTGTGCAACTTTTTTATACCTATTATTTGGTCAAAGTTACACAAATGTACAATTTTCTTATTCGACATTTGGCTACTACTACAGTGTCAACATAAATTTCATTAGTAACAAGTCGGTAAAGGAGAACATGGGACTTTTCGATATCGACAACCACAAACAAACCTAATCTCGGCTGTAATCTGAGGACTCATTGATAAAGACCTCATGTTATGGACCCAAGTACCTATTATACGTCTAATCTTTACTTCTCTGAAAGCCGTTAAAGACTGTGAAATTCTTAATCTTTTGTATTATACCCAACATTGTACACAGTTCACCTGTTATTTTTAAACAAAAAAGCATTAATATAAATGAAACCCTCTTTCAATTATTAGATTTTTAGGGAAATGTTCCAAAGATGCCACGACAATTTTCAAGTTAATTTTTCAAACCAACAATATTAATGTTGCTAAGGTTAGAATGTAATTTTGTGATTACAAAATTTTTCATCAATTTTGAGAAACTTGAAGTACAACTGTGAAGGAAGCAGACCTTCAGAAAGAAGCTATCCACTACAACTTTTATAAAAGAAACAGGAAAAGTGTAAAAAGAAGATCGTCAAGTAAAAATAGATAATTCATTGCTTTACTTAACCCAAACATGCGTCTTTTAATCCCCCATTATTGATATAATGAATCACCGTCTATTGTACAAGTCTCTTGTTTGCTAGTCTCGTCCATCTTCGCCCGTTGCGGTTCATCTGTCATGTTTCATTTGATTAGTTAGTCAGTGTATCCCTTGGCTCTTTGCTTTCTTTAAAGTATATACCTTTTTGAAAAACGCAATTATCCATTCTTTGGATTATCCGAATTGGTTCCGGTCCCACTGATTAGATATACCTAATACGCCGTCAGTGTGTTTGGAGGATGGATAAGGAGTGAATGAGGAACAGACAGTCAAGCTGACTCAGTATTCTTTTACTTAAAAGTAAAGCACTTCTACTGCCATAAGAAAATCTCTAAAAACTTATTGTAGACCAACGACTCTTGCGGGGATCGAACCCTGTGTCCCCACAAATAGCAAAAACCATCATAATTCTTTGCGTGTGTTCTTGTTTATCTTGCACTGTTGGTAGCACCCGCTTTCTGTTCTGCTCCCCTATGGTGATCTTAAAGTCGTAATGGACGTAATACGTCCTTTATGGACCTGGAGCTTTCATTTACCACCACGGTAACGCTATATTTTCGTCCCCAGTCTAGGACAAACTCCTCCTTCTCCATTCTTCTTCAAAACCTTATGTGCAGTTTCTGCAGAAAGGTGAAACATTTATCTTTTGATTTTCTGGAACGTTTGAAGGAAGAGCACTTGATTTGCAGCATGGTGCACAGTGCTGGATATTGGTATGTACTTTTCCAACAAAAAACCCGTAAACTAATAATCTTCCTTCGCTGAAATCAGAATCATCATTCGGTTTGTAAGAATAGGTTTCCTCACAATTCATGCATTCCAGATTTATGAGCCTGTTGTTTGCTTCACCAGTACCAGATCAAGATTTGACAATTTTCATTTTGACTATGCAAGGAAGCTACCTTTTATCAGAAAGTTGATTCCATTTTTGAATAATGAGAAAAGGTTGATTGAAGACCTGCCTTTTTTCCACATCCTTCCAGCTTCAAAACGTCAAACGTATGCAGATTTATGTCCTGGATTTCGACCATTGTCCCAAACTGATTTATACGACCAGATATTAAAAAAATATATATTGTTTAGCAACTTTGCTAAGTTTGTTCAAAACCCAAAAATAAAATGGTTCCAGTTATCAACGACACTGATTTTCGATACTAATACCCCATCATTTACGTCTCAACATTTACAGTAATAACAATAATCTTCTCAAATAGCTTCAGTGGCAAGGCCTTACTTCATTAAAAGCAGTTCAATGGCTTTTGAGAAATTTGGTTTTATAGATAGAAAATTGACGCCCACTTTCTACTTCTACTGCCAACATTTTTATATTATGAAGAATTGTGCATAATTGCTTGAAGTAACCGAAGCTAAAGTTTGCAAGAGGTTGTACAATAGCAAACATACATCGAGCATCATTCTGACAGCTGTTTCGCCTTTTTGGGACTCTACAGAAGTGAGAGAGATAAGAGTAGTGGCAACACGTAACTGAACGAAGTACAACAGA
>JALBCR010004465.1:0-242333 GCA_030710515.1 Abscondita cerata | reverse complement strand
AAAAGACCCATGTGAAGTTAGCCATAAATCCATCCATAAAATTAATCTTACTGTTACGCTATGTAAATATTATCTATATTGAATTAAATGTTTATAAGTAGTAAAACGACAATAAATCAACACAAACAATGTTTATTTTAACATTTGTTTAAAAAAAATTGTTTAAACAAATTTACAAAGTAAACTCATATCTATCGAATTTTAATAGTAGTGTTAGCGTGGATCAATTTTAAAAAATTTAGAAACAAATAGAATTTGTTATTATAAACAACATATTCAAGAATAAAAATGATAATATTTTTAAAACGAAATTATTTGATCTTAAAGTTATGACTTTCCTTTACATTATACTACATACGCAGAGTACGTTCGAGGGTGGTTTTGAAAGTGTTCGCGTGGATCAATTTTTATGCAAATTTAACAATAATTAGTAATTATTATTATAAAACACATATTCAAGAATAAAAATGATAAAATTTTTTAAAACGAAATTATTTGATCTTAAAGTTATGACTATCCTTTACATTATACTACATACGCAGAGTACGTTCGAGGGTGGATTTGAAAGTGTTCGCGTGGATCAATTTTTATGCAAATTTAACAATAATTAGTAATTATTATTATAAAACACATATTCAAGAATAAAAATGATAAAATTTTTAAAACGAAATTATTTGATTTTAAAGTTATGACTTTCCTTTACATTATACTACATACGCAGAGTACGTTCGAGGGTGGATTTGAAAGTGTTCGCGTGGATCAATTTTTATGCAAATTTAACAATAATTAGTAATTATTATTATAAAACACATATTCAAGAATAAAAATGATAAAATTTTTTAAAACGAAATTATTTGATCTTAAAGTTATGACTATCCTTTACATTATACTACATACGCAGAGTACGTTCGAGGGTGGATTTGAAAGTGTTCGCGTGGATCAATTTTTATGCAAATTTAACAATAATTAGTAATTATTATTATAAAACACATATTCAAGAATAAAAATGATAAAATTTTTTAAAACGAAATTATTTGATTTTAAAGTTATGACTATCCTTTACATTATACTACATACGCAGAGTACGTTCGAGGGTGGATTTGAAAGTGTTCGCGTGGATCAATTTTTATGCAAATTTAACAATAATTAGTAATTATTATTATAAAACACATATTCAAGAATAAAAATGATAAAATTTTTAAAACGAAATTATTTGATTTTAAAGTTATGACTATCCTTTACATTATACTACATACGCAGAGTACGTTCGAGGGTGGATTTGAAAGTGTTCGCGTGGATCAATTTTTATGCAAATTTAACAATAATTAGTAATTATTATTATAAAACACATATTCAAGAATAAAAATGATAAAATTTTTTAAAACGAAATTATTTGATTTTAAAGTTATGACTATCCTTTACATTATACTACATACGCAGAGTACGTTCGAGGGTGGATTTGAAAGTGTTCGCGTGGATCAATTTTTATGCAAATTTAACAATAATTAGTAATTATTATTATAAAACACATATTCAAGAATAAAAATGATAAAATTTTTTAAAACGAAATTATTTGATTTTAAAGTTATGACTATCCTTTACATTATACTACATACGCAGAGTACGTTCGAGGGTGGATTTGAAAGTGTTCGCGTGGATCAATTTTTATGCAAATTTAACAATAATTAGTAATTATTATTATAAAACACATATTCAAGAATAAAAATGATAAAATTTTTTAAAACGAAATTATTTGATTTTAAAGTTATGACTATCCTTTACATTATACTACATACGCAGAGTACGTTCGAGGGTGGATTTGAAAGTGTTCGCGTGGATCAATTTTTATGCAAATTTAACAATAATTAGTAATTATTATTATAAAACACATATTCAAGAATAAAAATGATAAAATTTTTTAAAACGAAATTATTTGATTTTAAAGTTATGACTATCCTTTACATTATACTACATACGCAGAGTACGTTCGAGGGTGGATTTGAAAGTGTTCGCGTGGATCAATTTTTATGCAAATTTAACAATAATTAGTAATTATTATTATAAAACACATATTCAAGAATAAAAATGATAAAATTTTTTAAAACGAAATTATTTGATTTTAAAGTTATGACTATCCTTTACATTATACTACATACGCAGAGTACGTTCGAGGGTGGATTTGAAAGTGTTCGCGTGGATCAATTTTTATGCAAATTTAACAATAATTAGTAATTATTATTATAAAACACATATTCAAGAATAAAAATGATAAAATTTTTTAAAACGAAATTATTTGATTTTAAAGTTATGACTTTCCTTTACATTATACTACATACGCAGAGTACGTTCGAGGGTGGATTTGAAAGTGTTCGCGTGGATCAATTTTTATGCAAATTTAACAATAATTAGTAATTATTATTATAAAACACATATTCAAGAATAAAAATGATAAAATTTTTTAAAACGAAATTATTTGATTTTAAAGTTATGACTTTCCTTTACATTATACTACATACGCAGAGTACGTTCGAGGGTGGATTTGAAAGTGTTCGCGTGGATCAATTTTTATGCAAATTTAACAATAATTAGTAATTATTATTATAAAACACATATTCAAGAATAAAAATGATAAAATTTTTTAAAACGAAATTATTTGATTTTAAAGTTATGACTATCCTTTACATTATACTACATACGCAGAGTACGGTCGAGGGTGGATTTGAAAGTGTTCGCGTGGATCAGTTTTTATGCAAATTTAGCAATAATTAGTAATTATTTATATTGATTTATTTGTATGTACCCACTACCTATAATGTAAAATACCATACAAAATGGTAGGGTGTAGACTTACTAATTAACACTAACGTTCAAGCGTTAGAACACCAATACCATAAATGTTGTTGAAGGAATTCTTTTTGTATTTTTATTTTTTGGTTTTTTTTTTTTTTTTTGTATGTACCCACTACCTATAATGTAAAAATACCTTACAAAATGGTAGGGTGTAGACTTACTAATTAACACTAACGTTCAAGCGTTAGAACACCAATACCATAAATGTTGTTGAAGGAATTCTTTTTTGTATTTTTATTTTTTGGTTTTTTTTTTTTTTTTGTATGTACCCACTACCTATAATGTAAAAATACCTTACAAAATGGTAGGGTGTAGACATTCTAATAAACAACAACGTTAGTACACGAATACCATGATTATTCTTATAAATGTATCTTAATCATTATTATAGTATTTTTTTATATATTTCATATTTTTTTATTTTTTTGTTTGGACATACTTCGCAAATATAATTTAACGGTAAACCATTTCTCGAATCACAAATTTTGTGAATCCAGCGTTGGCAAACTGTACACATAACATCTCCTTGAAATTCTCCACAATACAAACATCGGTTGAAATCAATAGAATGTTGTAGAAGCTGTTTTTTAGGTATAGTCGGTATTCTAGCGGTTTCAAATCGTCTTCAAACTTCAACTTTTTGATTATTGTTTCGGCATAATAGAGAATATACACACCACAATTAAAAAATCATCTTGCATAGGATAATTTATATCATTTTGAAGTTTAAAATCTGCGTTTCCGTTAGAATATATCTTCAGTAATGGTAATAATTGTGACAAATACAATTTACCTTTTCTTTCATTTTTGAAAGCGGGTCAAAAAATGAAGCCGTTAATTTTTCACATTTACGTGCATTAACATCCAATGTTTGTGCGAATATATGGGAAAAATTAATGAATCATTTTCAGCAACATTTTTAAATTTATTTTCGTCCAATTCTTTCTGAAAAAGTGCTTCAACCTCATATACCATAAATGCTTTTGTATTACTGTTAAATGTTAAAATTTTTAAATAGAAATCTATTAAAAATTATCCAACCACATAAATGTACTATCTGAATGAATATTTAAGGCATTTATGCTCGTATAATACAGTTTTTCTTTTTCAAATTTTGCTACTACGTAGTCTTTCGATAATTGTTTTAATGTAATGTCTTTTGAACCTATATACTCAAGCTTTTCCATGGGTTCTTTTTTTTTGGACAAAGTAGCAAGCTTCCTTAAAGTTTGTTGTTTAAAGTAGGAATGTTTTTCTTAATTGTCTTACTCCACAATTCTTGTTCTACATTTTCCCTCTTACGTTTTGAAGCACACCGTTCTGATTTGATATCGTATTTTAATTCTCTGTGTAAAGATATAACATATTCCCTAATTTTTCTTATAAACCGGGAACATTTTTGTCGTAACTTTTCATGTAAAATATTTGTTTTTACAAGTCCGAACCAATTCTCGACAAGGGCATTGGAACTTCGTTCATTGTTTTCATTGCATATACAAGTCCACAGCGGTAAATACGGAACATAGTGCTTTAATATAAAAATTGAAAATTTATCATTGAAGTAAGGATTTCTTTTTATCCCCCGTTGTTTTTACGGAAACTTGTACTTTATTGAAAATTTGATTAAAATATTGAAAAATTTATTATCATCTAGAGATGACTGATTTTCGGTGTTTAAATCAAATTCTTTATTATTAACTTCGGCGTTTTCATCTGAACACTTATATACTATTAACGATATTAGGTCTTGCTGATATCCTAACAATTTTTCATCTTCGTACTTACAAAGAGTTAGATAAAATAAACTTTCTATAATATATTTAATATTATCGAACTTACTTTCATTAAAAAGAGAGCCTAATACTTCTTTCATGAATATTTTAATTTTCTTCTCTTTGTAATGTGCGTTTACTGTATTCGCCATCAATTTGAACATGTGCGCACAACACAGCCTTAGTAATATAAATTTGGATATATCTACAGTATCATTAAAAATATTATCAAATAGTATATTACAGTATGCGTGAATGTTCAAACCGTTCCATGATTCAGACACCGCTTTCAAAAGTGCCATGCTAAAATCTGTCGTTACCGAACTAAATAATGGCCATTTCATGTTATTTTTTATTGAATAAAATTTAAATGTTAACAACCACGCTGATATAGTACCCGTATCGTGACGAACTGAAACCATTTCACAAATAGGCAAGACGCGGCCTATCGAATCCCTAATTACTCCCGCGTAATATAAAACCCTTTTCGAATTAGCACTTGGTTTTCGAACTACTGTACCGGTTGCATCAAGATGTATTTTTGGCAATGTCGAATTTAATTTATTTCGTGTTACGAAGTTCAGCTGCTCTTTGCTAAATATGTAAACTATTAATGGTTGTGACACTGTATGTATGTAATGGCCATTCTCCCGTTGCATTAAAATGAGATCATAAACGTCATCTAGAGCTCGATCATTCCTTGACAATGCTTCGGTTCTAATTCTTCTGTACACACTACCTGATTTAATGCTTCCTAGACTTTTAGTTGCTACTAAATGTTTAATGCTAGATTGAATGTCTTCTTTTCTAATATTTAAAGCCGTATTTGTTTTTAATCGATTTCCTAACATTACCCGTTCAACACCTCTTACTTGCGCTGTCAACTGTGTTTCATGAAAGAAGTTCAATGAAGTACTAAATACGTCAACTTTCATTTCGTTATTAACATGGAACCTACATACTAATTTAAATTTTTTGCAATTTAGATGACTGCAATAACCATAAACTACTATATTCTTTTTTAAATAATTGCAAGTTCTAATGTTAAATATGCAAGTAGTATTCACCAATTCGAATTTTTTTGAACATGTTATTTGATATGTTGCTTGCGAAACTTTTCCTGTCAAGATCAAAATTTTATAGGATTCATCTTTCGAGAACACAAATGATCCTTCTAAAATATGATATGTTTTCTTATTCTTGCAACTTAAACTTAAGGGGTATGAATTTTTAGTACTAACGGGTAATATTTCCTGCGCTGCGGATCTATAAATATTTTGTTGCACTCCACAATCAATAGTATTAGAAATTGTAGTTACATCTAAAGTCGCATTGTGACTCTGACTACTACACAATTCAATGTCAGAATCAATAAATTTTGGAGATATCACTTCTACTACCTCTGAATTTTCGGTTTTGGTACATTCAGCTTTTACCTCAGATATCATACTACTTACTTCGATACTGTCACTAAATTCGATACTATCACTAAATTCATACTGCGGGGTATTTACTATAGACGAAATTGATTCCTCATCCGTAAGTGGACGAATCAGACCAAATAATTTTTGCGAATTCCTTTTTATGTACGTAATTAACTTTAACTTATTGATAGCATTATCAGAGTTGAACAAAACCAAAGACGCTTCTTTTATAAGCGGATGATTATATTTAAAACATCTTATTTGTCTAACAGGTATGTTACGTTCGTTAAAAAATTTGATAAAGCAATAATAATGTTATTTTGTTCTGCCATTATTAACTTTGAATGAACTTACGAAAGTATTATTTGCACAAGAAAGTCACAAATCTTTAATTATACACTACACTATTAAATAGTAAAGATACACGATTATATTTAATATATATGAATGAATATAGCACTAAGAAATAACAAATTTTTGATGATTTGAAAAAGACTAAACTAGTAATCACGTTACCCCTAAAGGATGAAGCAACAGTGACAAAATTTGTGATTTCGAGTGTTTCTTGAAAAAAAAAGGGCAAGAAATTAAACAAAAACAAAAGAAATCCTTCTTCTTGGCTATTGCTACGACTCATTAGTTAATGCGATTTACTTAGATTTAACAATTTCACTTCGAATTATCTTTTCTTTGTAGTATAGCTTTGTTATGCTAATTAGGACTATGGCTAATTAGTAAAACAATAAGCAACTAATCCTGAATCTATTCAAGCAGTTTGTCGGTAATTACGTAGAAATTTTTGTAGTTTACACAAAAATACTCATTGCAAAATTTGCATAAAAACTGATCCACGCAAACACTTTCAAATCCACCCTCGAACGTACTCTGCGTATGTAGTATAATGTAAAGGATAGTCATAACTTTAAGATCAAATAATTTCGTTTTAAAAATTTTATCATTTTTATTCTTGAATATGTGTTTTATAATAATAATTACTAATTATTGCTAAATTTGCATAAAAATTGATCCACGCGAACACTTCAAATCCACCCTCGAACGTACTCTGCGTATGTAGTCTAATGTAAAGGATAGTCATAACTTTAAGATCAAATAATTTCGTTTTAAAAAATTTTATCATTTTTATTCTTGAATATGTGTTTTATAATAATAATTACTAATTATTGCTAAATTTGCATAAAAATTGATCCACGCGAACACTTTCAAATCCACCCTCGAACGTACTCTGCGTATGTAGTATAATGTAAAGGATAGTCATAACTTTAAAATCAAATAATTTCGTTTTAAAAATTTTATCATTTTTATTCTTGAATATGTGTTTTATAATAATAATTACTAATTATTGTTAAATTTGCATAAAAATTGATCCACGCGAACACTTTCAAATCCACCCTCGAACGTACTCTGCGTATGTAGTATAATGTAAAGGATAGTCATAACTTTAAAATCAAATAATTTCGTTTTAAAAATTTTATCATTTTTATTCTTGAATATGTGTTTTATAATAATAATTACTAATTATTGTTAAATTTGCATAAAATTGATCCACGCGAACACTTTCAAATCCACCCTCGAACGTACTCTGCGTATGTAGTATAATGTAAAGGATAGTCATAACTTTAAGATCAAATAATTTCGTTTTAAAAATTTTATCATTTTTATTCTTGAATATGTGTTTTATAATAATAATTACTAATTATTGTTAAATTTGCATAAAAATTGATCCACGCGAACACTTTCAAATCCACCCTCGAACGTACTCTGCGTATGTAGTATAATGTAAAGGATAGTCATAACTTTAAAATCAAATAATTTCGTTTTAAAAATTTTATCATTTTTATTCTTGAATATGTGTTTTATAATAATAATTACTAATTATTGTTAAATTTGCATAAAAATTGATCCACGCGAACACTTTCAAATCCACCCTCGAACGTACTCTGCGTATGTAGTATAATGTAAAGGATAGTCATAACTTTAAAATCAAATAATTTCGTTTTAAAAATTTTATCATTTTTATTCTTGAATATGTGTTTTATAATAATAATTACTAATTATTGTTAAATTTGCATAAAAATTGATCCACGCGAACACTTTCAAATCCACCCTCGAACGTACTCTGCGTATGTAGTATAATGTAAAGGATAGTCATAACTTTAAAATCAAATAATTTCGTTTTAAAAAATTTTATCATTTTTATTCTTGAATATGTGTTTTATAATAATAATTACTAATTATTGTTAAATTTGCATAAAAATTGATCCACGCGAACACTTTCAAATCCACCCTCGAACGTACTCTGCGTATGTAGTATAATGTAAAGGATAGTCATAACTTTAAAATCAAATAATTTCGTTTTAAAAATTTTATCATTTTTATTCTTGAATATGTGTTTTATAATAATAATTACTAATTATTGTTAAATTTGCATAAAATTGATCCACGCGAACACTTTCAAATCCACCCTCGAACGTACTCTGCGTATGTAGTATAATGTAAAGGATAGTCATAACTTTAAAATCAAATAATTTCGTTTTAAAAATTTTATCATTTTTATTCTTGAATATGTGTTTTATAATAATAATTACTAATTATTGTTAAATTTGCATAAAAATTGATCCACGCGAACACTTTCAAATCCACCCTCGAACGTACTCTGCGTATGTAGTATAATGTAAAGGATAGTCATAACTTTAAGATCAAATAATTTCGTTTTAAAAATTTTATCATTTTTATTCTTGAATATGTGTTTTATAATAATAATTACTAATTATTGTTAAATTTGCATAAAAATTGATCCACGCGAACACTTTCAAATCCACCCTCGAACGTACTCTGCGTATGTAGTATAATGTAAAGGAAAGTCATAACTTTAAAATCAAATAATTTCGTTTTAAAAATTTTATCATTTTTATTCTTGAATATGTGTTTTATAATAATAATTACTAATTATTGTTAAATTTGCATAAAATTGATCCACGCGAACACTTTCAAATCCACCCTCGAACGTACTCTGCGTATGTAGTATAATGTAAAGGATAGTCATAACTTTAAGATCAAATAATTTCGTTTTAAAAATTTTATCATTTTTATTCTTGAATATGTGTTTTATAATAATAATTACTAATTATTGCTAAATTTGCATAAAATTGATCCACGCGAACACTTTCAAAACCACCCTCGAACGTACTCTGCGTATGTAGTATAATGTAAAGGAAAGTCATAACTTTAAGATCAAATAATTTCGTTTTAAAAATATTATCATTTTTATTCTTGAATATGTTGTTTATAATAACAAATTCTATTTGTTTCTAAATTTTTTTAAAAATTGATCCACGCTAACACTACTATTAAAATTCGATAGATATGAGTTTACTTTGTAAATTTGTTTAAACAATTTTTTTTAAACAAATGTTAAAATAAACATTGTTTGTGTTGATTTATTGTCGTTTTACTACTTATAAACATTTAATTCAATATAGATAATATTTACATAGCGTAACAGTAAGATTAATTTTTATGGATGGATTTATGGCTAACTTCACATGTGTAATTATTTATTGTAATAGGTAATAGGTATAACGAGCAATTAGAAAATAGGTACATATTATGTAAATGTATGTATTATGTATTGAATATGTATAACTCTTCCATTATTATATCGTCTAAGTATTTAATATTGCATCAGCACATTTATAGTTATTTTTTAATGCATATATATAGTACCCTATAGCGAACCGTATTATGTTCCATGCTTAAAAGATTTTAATAAACAACGCATAGAAATACATTTTTTTCCTTACCAATAACGGCCACCTCCATATGCCGGTCAGTTTTGCGGCAAATTTTAGTGACTGCCATTTAGAGGTTTTACTGTATATTGTGGATGAAATAATACTTCAAAATTAAATTTTTTTTATTTTAAGTGTTTTAAAATTTTAAGAAGGCTTAACTTTTAGAATTATTTATTGACCGCCATGGTTGTCATGACAAATCACAACCAACTTTTGCCAATTTACATTTAAGAAAAAACAATAATTTTGTTATACATATGTAATATTAAAACAACAATATTAAAAAACTGGAATGTTTAATTAATTGAACATTTAACAGCAATATTTTATGAATAACATTTAACAACTAACCTAACCTAACACATTTTCAAACTGGGCTACTTTTTTCCTATACAGAGTTGCACCGCTTTAATAAGACTGCAATGTTTTAGTAAATGTATTGGTCTACTTTTGACAAATCCGTTTTGTCTGGTTCGATTCGTTTTTAAATATATTTCATTCTTCAAGAGTTCCCAAACAAAAAATCAAGGGGGGACTGGTGACCTAGCGGGTCATAACATAATTTCGAACGGCGCTGGCATTGTGGCATTGCGGATAAATCAGTCGCTCATGAAGGCCTAGTGGCAGTCAGTCCAAAAATTTTGCAGAATGTCCAAATATTTTGCCGCAGTCAAATTTCCTTCAATTATGTGGTAAAAAATACTACCACCAATATGACAACACCAGACATTTACAATAAATTTTTCCTAGCGCTGAATATCAACTTTTAAATTGGGATTTTCATTTGCCCACTAAATGTCTACTGATGCTTCGTCGGTTCAAATGATGTTCATATAAAAATTATGATTTTTACCAATTTGTTCTACGTTCCAATTACAGAATTACAGTCTTCTCTGCTTATCGGTTACACTTAAAAAATGTTGTTTTCGGTATCGATAAGGATGGTATTTATGTTTTTTTCAGTAAAGCAAAGCTGGTTGTAGTAAACATGGCAGTCTATAAATAATTTTAAATGCTAAACTTCAAAAAAAATTAAAAACTTAAAATAATAAATTTTTAATGTTGAAGCATTTTAAACAATTATTTCATCCACAATATATATTATTTTGGAAAGTGGAAAAAAAGTGATGTTTTTCTATACCACAGCCAGCTATGATTGCTATTTAAAAAAACAAAGCTTTGGTTCTTAACCTCCAACCTTTAAGCGTCATTCAAAATTTAATGTCATAATTGGGTTCCTCATAAAAATGTGCGTGAAGAACGTTTTTACCCCATCTCAATATTTTGAGTTACAAAGAAGTTAATAGCTGTTTGAAGGAATCGCAATTTTTTCAAAAATGACGAATATCTCGAAAACGATAACAGATATCGCAATGTGGTTTTCACCAATCTAGTTTATTTTAAAATCGACTACTGGAGATGTATATTAATTTTTTCTAACTGGTAACAGAAACTATACCTACTTCCCATAAGAAACCATCAAATTATGGTCCGTTGTGAAGTTAGCAACGGTTATCAATGTGGCAACGTCGCACCAGTAGTACTACTTTGGTAATACTATAAAGTATACGTTTACACCATTTGCTAACTGTTTCTTAGACATTTTCTGCTAATTAAAGATTGGTAATTAGATGGAATAATAGTGGTGGACACTAGAAACTTTTTTGTTAAGAGTTGTCCTTTGAATTTGATTTCAGATTCGTTTTTAGCTTTATTTAAAGATTCAGTTCTGCTATATAAATACTTCTAATTAACTGTAGTAATGGTGGTGGATTCAGATTCGTTTTTAGCTTTATTCAATGTGTCAATTCCACTATACACAACCTTTTAATTAACTCTAGTAATGGTGGTGGACAACACAAACTTTTTTTATTATGCGTTGTCCGTTAAATTTGATTTTGGATTCGTTTTCAGCTTTATTTATTGTGTCAATTCCGTTATACAAATTTATTCATAATGTCAGTAAATAAACTAATTTATGTTAACTCAATGTATTAAAAAAAAATCGACATCTTTTTGAACTAGAGTCGTCAAGTACACTTAGATGTTGGAAATGGACAGACCTCTGAAGAAGACTCGTGCTAGCGAAACGATCACCCAAAGCAAAATGTACCTAAGTAATTCGAGAAAAACAAGTTTGAACGTTTGGGACTTGAAATATTATGATTACATAATTATGCAAGACTAATTTTTTTTTATTGTAGAACCTTTTATGGTTTTCATAAGACTACAACGTTCAATTTTTGGATTTCACAACTTCAACTCATGGAAAATGAAATTAAAAAAAAATGGACTTGGACCGACTTGGACATTTTTGCATTGAATATGCTATACATATAATACCAATATATGAAACACTATATTCTTGAAGATTATTTAATGGCAAATATGAAAATATTCACCCTACAAACAATATATTAAGATCAAATAATAAAAGCAGCACTGACCACCCTAACAAAAGGTGATTCGACGTCATCACTAACGTCAAATATGCCGTTTTAGATAATCAATCCCGCTTACTTTCATAATTGTTGTTCAAAACCATCTTCTTATACTTCCCATTGTACTATACAAAATGTATTCTTATGTGTGGTATAGTATAATGTTACTGAATACTTTGTCTATGGTTTATCTTGTGATGTAATGGCATGGTTTTTTCAAAAAAAAAAAAAAATAGGGGAGCTGAAAAACATGTTGTCTGTGTTTCTTGTATTGTTTTTTTGGTTTTTGGTGTTACAACTTTGGAACTCTGTAGAACACACAGAAAAATCTGGAACAACTAAAAAAATATTTAAATTTTGAAAATGAGGGATTAACTTATTTCAGCACTTGTTTAAAAACTTGTTTTTAGAGAATTGATGATTTAGAACAATGTTCAGAACACCTCGAACAATTCAAAACAATAACAAAAATTGATTTTTTAAAAAATGTATTTTTGAGTTTATTGTGTTATTTTTTGATTTTGGGACTTATAACTTTGGAACAATACATAACAACCTGGAACAATAAATAAATAATTTATTTAATTTTAAAAAATGAGGGGTTAACTCTATCCACGTGATTTTTTCAGATGTCGGCGTGGATTAAATTTTATGCAAATTTAACAATATATAGAGGAAACTACAATAAATAACATATTGCAAAACAAAACATTAGTGTTTTTTAAAATTGAATTATTTAACTTTAAAGTTGGCTCATATATAACCCGCATTTTTAGTGCTAGGCATGGATGCTAGCTATATAGGCTGAATTGACGTCCATTTTGTTTTTATCTGCGAATTTTTAAAGTTATTAATTCAAGGTATTTAGTTGTGTTCAAATTTGATTTCGATATAGTGGGGATGCTAGCTTGAGCTCAAGTTCGCACTTTAAAATTCGGTATTGCAGCAAATCTATTTGGGTACAAATTCTAATTTTTTTGGTACTAAACTTTACCTTACCATTTTAAGAAATCCTTGGATTCATCTGAATATCCTTTGGAAAAAGTTATATTATCCAATATTTAAATCTTGATATCGGGAGGATATTTCAAATTATCGAAGAGTGTGCAACCAACAAATAATTATTAATGAATAATACGGCTTTGTCCAAGGAAAATCAATGTCTAATCTCTTGCTATTCCATTCCATGATCACAAAATCCACCGATGAATGTGGTCAAGTTAGTACAATTGTATACTAATTTTTCAGAATAATCAAGTTCACCAAAAAGTGTTAACTGCAAAATTAAAGTGAGTGTAGATTCTTAAATGTTAGCTTACAGTGCGTTAAAATTAACAATTTTATTTCTGAAGAAATCAAAGCGCTGTTTTTAACCGGTGTGAAGCCAAATGTATAGCAGCCAATTTTCAAACATTAAGCAGCCAGCTTATTCTAGCAGAGCAGCCACTAGACAGTTTACTAACTACTAAAACCAATTAAAATAAACAAAATAAATAAATAAACAATTTATTAAAAAACAAAAAAGACTCGCAGAGGTTCAAGGGGGTGACATGCACCTAGCCCAAACGTAGTAAGTGAATAAAGAGCCGCGATCAAGTTTGGGACCCATTTACTATCGTTTTTTATTATTCCCGCGTAATTAGATGGATCCCGGATACTAAACTGTTCCTCATGTTTTGAAATCTATAATTGCACATGTATTTGTCAATGCTAGAATTAAAATATAGTCCGTAAATTGTTAAAATAAAATGTTATTACTGTATTATCGAAATTAGCTAACCTTATCTAACAATAAATGTTACAAGATTAGATTATCTTCGTTTGGGGTGTATGTCACCCCCTTAGACCCTCGTGCGAATATTTGTTTTTGAATAATAATTCTACTACCTTAAGATTAATTTTTAAACCACGTTTGATCGCGGCTATTTTTACTTCGCCTCGTAATAAATTGTTTTCTACGTTTGGGGTTAGGTACATGTAACTCCCCTTAGACTTTCGTGATTTTTTTGTTTTTGAATAATAATTTACTACCTCGTGGTTATTTTAAAACCACGTTTCATCACGGTTATTTATTTATTATTTCTTGTAATAAATTTTTTTATACGTTTGGGGTACATATCACACCGTAGAATCTCGTGCGAGGGTTTTGTTTTTGAATAGTAATTCTACTACCTTCTGGTTACATTTAAACGACGTTTGATCGCGGCTATTTATTTACTTCGTCTCGGAATATATTATTTTGGTGTACATGTCACCCCCATGACCTTCGTCCGAGTCTTTTTGTTTTTGAATAATAATTATACTACTTTCAGTTTATTTTGACTGTATGATTTTGAATTTTGTGGGTTTTAATAGTGGTTTGAGTAGTTGGTAAACTGGCTAGTGGCTGCTGGCATAAACTGATTTCTTAAAGTCACTTTTTTTGTCGAAAACGCCATTTTTTTTCGCTCTTAATCGAACGAAATTTATCACTTTTTTAGTGTCGGGTCACGAAACTTTTGTTTCCATATCTTACGAATACTCCAAAAATTTTTAATGACAATTGGAAATGTTTCTTCAAAATCTGTTGAAATAGAACTTTAAGATAAAACATTTGATGACTCTGATTTGTGGTAGTAGCAATGCGAGTAGTAATAGTACTGCCCATTAAAAAAATTATACTGACTGAATCTGTACAAATTGCAAAACAAGTAATATTTCGCAGCAGTCTTAGCATATCGGCGTTTTATATTATTACCATCGATTATAAACTATTGTTAATACAAAAAGAGATTGATGTTGAAGGTAATGACCATAATGACTCCAAGAACTTAATATTCACCAAGGTAACGAAGGTATTAAAATGTTTGTGCTTAAGGAAAAATTCTTCATAAAGTTGCACCTTAAAACTTGTGATGACTTGGAAAACTCTGAATATAAATATGATGATAGTTCTTTCAAAATTGACCCATTAAGAAAAATTGTTTAAGAAGATGATGGTGAGAAAGGTATCATTGTGTTGGTTACCAATATTTAATTTCTTTCAAGGTAACTGTTAAGTACTGTAAAAAAACCTTCAAGTGCTATATACTTCTAATGTAGGTCCTTTAGGTAGGTATTTAAAAGTACAAAGGAAAAAGTGCCGAATATGCGTCTTCTGTAGATCTGAATTGCCATGGCAGTAAAGAGTATAATCAGCATCAACTGTCAATGGAAACCAAAATATTGTATTTCTAAAAGTGGCTGACGATGTTATTCAAACAAATTTACAAAGACGAAAATATTGACATGACACCAGCAGATTCAACTGATAGTGCTTTCAGAAGATGATGATGATTATGAAAATATTGAACTATACCCTGAACTACTAGCACTCGAAATTGTAAAGAATTCTGATATATATTATGTTGAAGGGTGAGATTTGATTAAAAATAAAAGTTTGAAAGAAAGCTTATCTGGTCAGAAATCGAAGGTGGGTACTCGAATTGTAAATTTTCCATGGGCTTATTACTATGATAGACGTAGAACCCATGAATATTACAAATAAGTAAGAAAATATAAAATCGTGAAGCATAGCATAGACTTCTACTCTACTAACAAAATTATTATTAATTGTAACCTTTATCAGCGATACTTTAATTATGTTGAGTTATCGGTCTGCTATTTCTTAAGTTAAAAAGTTTTTTTTTTCAATTGCAGTTAGCGAAACTGTTCCTACACGGCAATAAAATTTGGCGAATCTCTATATAAAGAATTTAAAATTGTTTATCCCTCTAGCCACATTACAACGCCTTTGGTATCAACAGGATGGTGCTCCTCCGTATAATAACAGGAATGTCCGTCGATTTCTTCATGAGGAATTTCCAGAGCGCCCTGGACAGGAAATTGAGGTTTTGTAGTATGGCAAGCGATATCTCCAAATTTTTATTTGTGGGGTGTTCTAAAAGATTTAGTTTACTAAAGGCTACTCATAGTAGAGAAGAACTGATAGAATTATTGACGCTTTTGAACATTCAAATGGTTAATTAATAAACATTTACGCATTATGCTTATGGGTTTAGATATGTAATGAATATAGCTTTGTTATTGTTATAAGTGGTATACGTTCCATACATGTTTGCTATTTAAGTACTTACTGGAAATAATTTTATCGAAAGGTAGTTATGAAAATGTACATTTATTTAATCAGAATAATTAAATAAGAATTTTTGTTATTTAATCGAAAAATGAATTTCAAATAATATGACTAACTAACTAATTGTACAGTTTTTATAAAAATTATGTTTTAAATCAAAATGAATTTATAAAGAAAATGACCTGTTTAACTCTGACAGAGATGGTGTTATTTTCTTAAAACTAATAATTTTCCAATGTTCGCGTTATGTTGTTGCATTAAGGAAGTCAAAAGGTGACCAAACAGAAAAAAAAATCCAAGACCGTATTTTAAAAAAATGATGATTATAGCCGCCCAGAATCGAAACGTCAGATTTTAAATTTGATTTTGTATAGAAAAAAAGTGTCACAATTGTTTTAATTTGGAAACAGCATTGTTTCGTGGAAAATATTTAATGCGCTGCAAACTTTCGATACTTTTTTTTACACGTTTGTTAGTATCAGTTTGATGTGTGAAAAATTCTATACATTTTTCTATTTCTCGTTGAACGAGATATTTGGTTACTCGTGATCTAATTAGATTTGATTTTTTTGAAGCACGAGGTGAAAATTGATTTCTAAACTAAATAGGTTGCTTTTGCGAAGATTATTGTTATTCATTCTTCTAACAAATCATAAAATTTTCGGCGTTCTCTTTCAATTACCTTTTCTTATTTATTATAATACAATCAAAAAAGAAAATCACAATTTATTGTTGAATTTTTTCCAACGGCTAAAAGAAAACTATTTGTGCAAAGGTGAATGGATCGAGAGTGTGATACAATTGAAGCAAGTGAGATGAGAAAGTATAGAAATACCTAAATCGGTAATGCAATAAATTTCGTATAAAACATGAATGAATACATACAATAAGTATACAAAATACAATGGTTCGGTTATTTATTAGGCGTGTGCATTGTAAGATTTGGCGATCCTCTAATAATGGTAATCTATTTAGAACAAAGACCCATTTCTGGCTTACATTAATTGCTATTTATCGCATTCGATATGGTCTGATTTTGTTTTTGCAAAGTAGAATTAAAACTAGACATGTTTGTTTTATTATTGTTAGGGTAGAAAAACTTAAATAATTAAAGCAGGATTTTATGAACTTCCAGAGAATTGTTTGCTCCCGAACTGATAAGATTACAGTATTTGAATTATGTTAACAAAAATAGTGATATAATCTATATTGAAATTCTTCCTCGGCAATTTAAAACAGGGTGCATCCTAAACATCACATCTAAACCCGACCTAAACCGATAAGTTTTAGAAAAAATGATTCAAGTAAATGCTATGGTAAACTTACTTTTGATTTATGTATTTTTTGTAAAATTGTAATCTATTCCTAGTGAAATTGCATTAAAAACAATTTTTGTTCGAAGAAAGAATACAAAATATTTTAAAAACCAATTTGATAACTTTTATAAAAAATTAAAACGATTAGTTTATGGACGACCGGTCAGCCTCAGGGCAGAGATTTTGGTTAAATGAAATAGGGTAACTGTTAATTAATAGTAAAAAAGTGGGAAAATTGATATTTCTAAATGTACTTCCCAACACGAACATAACGAGAGGTCAATAAAAAAACCGATCAGGGTGGGCTTTGAAGGCGAATTATTTTGAACAGGAATTTAGCTACATCCAGAGAAGTATATTTCTGATGTTAAAATTTCAAAATGATATTCACTACTCAACAAAAAGCGAAAAGTTTCTTTCGAACCGATGTAATAAATAATTTTAGTTTCAATTTAAGGTTATAAAGTTTGTACCTAAAGTTACAGTTTACAATAATTCACTTTCACAGCCCACCCTGGTTTTTTTATTGATACCTCGGTATAAATAAATATTTCACAAATGTACTATTTGTGCAATGACACATAAACTGTCACATTTATTAATAGAAGCAAAAAATTTAATTCTCTTACATTTCCGTTACGTTCTTAGAAATAAGAACCGGTTGCTTCTATTAATGGGTGCACTGTGGGCTAGCAAATATGATTACTAATAACTGGTTGGTAGTTCATTTTGAATTACAATTTTTAAGTTGTTTTTCAATTTTATATCATGAATTACTGATTACATCCTTACATAATGGTTTTTTTTTCTTTAAGAATAGACACTTCGGATGAGATTTTGTTAATGCAAGTTTTTTCTTAGCTATTTTGACTTAGCCTTAAGGTTTGATTGTTTATTGAAAGTGTTAGTTAATAGAAAGTTCCTTGAAATGTGTAGTGTAATACTATACAAATTCAGATACTCGATTGTAGCAGATTTGCAAATCAGTGGTAAATAAATGTAAGTCAGTACCTCTCAAATTTAATTTACCCAAACAAAATTTTTAGAGCCCCTAAAAATTTTAAATTTATAACGTGTTGCACTCTTCATTAACATCTATGACAATTATTTTTAATTTAATTAATGAAACTCATACTTAGATGGTTTTTTTATTACCAGTTTTGCAATTTTTTTCCGTTTAGCAAAGTTTACTACAACGCCAAATTCACGGTCACACAATTACGAAAATGGGAATCCTATAAGAATTTGTTGAATAATCTACCACAATATAAGGTTTAATTGTGGTATTGGTTTTTTCCGCCGACATTATTCCTAGTCATTCCTGAATTTCATTTTTCTTTTCTTATTTGTTGTTAGCTTCAAATGTTACTTCTGGGATGATGCTACTGTGTTTATATTTGAAACTTAGGATTACACTAGAACTCCCAAAGAATTGTTTGATTCCAAAGCGATAAGGTTGGAGTCTTTTAATTACAATGTTACTCCACTGGAGGAAATAGATTAGTCGTGTACATTCCATTTCATTCGAAAGCATTCAAAACTTCCTAGAATTATTTTATGTATGTTTATAAATATATTAATGTCTTAACAATTTACATAACATTTGATGAACTCAACAACAATGTTTCATAACTGAGTCGAATTAAATTATGATGGCTTGCTTGTATCTGTTTCTGTCTGTATAGCTCTTCCGAATCTATATAAGTTTGTAAACTTCCAACCAAAGTTAAATAATTCTTCTTTCGGCGTGCCATTTTAGACATTTCAAATTATTTTTTCTTCAACGTAAATTTCTTTGAATCCACATATAAAACGGTTCAGTTGAAGGAAAATTATTGTCTAAAAATTTTCTATTAGTGAACATTCAACGGTTAATTTTTGAACGGAATTTTAAGAAAGTGGCTCGTTGGATGGAGATATATCATTAAGATTTTGAAGACATTGCAAAACTTTTTTGCAAATTGGACATCTACAATCAATTTTTGAAAGGTATAATTAGAAAAATTCCATTTGATACACAGAAATTATTCAGTTTTCGCAAGCATTTCAAATCATTTCTATTTACTTCTGTTTTCATAGATTTAGCTACGTATTGTAGCTTCAATTTTGTTATTAAGTTTCAATTCGGTTTCAATAATTCATTGAAAACTAGTTTAGAACAGGCCACACGAACACAAAGTTGTTTCTCCAATAATTGGTTTGATAATTAAATGTATGGGCTCTTAGACTCCTTTCTTGGTGGAGGAGGATAGGAACTTCGTTGACGTTTTGCCCTCCACGCGAAGTGTTCAAGGCTAAATCATAAAATTAAAATGATAAATAATATAATGACACACAGGACGAACGAATGTCGGTTAAAAACGGAAATACCGGCCTTGAAAAAGCTCTCGCATGAAGGGCGACATGTCGGTGAATTAAAACCATTTAATAGTTTTCTTACTAATTCCACCAAGAGGGGTCTAAGAGTCCATATATTTAATTATTAAAGTAAATAAAAAATTAAGCTTCATTTATGTTATTAAGTTTAACGGAACCTTGGAGTTCTACGAGACACCCTTTAAATACCACAGCATTAGATGCTGTACACCCGTACCCCGGCGCTGGTTCCAACCCGATCCGACTCCGGGGATGTAAATCAACCGTCTCTGAGCACGGGGAAACGATGACTAGATAAACAAGGTCTGACGTCTAACACAACGTTGTGGTCTTGAAATATAACCACATCGTGTATCTTATTTGAATACAAACTTTTAAATTGGTCTTGTGACCTAAAAAGGCACGGCTCCATTACAACGTCACCTTCCGTAGTGACAGCACTGCTCGCGTACTCATAACCTTTTGAAATCGGGAAAATTTTCAGTCATCGTAATGTTACCTAAACTTTTGAGTAAACATTTACTCAACATTAGCTGGTATACATTACGAAAATATGTAAAGTAAATAAAAATTACATATTAAATTATTGAATTTTCAATTTTTGGCATCGATAATTTGATAATTTAGCGTCTCGCTCAAATTATCGCGTAATTTGTCTGAACTGACTGAAATTTTATGAGGAAAATCCTTAAACTGATTTCCCTATTTTAATGCATCAGATGTCATAAAATTAGTATGTAATGCAATGTTTAATAGAAACTTTTAATCTAAAAAAATACGACGAAAAAAATTAAAAGAAAAAACAAGCGTTTACCGCAGAACACAACATCGCCCTGATACTAATAAAGGTCAAAGAACGAATGGAAAGTATGGATATGTTGTAAAAACATTTAAAAATGTGTAAAATAAATAGTTGTAAATATTCTAAGATTTTGAAAATTTATTTAGGTTAACGGTCCTTTCGGCTTGATAGATTATGTCCAAAATCTAATCAGATCTGCATTATTATATATAAAACTCTTATGCAAAGTTTTATAAAAATGTGTAGGCACGACGTTTTTCCTGACATTTTATTTATAAGATATGGTGTAAAAATCAGATACGTTGTAGGAAAAAAATTTACATTTATTAAGAAAAGGTGCACCGCGAAGCAATTTGTAAAATCGAAGTAAACATTTCAGTATAGTTCGACAATAGTTAAATGAATCTAACTGTTAAGCCGTTGTACGAACGCTACCTACTAACGAGGTATCGCGCACTCAAGTTCCTTAAGACGAGTTGAAAATTCTTCATAAAGCGAAAATGAAAATACGTTTTAGAACAAAAAATGGTTCTAACAAAAGCTATAGACAATAGAATTTCCAACAACTTTTCTCCCACAACTTTTTGGTATAATTGATATTGGTGGAGTTATTGTTATAAAAATTTGTGCCCTGATTGTTATAACTCAGTACTTACTTATCGGATAAAAAATAGTTTAAACAAAAGTTGTGTAAAATTAATTCAAACAACTTTTATTTGAAACAAAATGTGTTAAATGAATATTTTCTAAATATTTTTAAAATTCAAAAATCTCTGTTGGTTATGGGTAAATTGATTATGCTCAAAATCTAATAAGATTTCGTAATTATAAATAAGGTCCATGTACAAAGTTTCATAAAAATCGGACGGTTAATTTTCTTGATATCTTGTTTACATGCGGACGGTCGACCGGCCATCAGACATAAAATTCTAATTCGCCGGAAAAAGTGAAAAAGGTGTGTTAAAATTTTCTTTTTGAAAACCATCGCATAACTCCCTATCTTATTTATAAGATGTGGAGTAACAAATGAAATCTTATTCTTTGGTGTGGTGCTGGACACTGAATACACCAATAAACATGAACAACCACCATTATTAGAATGTAGATGCAAAAAAGTTCCCAATTCAGAATATAGCAATTGAATTCATTTATAATGCATCTCCAATCAAAACGGCCTATTCAATTGGATTTTTGAGTCGATTTAATCAATATTTAACTTGCATATTATTACATATACACAATAAAATTAAAATATTAAAATGGATAAAAATAAATGTGACTGTGAGACCATCTCCCTGACGTTTGTCTCTCACGGTACAGAAAATATTAATTGTACAACAAGGCCCTTTCACACACTGCTATTGCTTCATTCGGAATAATATTTTAATAAATGGAGCGCTTTAAAATGTATCTTAAATTAAAAGTCAAAAATAAGCATCTTACATTCTCGTAATTGTATAGAAAACAAACAAAAGAGAGCGCAAACAAGATAACGGTTTCTGAAAAACAAAGACACACGTGGTTAAAATATTTATAACATGTAGTCGAATGGAATACACATACAATTGAAAATACACTAACACAAAGTACAAAAAATCAAAAGCCAGCATCTTTAAATTATTGAAATTGCGTAATCAAAGTAGGAAGGCGAATATGCTACATTAAATAGCTTCTCACCCTGATTGCGCAACAAAGCATGAGGTCGCAATAATTACAAAAAAATGTGAAAACAAGAGTTACAAACATAGCGCATTTGGTTGCATTGTTTTTAAAGTAAATTTCTAATTACATGTATAAATTTTATGTAGCAAAACTGTCAAGTGTTCACACTGTAAAAGTTAGAACTAAGATACCAAAAATAGACCGGGACGCAAACCAACGTATTTTAAAACGAATTATTACAAAAATGCGATTACAATTTAAATTTAAATATAGATCTTTCAATGTAGCCAGAGAAACTTTCGCATAGGGCAAACATTTTCATACCGAATCTTTTTCTTTTGGAAGGAATGTATTGTTTCCACCCCAATCTATCTTTCCAATCAATGAGATATTCATCTACACCAAAGTTCATTTTTATGGTTAACTTCACATGGGTGATTACATCATTACCGATAAGAAATAAATCTTCAAAAATGTTACGGTATTAAACCCAACGGCTAGTAACCACAGAATGGTGAGAACCACGGTAAAGATAGATCTTGGGGCTAGGAAAGGTATAGATAAGCCAAAAAAAATTAGACCAAAGTGGATCGATCCTCAAAGCGTTGACAATTACCAACAATTTATTAAAGGTATGTTGGAAACAGAAATTACATCAGACTCAAATATTAATACTTTAAATGACTAAATCGTGAAAGTAATAGAAGAGGGCCAGAAAAGGCACTACCCGGACAGGAATAACATAAACATCCAATTACCCGAACTTCTTAAGCTGCGCATCCATTAGGCGCGGCAGCCGCTCGCGTCATTTTTGTGCGCAGCCAAGACAGTCATATGCCGCGCCAGCCATTTAGGCATGAAATTTGTGAAAGAGCGCGGCAGCCTCGCGCAGCGAGCGATCCAACTAAACTCAATTTTTACGAAGCAGTCATGGAGGTCTCATCACGTGCACGAGCAGCTGCCGTTTTCATTGTGATGCATCACATTATTATTCCGAAAAAAGGTAAAAGAAAAGTGCGTTGGTGGATGAAAAAATTGTATGTCAATAGAATGCAACATGGAGTGACGCTTATGGAAGGCAAGTCCCTCAAAACCGACAAAATTTGGTTCACCCCGCGGTGAGTTCGAGCGCGGCAATGTTTGAAATGGCTCGCGCGGCAATCCGGTATCCATTGGGCGCGGCTGGCGCGCGTAATGTATACCCACCTTTAGGGGTCGCTAGCGGATTTATGGAAGAAAATGTTTTATGGCGAATATCTACTACGACCTGCTTACTAAACAAAAATCATCTACACGAGTAATATAAAAAAAAATTGAACAATTTGACCAAAAACCATTTGCTACAAGAGAACTGCCTTGATCTTTCTTTTTTAATTATTGCTTTTAGCTAAATAATCTAATGTAGGAAGACAGTATTATATGGAAATAATTTTGTAGGGGGTACGTAACTGAAAAAAGGTTGAGAACCACCGATTACAGCATGTGATTGAATTTGTAGAACTAACACGGGAAGCTATGATAAAAAAAAACAAAAAATGTACAAATAAAATCGAAAGTAATGATGTAGAAGTTATTTAATTTTTTAAATCGAGTATCGCCCCCTTAATATTCTCTGGCTTATCCACCGTCCCCTGAAGGCCCTATCGCTCACAAGAGAGCACAATTAACTTAAGGGCCCGCTTACCTAGGGAGAAATGAAGTGTTTAGACACTTCTATAATTTCATATTATTTAATTATCTGACAACAGAATTTTATCAAACTTTGACCGTTCATAGATAAGGACTTTGTCTATGCAGGGACAATGCACAAATTCTAATAATATTAAATACTAAGGAGATAAAAAAAAACGTCAAATTCGAGCTAAAATAGCTAACTTTATGGCAGATTTAATACGATTTCAACAAAAATATTGGAAAATTTTCGGTTCTCCCTCAAATGATACATCTTCGAACTAAACGTACTGAAAATTTGGAAAAATTATATTAAAAAATTAAGCGTACAAGATGAAATTTTAAACATGCTTGTTTTGCTAAATGTTATAGTAATTCATAGATTTTATATGTTGTACCATTGTAGAACGAAAGCGACAAAGATGCCGTGGTAAGCAATAGCTTTTAGATTTTCGCGGTCAGCGTACTACGAATTACCAAGTTGCGCTCGTAAACGGCCCTCTTAATTTCACAAACTACTTATCAATAATAATATACTTTGGTTGATTTAAATTTCAGGGTGCTTCCAGATTAAGACGAACTTTAACTTAAAATACGGCATCTCCATTATTCAAGGGTTTGTTCCAATATATTTTCTAAGAAAGACATAATTAAAGGTGTCGATAAAGGGTGTGAGCTGTTTTAACGTGATTACATTTTAATTTGCACGGTTGTGCAATCGACCGTACTTTTAATTCGTAGGTACTATAGCGTCATCTCTTTGTATTGTTTTAAAGAAGGAATATTAATGAAGAAAAATAAGCAGTATTATAGCGGAAAAGGATGAAAAATATTAAACGGTTAAATTTGTCATAGTAATTTTATCTCTAAAATCTGCGTAGCTTCGCCGCACTTCTACTATTACTAATTCACTTTCTTTATGAATTGACGCCGTTTTTATTTTTACGTAAATAATCCAATAACTTGCATGAAACGGTTCTTGCGCACGCCTGATATTTTACAATAATTACACATTTCCACGTTATAACCGGACATTATCAATATATGGTTTAATTCATAATGCATACTTTGTGGACAATTTTCACTGTCGTTGTTAAAACAAACAATTTGTATAAATGTTAGTAATTTTAAAGTAGATTGTGAAATCTGTGCGACTTATGTACCAATGAAGAGAGGAGGTATTACGAAAAGCACATGTGTTTAAAATTCATGTTTTAGCTTCCTTCGTCGGATGGGACATAAATAATTACCTCCACGATTGCCCTCATTAATGTTTGAAGCTGTTAATACAATATTCAACACTCGACGTTGGTACTCGTCTTACATTCTATAACGTCGTCGCATTTCATAACAGAACAAAAATAGTTTATTTCTAGAACTTAAAAAAAAAAAACCTTGAGTAGTTAAATTGTTCATGAACTTAACTTTTTTTTAATGAAAAACAATAATTAATTTTTTTTATTAACGAATCTTGATATTTGTAACGTTTTGTAAATGTAATCTAATCACACAATAATATATTGAAAAAACAGAGTCATAAGAAGACTTTTTGCCGCACGAAGACTGATGTCTGAGTGGGACAAAAAGAAGTGATACACATGTTTTTCATAGTACAGGGTGTCCCAACATAATGTGACACATTTTAAACGCCTATAACTTCTAAACGAGATGAGATAGAAACAAACGGTTTTCGCAAGTCGCAATAATTTCCTCATTTTTTTCTTATCCATTTTAGTAATAAATTTTTGTACCCAAAGTCTTTCCGACTTATTACTTCTTAATTCACCACTCACAGTACATACAACTTCTTTATTTTAAATGGCACATCCTGTCTATTTTGTCTCTATTAGATTCGCCATTACTTTATAATCGTTTTTGCTTAATATTGTCCTATACCTATCTGTAGCTGTTTTCGAGATCCATTTTTGTTAAAAAGCTAACATTTCGGGTGTGGCTTACCAAGTTCCTGTACATTCAATTCTGTGTAGAGAAATTTGCTTAGCGATATACAGGGTAGTAAATAACAAAAATCGGAATATGTTGGTATTATTTATTATAGGTAGCCATGAAATGTCATTATGAACAGTTGACAAATAACACGCTAAATATTCTTAAGTAAAGTGTCTTGGAAATAATTAAAATGGAGGGAAATAAGTTTTGATGAATTTTCTGGACAAGGGGGGAAAAATAAAACAAGGAAAAGAAGAAAGGAAAAAAAAAAATGAAAAGTAACAAAAAAAAAGAAAAAAAAAAAAAAACTTTTTTTTTTTTTTGGGTGGAAATTGAAAGCGATACTACATTTATAGTGGAGCAGATAGACGCTCAAAAGTTGCTTATTTAAAGTAGAAAAAAATTCAGAGTAGAAAGACCTATACCATCTTTTTAAGAATACTTCAAGACACTAGAATCTCGTTTTACGACTTTTTCTGTGTTACTGAAAAAGTTATGACCGTTTGAACTCAAAATATATGCGATAGGTGTTACAAATAAAATTTTTTTCTTTATTATTCATTAACTTACAGAGCTGGTTTTTTTTTGTGATAGAACATTGATGGAGGAGTAAAAATATATGTACTTATGTAATGAAAATATCATCTCTATTTTCCACAGGAAAATCTCTTTGTGGAAATAACGGGATAAAATCTATGAAGTTCCGACTTTGAACATGCTGAACTTTTTTTCACGATATGGATTTCAGTTTTTTAACATATTTCGTTAAAATGACCTTTTGGCAGCATATGATCTCGCATAACATATAGTCGCGTAAAAATAAATTTTTTTAAAATATAGTGCCAGAACCAACGCGATCGCCGTAAGTGCGAGAGTGGGTATTGGACAAGGAAAAGAATGAGTGTATTATTACTCATTAGGTTCCAATTTCTTCGCAGTTGCTGTCGGTTGCAATTTCTTGGAGTTTTACTTTGAGTATTGTAATTGGGTAAACATTAATTTTTTGTTTTTTTTTTTTTTTTTTAATAGCTATGTGTTGGTATGTTATTGTAAATCACATTAGTTTTACAAAAGAAAAGAAATATTGACATGTAAGGCATATTACTATGGTATCAGTTGTTATCGTGATGTAATTTTTGAAATAAATTTAAATTGTCGTCTAATAATAACAAGAATTTTCAATAGATTTAAACATTTATTTATTTATTAATTTTTTACGGCATCATTAAGGTAACTTCCCCAGCACTGCAAATAATATTAACTCGGACAAAAATGCACTCGAACAATATAATTATTAAAGTATTATCTTCAACGACAAGTATTGAATCCAGAGCCAGTGTCGATATCGACAGTGAGCTAATATTTAGCCTTTTTATATGCAATTAGTGCTTTTCATTGCCTGTAAGTTTAGGTATAATTTATACTGCCGTCCTAAGCAAAACGTCGTAACGACATTTTTTTGTAGAATGAATTGCAACTGTATTCCTCTTTTGTTTTCGTGTAATAAAAGCTCATTATATAAGAGAACATAAGTCCATTAAGATTTGTATCAATGTTTCTCATTAGTCGTTTTAGAGTAGCATGAAATATTTGACTTTAAATGCAGTGGCGGCTCGTGGTCAATCATACTGGGAGGTCAAAAATTAATTTAAAAATAGGCATACTTAAAAAAAATATAAATAACTCAAATGCACGCGAAAATCGAATAAAAAATCGAGCGTAGTTGTACACCCTATACGAAGTCAACGTAAACTGCGGGATCCGGCTTATGACCCAAAGTTGATTATTGTTTCGGACGTTCGCGTTTATTCGGGCACTGCACGTTTTCGATTTTTTCCGGGTAGATCTAATTCAATGAGGACAATTCGCACCGCCAGCCCAAGGTTGAAGAGGATGAATTACGAACGACGGCCGATAAATTTTAAGTTATTGTACTTGCGACTTAATTACCTATTTTAATAAAACACGTAATAATGATATTTTTTTATATATTGTCAAAATTTTGGGAGGTCATTGACCAAAATGACCATATGGACAAGCCGCCACTGTTTAAATGTGTACACCTGAAAATGAAGATACGGCTTTTTTGATTAACACGGCAGTATAGTAAAGTTTAGTGAACTTTTTGATCTTAATGATGACCTTATACAAACTTTGGTTTGTTTTGTTGTAATCAGATAAGAAACCCCAAAAATTCATGCTAACTTTTGTCTTATTTGCAACGAAAGTGTTACCGAAGACACTTCCAACAAAGTCATACAAAAGCCTAGAAGTATAGGTATTCAAGCAATTCTAGATGCATCTGAAAGAAGAAATGATAATGTTTGGACCAAAAATGATCCCAACAGAAAATTTTTGGAATCAATGAGACATAATTTTAAATATCACTAAGAATGTTACAAATCTTTTACCAGTCGTCGTTAATAGCAGCAGATCAAACGATTCATTTGATATCAGAAAGATGTGCTTTATCTTCAATAAGTCAGGAACCTTGAAACAAAAGAAGTACAGGAACTGCTGAAAAAACCAGAAGTAAAGTTTTAAAGGCTGCTAAGATAAGAAATGACATACACATGTTGGCAAAAATGTCTATGTATTATGATTTGTTTGCAATTGATGCTAAATATCATCAATCATGCTATAGTCATTATATAAGTAATCATAATTTAAGATATTACAAGTCAAAGAAACTTATTACTTCCGTACCAGACCAGGAATCTAATGATATTAGTGACAATTCTTTTTATACAACTGCAGATGATGCAAATCATATTCAAGTAGACAATCTTATGTTAACTTTGCATAAAGCTGAAAATATTTTAAGGAATTCCTTGTTTAAAAAAAAAGATCCGAAACTACTACGTCATATTTATCACCAGAAAGTATATCATTGAAAAACTGTAAAAATGAAGTAACTATCGAACTCTTAACACTTTGTGTCTTGGATTCTAAATGATCAAGATAGTGATAGGGCCGTAATGGAACCCTTCAACATTTGTGACTTTGGATGGGAAAAAGCTGATGATAACTTTACTAGGCCGGTTCTAGCAAAGCAACCACCAATTCCCGGTGAACTGTGGGAAATGTTAAATATATCATGTAAGGACAAAACCTGTAAACAAACAAATGTGAATGTTTCAGAGAAAATTTAAAATGTACAAATTTTTGCAAATGCAAAGAGTGTGATAATATTTGCCTGGATAAATTAGTCGATGAAGAAACCGAAATGAATTTAATGTTTATTTAAAATATCGTAAGTTTAATGTTACATATAAATGTACTCCTTTGCTATTTATAAATTGCACAAAAAAATACATTAATATTTTCACTCTAAATTATAATAATAATAATTTGTATTAAAATTGTCCCAGGCAAAAACAAATCCTTCCTGATACTGCGGTGCCGTTGATACTGATTTATCTCCTTATTCAATACTCATTGTCGGCCTATGACTCGTACTCTGTCGCACTCACTGCGATTTCCTTGATTCTGGCGCATTATTCTATATAACAGCTAATAACAACTTTATTTTTGGAATGCGACTATATGTTATGCGAGATTGTATGCTGCCAAAAGGTCATTTTAACTAAATATGTTAAAAAAACTAAAATCCATATCGTGAAAAAAAAAGTTAAGCATGTTCAAACTCGGAACTTCTTGGATTTTGCTCCATTATTTCCACAAAAGAGATTTTTCTGTGGAAAATAGAGATGATATTTACATTACATAAGATTATTTTTACTCCTCCATCACTATTCTATCACAGAAAAAAAAACAGCTCTGTAAGTTAATGGATAATAAAGAAAAAATTTTATTTGTAACACCTATCGCATATATTTTGAGTTCAAACGGTTATAACTTTTTTCAGTACCACAGAAAAAAAGTCGTAAAACGAGATTCTAGTGCCTTTAAGTGTTCTTTTAAAGATGATAAAGGTGTCACATCTTTCTACTCGAGAAAAATTGAACATTTATTTCTGGATGTTTCTTTATAATGTTATTGTACTTTGTATAATGATCTTGCTATAATTTTGTCACATTGTCCATGAATAATAAACAAGTTCATCAAAACTTCGTTTGAATATTTGTATCCCTCCATTTTCATTATTTCCAAGACACTTCGTTAAGAATATTTAGCGTACTATTTGTCAACTGTTCATAATGTCATTTCATGGCTACCTATAATAAATAATACCAAAATAATTTGCTTTTATTTAAACATTACATAATTATACTAAAAAAATTGTTCTAAATTTTATTTCTATAACTTTTATTTGAACAACGTTTTACAGCGCATTGTCTCCTTTTTCATCCTTAGTCGACTTTTATTTAACCTTATCTTTAAGATAAAGAAAAGTTGGTACAATTTTGAAAGAAAATTATCTTTTGGGTTGTTTATAGATGTTTCAGTAGTCAGAATATTGTTTAAATAACACAATTAGAATTGTCAAGTTGTTAATAAACACGTCCTGCGTTAACGAATGTCATGATAACTCGACAATAATAGTTAGACACAATAAAAATGGATAAACTTAAATTAAAGACCCGAAACCCGATTTACATGATGACAATGTCAATCATTTTGCATTTTCGGATGGGGCATAGTTATACTTTGTATCGACATGCTTTGAACTGAATTTCTCATTTGCGTTCATCTCAATATGATTGCGATTCAAAATATGATTTTACTTTGAAGGCACACCCTTTTTTCAAGTTAATTTTCCTTTTTTCTTTAAAATTAAACCATAATAGGTAGCACAACGTACATCTTTACTACTTCACATTAACTTTCCAGTTCTGTTTGATAGTTATAAAGAAACAATAATTAGGAAATAAAAATAATTATGCAATTTCATTTATATGTTCTAAGGTCAGAATGCAAACTATTTCCATGCGATATTGAAACTTCTCTGCAATTTCATTAAATCGTTAGTAGTAACTATTACTTTAGAGTGGTTTGTATCGATTAGCTCGAGTGGATATACCGAAATCTATATGGTTTTTAGTAAGAAGCTAAGATGTTATTACATGTGGTTACACCTCAAAATATTATCTACTTGGAAATGACCTATTTATAGCAGTGATTTAGTATATATTTGGAACTAGAACGATAGCGTCTGTAATTAAAATGTTGCTGCTTCTTAGGAATAGTATAGTTTTATAGTGGAATTCGGTATCGAATGTTTTATCGCATTTTCAAATTATCTTTTATTGCATTATTGTAACATTGGTTTTACTTTATTAAATCGTTTATTGATAGAGGTAACCTCACGTATTTTTTTTGAGAACACTAATTTATTGTTTATTTATGAAGTTCTAATAATTTGCCCACCTACTTGTTGAGATGATGTGACTGTATATTTATTTTAACTATATTGTCTTTGGTTTGGTGTTATTCGCTGAAATGAGTGTGATAATATTTATACAAACTTTATTTAATGATTTAACACTAATTGAGATACATTTATTTTAATTCTGTAAGAACACAATATATTTATTTTTGGACTGTATTCAACTTCTACTTGAACTTCATTAAATTTATTTATTGATAAAATATTTGTAGGCTATTGATTTAATAATTTATTTGGAAGGTTAAAATTACATGCTTACATTAAAAAAAAATGTGTTCGATAGAAATCTACTTATTAAATATAATATCTAATATTATTCCCATAAATTTTATAAAAGTAGTTCAACAAATCCTTCGTTAGAATAGTAACACTAAAATGTCAGAAGGAGTGGCAGTGTAAAAGAAAATCACAAGTTCTTTATCTCAAAGTATGTTTATAATATTACTCCTTTTAAAAAGAAAAAAAAGAAGACACTGCCTTTTAGTGCCTTCTTAAGTAGCAGTCCTCATTTGTTAGGGGCGAAACGTCAGGCAATTCTGCACTAAAAAGGCAGTGTCTTCTTTTTTAACCTCCACCTAGAAAATTCTAAAAAGAGTAATATTATAAATGTATTTTCAGTTAAAGAGCTTGTGGTTTTCCATTTAGAAAACAGTCTCCCTCATTTTAAAAAAATAATTAATCATTTACATTGGAAAGCGACGTATACGCCGTAGTTTATTGACAGTCTCTCTAATTTTTACAAATCCAGACACAAATCTATGGCTAACTTCTTTCCGATTATTTTTTTAAATAGCCGTATGGATTTATGTTTATAAATTTAAAATACTTTCTAGGAAAATAATTTTATTCTAACAAATCTTACACTATTTCAGATCGTTTTGCAGCAGTTTAAGAGGAATTCTTACTGCAAATGCAAAACATCAGGACGACATCAGGTAAAAGTCGATGTAGCGTAAGGCAATGGGTTTAGACCACTACTGTAGGCCTGGAAGAAGCAGTTATTTGCTAGAAAATTCCCGGCAGCCACAATGCTGTAGTAGATTGCAACATGATATTAAACTGAATCCATACAGATAATCTAACCAACAAAAAAATAACAGACCCCATGAACCAGATATTAAGTCTAAAATCTAGAATTAAGTCTAAAATGTAACAACACTATTAGTTGGTTAGACTCTAAAATCCAGTCCGCAAAATTCAGAATCGTACGTTATTAAATACGGAGGTATGTCTGCTTCGTTTATGATCTTAAGAAATTCTGTAGCTTTACCATTTTTCATGTTCTTTATTCCACTTGCATCATCATTACTGTGATTGGGAGCCCAATGCTGCATTCTTCATTACATAAAGTGCTATGTCTATCATCTTCAAAGGTTTTTTTCCACATACTTCATCTAGATACCTCTTTTCTCATTTATAACCATAACTGGGATTGGTTGTCTGTTAGGTGTCCTGGTTTTTTTTTTAGTAAAATATAATCCTTTTATGTAGGTTAAAAGCATCATGTTTATCTTGGAATACTTCTATTCCTGGACACTGATCTTCAAACCATTTGTTTTTAGCTTCTCAATAACCTTCTTTATTTCTATATCTAGTTGCTTATATCTTGTCACATCTTTGTCTTCGTATTTTCTCCTATCCTCCATCATATACTAATATCAGTCATCCACGTGATTTACTTTATCCTTCTAGGTCGTAGATGCTTTTGCAAAATTTGATGATTAATTTGTTGTAGTTTATGTGTCTCATCATCTGTGTTTATTTCTTCTTAGGTCTTCATTAAGTCTTCAATATGTTGTAATTCGTGTCCTACTCCCTGCATTATTTCTTTGTTTTTTTAGTTGTCTCATATTTCATCACTTTCGTATATAGACTTCTTTTCAATTTCATCGTGGCAACTACTGTCAGCTCCAGGGTGTGTTATTACTAAATTGATTGATTGATTCATTTTCTGTATCTTTTATTGATCATAATATAGACCATTTGGTTTCTTCTGACAATGTGATCCGGGCCATCTTGCGACGATTTTCAGGGGTATAACCGTCTGTCTGGTAACTCAAAAAGGTATTAGTTACCACTAGTTGTTCCTTCAACTCGAATATATTTAGTTTGTCGCCAAGTTTATAGGATCCTATGATATTTCCACTTTTTCCTTTGCTTATTTTTGGCATTAAATCGTCCACTACCAATGTTATTTAATTTTTATTGGAATATAATTCAATTGAATTAGCATCACTCTTTTTCATATCGGAACAAAGTTTGTAACATGTTTAGAGATTTGTTAATTCAGAATCATACCGACTACATGAATGTGTTCACCATTCATATTTTCAGAGTAAAAGACTTGATGTTTTATATGAATATTATCAGAGGCGGTCTAGCGCATTTTGCTAACTCGGGTGTAACTTCTCGGTCTTTTATTTTTTTTTAAATAACAGCATTTTAGTTTTTAATATGTTGTTTATAATTGTTCATTCCATGTATAAAAAATTTTGCACGCAAAAATGTGACAAACGATGTCAAATTTGCCATCAAAGAGATGCTTGCTAATACGTCGCTCGCGTGTAACTTCTCGGTTTTGTAATTTTTTTAAAATAACAGCATTTTAGTTTTTTTAATATGTTGTTTATAATTGTTCATTCCATGTATAAAAAATTTTGCACGCAAAAAATGTGACAAACGATGTCAAATTTGCCATCAAAGAGATGCTCGCGATTACGTCGCTCGCGTGTAACTTCTCGGTTTTGTAATTTTTTTTTAAAATAACAGCATTTTAGTTTTTTAATATGTTGTTTATAATTGTTCATTCCATGTATAAAAAATGTTGCACGCAAAAAAAATTTGACAAACGATGTCAAATTTGCCATCAAAGAGATGCTCGCAATTACGTCGCTCGGGTGTAACTTCTCGGTCTTATAATTTTTTTTTTAAATAACAGCATTTTAGTTTTTAATATGTTGTTTATAATTGTTCATTCCATGTATAAAAATTTTACACGCAAAAAAATGTGACAAACGATGTCAAATTTGCCATCAAAGAGATGCTCGCGATTACGTCGCTCGGGTGTAACTTCTCGGTTTTGTAATTTTTTTTTTTAAAATAACAGCATTTTAGTTTTTTAATATGTTGTTTATAATTGTTCATTCCATGTATAAAAATTTTACACGCAAAAAAATGTGACAAACGATGTCAAATTTGCCATCAAAGAGATGCTCGCGATTACGTCGCTCGGGTATAACTTCTCGGTCTTGTAACTTTTTTTAAAAAAATAACAGCATTTAATTTTTTTAATATGTTGTTTGTAATTGTTTATTCTATGTATAAAAAAATTGCACGTAAAAATTTTGACAAACGATGTCAAATGTGCTATCAAAAAGGTGCCCACACGGTCCCGCAAGCGAAGTTCGCAATTACGACGCCCACAGTAGCTTTTTGTTCTCATAATGTATCGTAATGATATTTAGATGATATAGTAATTAGCATTTATTCGTCTATATATACAAAATAATTTGTATGGCTAAAAGTGTGGGTCACTTCACGTGGGTCTAATATGTTAAGGGCAGAGTTGTTGAAGCATTAAGTACCAGTAATTCAGCATGAGCGTTAGGAGTTTGGGGGAGTGACACTGTCCTTGAAGGCTGTGGGTGTTTCTTCAGCAATTTTTCAAATGTATTATGACGCCACTGGAGTTACTAGAATAAATTAGAATGATTCTGAACGATCGATTATCTTCTCGAATATTATCTTACAAATATAAAAGCGTCATCATGTATTTATTCGAGCTGTTCGAAGTTAACATTTATTGCGAGTGTATATAAATTGTAACATGTAATGAAATTCATGTATTTTTATACGAATTAAAGTAACTGTACCGGGCGCTCCATAAAACAAGGTAGCCGGTCGTATCTCAGAAAGTAATAATCGTACAGTTTAGGAAAAACATTGTTTTTATAAAAGAGACCATGGGAAATTGTTGGAAATTATTTTCAAGTTCGTATATTGATCGGACTCGGAGCGCAATTGTGACTTTAAAACCAAAAACTAGATATATCTTCGAAAATACCCAAGTAACGAATGCCAATAGACAAAACTGTCTTATCCTTTATGTTTTTTGAATAAAAAAGCTTCATATGAAAATTTTCTCATTTGTCAAATAAAGTGGTGAGGAAAACTTAGACTTCAATTTTGAAAAATGCTCATAACTCTAGCTTGGATTAACCGATTTTAGTGAACTTTACTTCATTTGATCAACCTATTTATGCTTAATGTTTAGCCTTAGAAACCAATACTGGATACTTTTTTCGAACACAGGTAGTTGACGTTATGTTAGCAACTGATATATTTTGTCAAATTTTTCGAAAAATTTAAATACAACGTTTCATGCTCTTTTTGCATATTCCGATAGAGCAAAAAGTCAAAAAAAAGCAGCTATAGTTGCATTTTACGTGCTCTCCAAACAAATAGCAATAACTGCTGCTTGAAACAACAAAGTAAAAAACAAAGGAACGTTGGGAACACAGCAAAATAATAATGCTGATATGAATGCTGTTCTATTTTCACATCAACGTATTTTTTGTTTCCATGGCTTACTTGATTTTCAAATCTAATAGGTCAATGGATACCCACATACCATGACTCGGTTTCTGTGGTGGTAGTTTACTTACATTTTTGTAGATATTTCAGATTTTAAAAAATGTATCAAGTAGCGGTTTACGCCAGTTTTTTAGCATCTTTCTTTCTATCCAAATATGTAAAAAAGTATTTGTATTTGAATTTTTCCAGTAATGTAGCAAAGTATGTCAGCTGTTGGCAAAGCGACCTCTACCGGTGTTCCAAAAACGTATTTTATATTAATTTGTAGGTTTAAAAATTAAGCATAAATAGCTCTATCAAATGAAGCTAAGTTTACTAAAATCGTTTAATTCAAACCAGAGTTATAAGCATTTTTCAAAATTGAAGTCTAAGCTTCCCCTAACACTTTATTTGGCAAGTGATAAAATTTTCATATCAAGCTTTTTGTTCAGAGGCATACGTTATTTGAGAATTTTTGGAAATATTTCTAGTTTTTGTTTTGAAGTCACAATTGTGCCCCCTAGCAATCAATTCATGAACTCGAAAATAATTTCCAGCAATATCCTATGGTCACTTTTATTAAAAATATTTTTTCCTCAAACTGTTAGATTATTAGTTTCTGAGATACGGCCGGCTACCTTTCTTAATGGGCACCCGGTACGTGTTAAATCAATAATCTCTTAATACCGTAAGAGTGTAATTTGATCCTGGCTATTTATTAATCTCACGTTTGTGAATGCGGAACAAAAACAACGATAAGATTGGTTACAGTATTAACATACACATTGACACTAAAAAATTACTATATTTAAACTAACATTTAAAACCAAGAGACATTTACTAAACTCTGTTTTAATTTACTAATAAACATCCCACCCTCATGTTAATCAACGAAGTAATGATATCTCGCTAACGGCGACTTTACCTTCGAAATTCAACACCAAAAGTTTTGTAATGCAATTATAATTGTTTATATGTAATACGTCAAAATTTTTATTTTTCATAATTATATGTATGAATAACCATCAAGTTCAATCGTATTAGAATATGCTAATATCGGTTATGATCAAATGTAGCAACTGAAGTTTTTGTATGCAAACATCATGTGTGTAGGTTTGCTTTATTTTACCTCTCCTAACGGCAACATTCGCATATGATTTTTGTTTTGTATACATTTATTGGTCAGCACATTTCTTTTTATAACAAAATGTTACAATATTTTCCACACTTTTCAATTTTCACTTATTAATATTATGTATTCTTTTTTTCAGATCCAATTATTAATATCGGAAGTGGAGTATTGCAGCAAACATTTTAATGAAATATGGTAAGCGTGTGTACTCGTTCATATTACTATTTTGTGCAGAAAATGTTATGCGATCATCTTTTATTTAATAAGTCTAAGACCTTATGCAATTCTAATTAGCATTAATTTTTGAACATGACATGGGTAAGATGTTAAAATTTATTCAGGGATTAAATATTTTTTAGCAAAAATTGATGTAGTATTGAAAAGATAAAAGTGGAATGAACTTCTGGTACAAAGCTATTGCGCGAAAGGAGAGTGCTTGTGGCTGCGGCTTATTCGAAGTTGGTGAAAATTATGATGTATTATTAGAATGAGTCATAAATAACTTCAATTAGGATGGTAGTAATAACAGAATGATTTAATATGAAACGTTTACTCTGTGGGAGTTGTTAAATAATGCGTTGCTAATGCTAAAGCCTCTAAGTATTTTTTGAATAACGGTTTGATTTTTTAAAGATGAGATAAACTTTTCCTCAGTTATTTGAGGTCACATTTTCGTTTGCATTACGCTGCACAGCCAACTATGGCGATTGATACCATTCTGCTCTATCTGATGGGTGTGTACATCTGCAGATTTTTACTCGACATTTTATAAACATTTTGTTTCAATTCCAATTTTAAAAAGGTTAAAGGAAAAATAACCATGTGCTTGGACACGTTTTAAGGGTTATCCGTGGTTAAAACAGTTATATTTATCGTATCGCATTTTTTTCCATTTTCTATCAAAGTTGCGACGCTGTTAGATATTTATTTTATTCGTCGAGCAGGATGATTTATGTTGCTGCACATATTCGATAGTCTCTTACACGATTGTTAATATCAGATCATTTCGAGTTCTGCGAGAAATCCTTTTTTTTTGTTTTTCGCATAATGTTGGTTCGTAATTCAATGCTTCTGTTTACAATGTGGTATGTAAGACCTAAATCTTTCATGTTAGTCTTTTAGACCCATGTCATCTTATTCTGGTACATAGTAGACGCCACCTTATTACTCTCCTTAACGAATTCACATCAAAATATTTTGACTAAATTACTTCGGTTAGTTTCGTTTATTATGACACCGCATTTAAGTACTATATCCGTTTTAAAAGAAATTTATCCCTACAGTCGGTGTGTCGTTATTTTATTTATATTTGTCGTTTACGTTGGAACAGCGGTATATTATTGCCGCTTACTGTTGGTTTAAACAAAATAATTACACATTGACCTACTTGTACATGCACGTGCATTACAGATTCTTAACCTTTCATTCGCATTCACCTTCTATTTGTAGGTCTACTTAATTCCGTGATTGCTAAGATTTTTTAATGTTAATGTCGCATGCAGTTTGATGCATCTTACAATAATGCCTGTCTGTGGGAAAGAAATCTAAAGCGGAATTTCACACACTAGATACCTTCTAAAAAGAGAAATTCGAATGACGTAAGTTATTTTAAACCAAACTAGCTGTTCTTCCTGTTTAATTTGAATTATGATTTGTATCGATTTGCACAATCTTTGTTTTAGGATTACGAAGTATGGGTTTTATTAGTTTAATAACAAAAACCAACATTGTGACTGAACATTTGTATTTATAAAGTACCTAATATTATAAGTTAGCACCATATTTCTTTTTTTAACTTTAAAAGTTGTTCCTGATTGTTCCAACTTTGTACTACATTGTTTCAGAGTAACATAGTTTCAATTAAAATAGTTCTCGAATGAAACAAAATACTACTTTTTGAAATGGCCTCCGTTTTTTTGAAAATCGAACATAGCGATGTTTTACAATGTTCCAATAGAAACAATCCATAACTAAAATTATAGGCTCACAAATTAAAACAATTTTTTAACTGGGCCCTCTTCTTTTAAATATCGAAAATTGCGATACTGTTCTAGTTGTTCTAAATATTGTTGCAAAAGGATAAATCTATAACTCAAAACTATAAGCCCTCAAATTTAGAAAAAAATATTTTACACCTTTAAATATGGAAAAATCTGATACTATTCTAATTATAGTTTTAATAATGGAATAAAAATAGTACATTATAAAAATTGTTCTTCATTTGACCAAGGAGTCATTCCATCTGGACGTTTCCCATCATCTCTTGATATTTGTAAAGACTCCACAGTGGATGGAATATAAACCGAACCAAGAACATTGCTAATCATTTCATTTAATGTTGTTACGGTTTTATTTTCCGAATGTAGGACTTATGTCGAGAGCCGTATTTGGCGCGCATTTTGCTAATTTTCTATTGGTGGAAAATAAAATCCGACCAAGCTTCCTAGACGAACAGCGGACATCTTCTTTTCGTCTGTACGTACGGGTGATTTGGCGTACATCTTGAAGTTGAAATTTCCACAAAAATTATTAATGTGTGATTCAAGATTTCCAATTCAAATTGGTGGTTAAGTTTAAATCCGGCTAAATTCACCCACGTTGCGTTGACCTTATGTTCTCGTTGTGTGTTATACCTGGATAACTCTTGAGGGTGCTCGAGTGGCTGATTAAGAACCTTCCCTATCAATTAAAGACTACACCACGGTTTCGCATCAGTTAATCTGCAGACAACCGGTGGATACTACGTCTACAGGGGTTGGTTATGATTCATAACTTCATCGAGGGAGCCTATCGCCTTTCGTTCTTCTTCGCACACCTCCCCTAAGAGGAATCCTGTGGTTACCTAACTTCCCGAACTGTCGATATCGTCGCTAGCAGGAAACTTTCATTCTCGGAACTGCATCCTACTGAAAGTTTTATTATTTAAGTAACTTATTCAGTGATAATGCGTATGAAGCTCAAGAACATATGACATAGAACGGCTTGATTAATTTGTCTGTAACTAAAGCTTACCTGAAATCCGATACATTCATTGTGAGCCTTATTTATTGTTAAGCGAGGCTGTTGCTAACGCACGTAACTATATGCGACAGTTTCTCTATTTCTGTCATATTCTCCTAGTACTTTAAGATTTGTTTGTTGTATTGAATTGTCTGTCTTTCTCCCTAGTTTGTGTTCGATTTAGCGTATTAGACTTTTAAGTAAAACCTGTTGAGCTCCTGTTGGTCGGTTTTATTTCTCTCTTTTACCCAGCAGGTGGCGCCTTGTTAGACAGCAGTCTAATTTCTTATAGTTATTCAGGTACCTCCGCGACTCTCCGACGAAGCCGGACGCTGCTGCTCTAATCATTGTAAATACTTTATCCTCCACGTACTTAGTGCGCTACATCGAGCCGAATTTGCTTTGGTTGTTTTTTTAGGTTGTTCCTCTAAAGCCGTCATTTTTTTTTTTTGTAAACAATCGTTACAATGTACTATGTCTTGACCATCTTTCGATTAATATAGAACAACACAAGGCTTGTATGGATATTACAGCCACTGCAATTCTAAAAGTGTTGTTGTCGAAAAGTGTACCAATACATTTTGAAGGTAAAACTGTTAACCATCCTCTGGACTTTGTTATACATGATGCTGTTTATTGGACTTAGTCAAATTTTGAAGTAAAGAACAAATTTGCAAGCTAGATGACAATTGGAAAACTGTCCCAATTCTTCTAGTAGTTGTAATGAACCGTACTTCTCTGTAAAGAGTAATTGCTGTACTAATTACTCAAGCTTCCAAGAACCACACCCTCCCAAGATGGCGCGTATGTAATTGAGGATCACTCATTAAGTGTAATTAGCGGTTTTAATTAGCAATTAAACATCATAGTGACAAGACTAATAACATTATTTACCAAGTGAAATGCAAGGAGACACATCTGATAGGGAGGCTAGGTAAATTTCACAGGTTTAAGTTGAAATGAGTTGATTGTATATTCAGGGCCACTTGATTAACTCTTTTATTATTTATGATAGACAAAAAGTTTATTAAGACAATTTTACAAGTATACAAGATGAGTATTTTCCAAACTTTGCACAAAATGACTGACTTCCGGTTTAAGCGAGAATGACATCAACTTTATTTTTTTAAATGAATCAGGTAGTATTTTTTAGGCTAAAGTGATTATTTGATAAATTCTCTTTAAAAAACTATAACACAAGTATAGCGCTAAAGTTACTGATAAATTAGTTATTTATTATTCAAAATCTAAAGAGATGCTTTCGATTGGTACAATTAATCTTAGGAGGGTGTGAAAACTAATGTGCACAACGGTCAAAATACGATCTATAAAAGAGGTACAGCGTTTAAAGTCACGAAACAAGAAATCAAAATTTAACAACAGTTGATCATCAAATTAATATTTTGCAAGTTATGAAAACAGAAAACAGCTAATATAAATAACAGCTTATAAATATCTCTAACCAAACAATAAAAGAAAAAATAATTAGTTTAACAAAGGTTCAAAGTGCCTCCCATTTTATTGTATACATACGCGGTTTCTATTCTCAATACTTATTTGTAGATCTTGTAGCATTTTGGGTGTTATTTCATCGTATTCTGACCGTCGTGTACATTAGTATTCACAGTCCCCTAAGATTAATTGTACCAATCGAAAGCATCTCTTTAGATTTTGAATAATTAATAACTAATTTATTTGTAATTTTAGCGCTATACTTCTGTTATAGTTTTTTAAAGAGAATTTATGAAAGAATCACTTTAACAATTACTACGAAGTTGGAGATGCATCACATTGAAATTAAAAGTCATACAATTTTGGGTTATTTTTCTAAACATCCTCAAACCATGAATTCCTGATCTGCATTTTTAAAGTCTGTTTTTGTTCATTACGATGATCAGGAGGAGGTAGGAAATTAAATGAGCGATCGGAAAAGAATGTTTATTTTTCAAATTTTCAAAGGTGTCTTCCGTGGGTGGGGCTAAACAATTAGAAGGAGCAAGGAGCAACCTGCCTGAGTACTTTGGATTTAACAATATTGGATAGTCTGTTTGAAGTGACACTAAATTAGTTCTCTTCGAAGTAGAATGTTCGGACAAATCAAAATTGGAAATGTTGTAGAGGTCAAAATAAGTTGATTGGATTCCATTTATCTATATACCAAATGTACCGTTTGTCAGTGAGAAGAGTTCAAAGTTTCTTAAAAAATCACATTTTTGTACGCTGTTTAGAAATGTGTGAAACAAATTCAATCAAATTCGGTGAAAGTGCATTTTAGAGAATTACACTACTTTCAATAATCAAAGAACCCCAAAGTAAATTTTTTTGTAATTTTATTAGTGGTGGTATTATGGTTCTAAGAGTTTTTTGACGGGGAAGGCTTGTTCATCATCTTCATTTTTTGACTCTATTAAAATCTCTGTATTTCGCATAGTTTCAAAGGAAAAAAATGTGTAAAAAGTTTGATCGGTTAAGTAGTGTTGTAGGTTAAGTTTGTGTCATTTATGATATAGCTACAAGATACAGCACAACAGTAAGATGGTAAAAGTAGTGCGGACATGAATATTCTTCCTTTTCTGTGTATTTCGGTAATATGGTTTCAAAAATAAGGAGGAGTTTAAAAGACGAATTTTGGACGGGGAAGGGGCTAATGCAAGGATGTTCTTTGAGCCCAATGTTGTTTTCAATACATATATAAGAGATATGGAAGACAATCTACAGAAGCAACAAATAGGAGGAATAAAGATCGGAAGAAAAATGGTACAGATGTACTAAGAGTTTTGAATAAGCAAAAATCTAGTGGCAAATGTAGGAAAACAATTCTAGACTTCAGAAAGAGAAAGGGAACAAGGGAAAGAAATGGGTAGTGAGGAGAAGAAGAAATAGAAAAAGTAGATGAATTTAAGTATCTGGGGTACCTTATAAGATATGATAACAGAGATACATATCAGTATGGGAAATTGAATTTAGAATATTGTCAAAAGGCATAGTTAAGAGAATGTGACTGTTTGAAAAACTAGTTTAAAGCGTGGAGCGAGGAGCAGAATATAAAATAAGGGAAAGAAGATAGAAAAGCAAAGGGTAGGATACGCAAGAGAGAAAATAAAAGGCTAAGATGTGAAGGTTGAAAGATAAAAGAAAAGATAGTAATAAGAAACAAAGAAATCCAAATGCAGGAAAGGAGAGCTATAATTACACAGGGAAAATATAACTACCAGTACAAAGATTTATTAATATATAGAATGCAAAGTACTTAATAGAGAGGAAAAGCATGGAAGAGAAACACGCTGGAATTCACACTCAAACGTAGTATGGACTATAATGTCGCGCGTAGCCGTAACTTTGAGATCAAATATTTTTGTTTTAAAAATTAGCGTTTTTATTTCTTGATATGTTGTTAATAATTATAAAAATTGCTCTATTTATTAGTAAATTTGCATAACAATTAATCCACGCGAACACTATGAAAGAAGCTCTTAAAATTCGATAGGTATAAGTGTACTTTACAAATAAACAATTTTTTTATAAACAAATGTTAAAATAAGAATTATTTGTGTTTATTAATTGTTGTTTTAGTAGTTATAAACATTTAACTCAACATAGATGATATTTATGATATTTACATAGCGTTACAGAAAAAATCATTTTAGGGTTGGATTTATGACTAACTTCACATGGGTCAAACGAAGGTATATCGATTTATTACTTAATTCGATTTTTATTTACGGCAGTTATTAATATTTGGAAACAACACGAAAGCGAACTTTATATCCGCCTTGTTTAATTTTATCGTAGTTTAATAATAAACTGTCGTAGTATAATTTTAAATAAACATCCTGCGGATGAATAGAAAATATTCTTGATGTTTTTCGAATACAATTAAAAAGGATAAATTTTTCGGTTTACATAAGTATGAGATAAGTGTTTTAAGAATTTGAGGATTGATTATTTAGAACTAAGAAGAGTTTATTCTGCCAGTGTGTCACGTTGAGATAATTAATTTATTGAAATACCTACAATGCAGCAACAGTTGAGACTGTTCCTGATGTAATAAAGATTTTCATTGAATAGTTTCATTATGCTGGAACATTATTGTTCATTAAAAACGATTTCCGTTAACACCGACATATTGCTTTATCTGCAAGTGTATTTTGCAAAATTAATGTAGCTGCCAGAACTGACTATAAACAATAAATAATAATCGTGCAAGAAAAGATGTAAACATTTGAATCCTCATATAAATAATTACATTTACTTTTCTCTACTATCAATTTGTTTATAATTTCTAAGATGCATCGATTACATTCAGTATTTTGTTGGGTACTTTTTTTTTAATGTTTAAATAGCAATTCAGTTTTACATAATTTTCAAAATCGTGTTATGCAAATCGAAATCAATGAGCGAATAAAAGTCGCTAAAATGCCTTCTGAAACGAATTCTTTATACTATTTTTTTCTATTTTGGGCTTTTCAGATTGATTTTAAAATAAAATTTCGCGAGTTTTTAAATTTAGGGAATTTTGAAGTGTAATTGCTAAGGTGGCAATATTTTCATTAAACTTTGGTTTAAATGCTAGTTTAAGTTTAATTAATACATTTATCATATGTTTCATTTAAAAAAATGAGTGGAAATAAAAATAAGTAGGTTTATGAAATTTTCGTATCGATTGTAACTGATGTACCGGATTTTGATCAAGTTAGAAAGAGAAAGCAAGTTTGGAATGTCTAAACTTCCTGCTAATGTAAATGTAAAATAAATATTTACTATTTTGTAATTTTTCGAAAATTCTGGTTACAGTTAATAATAAGGTACTTTATCAATTTTATTCTTATTATTATTTGATAAAACTTATATACAACTGCAGTTACAAATTTAATACGAAATTTATTTTATGTCTATACAGTGTTACTATTATCAATGTTATTTGTAGGTTTACATGTGATTTCGATTGGTGTGGTAATTATTTGTCACTTCAGATAAAAAGAACCCACTATACAGGGTGTCCCAAACAAAATGGCCTATTAGACGTTTATGGAGAACTAATCGTATTTAAATTTTGAAACTTTGTGATAATATGTTATTCACACTGATCTTTAATTGTAAAATAGTTTCGTTTATATTGCACTTCCGGAAGTCGACATCAACTTCTTTATGTTAAATGGAATGATATGTTTTTTATGATATTTTTGTATTTAGCTCCTAATTTAAAACAATTTTTATTATGGTTTGTAATATCTACTTCGCATAGTTTTGGAAATATCATTAAATTAAAAAAAAATTGGTATGTAAGATATTTTTTAAAAATTCACATTTTTGAACTTTGTTAAGATAAAAAATTATATATGGTTTCCTTATAACAGAAGCTTAGTTTTATTCATTACTGTGATCAAAATATGTTCAGTGTATTCAGGATGTCCACCATTGATTCTCAAAGTAAGACAACTTCAAATACCAACAAGTCAATTTTTTGAAATGGAACATACTAAATATTATTTTACAGGTTGATTCAGAAATCTTTTGTGATCGATTGATATAAGCATTACCTGTACTTATCTTATACGGTTTACAAGTTATTACTTGTTTTTATAATAATTTATATTTAATTTGGTAATCTTTCCAATTCTGTAACTTAAAATGGACTTAGCAAGTTGCTAAAACTGAAGGTCAATTGCTACAAAAGCAATATTGCCTAAGTGGTATTCTTTAACACCAAATCTAACAATTCTTGCTAGTATTATAACAATTAGATTGCTTATGCATAGCAATGGGTCGTGAGTTCTTGCTGGGTGTTTAGCATTCTAAAAACGTGTTAAAAATGGCGGGGCATGGTTTGAATTTGAATTTTTAAATGCCGTCGAAGAAAGATATGAACAGTATGTATATAATTTTATTATTTTATAAAAAGTACTTCTAAATAAGCTACAATAAATATAAATTAACAAATTTATTGGTTAAAGACAAGAATTGAGAATAGCCCAGAGGCGGTTGCGTGACCACAGCAATCCTTTTGAAATTCCAGAAGCTTCTTTTAAAAAACAGTTTAGGTTATCAAGAGAAATTGCAAGATTACTATGTAATGACCTTACCGAGTTTCTTCCAGAAGTAGAGCGGATAACAGCAATTCCACAGTACATAAAGGTACACTAATTAATGTGTCAAAGCTCTTACACTTACCTACATTTATTAAATTTATAGATACTTAGTGCTCTTAATTTTTACTCTGTTGGGTGTTATCAAAATTCGATAGGTCACAATTATAGTTTCGGCATTAGCCAACCAGCAATGAGTAGGATCATCAACGAAGTGAGTAGTGCAATAGTCAACCATTTAAGTGGTGCTTATATAAGATTCCCTACAACTGATGAAGCAGTCCGTAGAACAAAAGAAGGGTACTTATAATAAACATAAAATAACAGCTAATAATTTATTTATCGATAGGTTTCTAAACCGTTTCAATTTTCCGGGAGTGATCGGGTGTATTGATGGTACACATATACCCATCATTTCACCTCCTATTAATAACGAAGACTTCCTGGAATACTATATTACAATAGAAAGGGATATTACAGTCTTAATGTTCAAATTGTAAGTTTGTCAATTTAATTTCATTATTTAATAATTTATATTTCAAATTTCTAGGTTTGTGATGCTAACTTGAAAATTACTAGCATAAATGCTAGGTATCCAGGATCAACGCATGATGCTGCAATTTGGGCAACATCATCGATAAATATGCATTTGCAAAACAGATATTATGCAGGAGATCAACACACGTGGCTTTTGGGCGATTCTGGTTATCCATCGCAACCATATTTGCTAACACCTATTGTAGATGCTGCTCCAAATACACCACAAGCAAGATATACAGAAGCACACTGCAGTGTTAGAAACACTGTAGAACGGTTAATGGGTGTTTTAAAAGGCCGATTTAGGTGTCTACACAAGCATCGAGTACTACATTATTCACCAACAACAGCAGGCAAAATTATTTACTGTGTGCAGTTTTGCACAACATGTGCATCAATTACAACATACCATACGAAGGTGAACTGTTTGTCGATGAGGATAATAACAACGATAATGTTGTACAATTTCCAATTCCAGCAAATCTTTTAGCAGATGCTAGAAGAATTAGGCAACAATTAATAAACAACCATTTTAATTAAATTACATAATTACATAATGTATGTGGTTTACATAATAAATTACATGAATTGTTTATATTTTAATTCTGCTATCTTTAAATCTACCTCTGCTCTTCTATTGTTGCTTTCTGCAAGCGTTGCCATGGCTTTAGATGCCTCAGAAATAGACGATGCCATTGTCATCATGGTTTCGCACACTAATTTCATCGTGTCGGCATATAATGTGGCACTTCTCTCCAATTTATTTATTTTTGAGAGTATTGTGTTTTAAATCTTTTTATCTGAAAAATATATTAAAATAAGTTACTTAAGCCAATAAACTACAAAGTTACATACCTTTCTTTGCTTTACTTTCATTGCGAGTTACATTCGCAGGTGGTTTTTCATCGTCCGGTACATCAATAAATTCAATTATGACATTTTCTTCAACATTTTGAACATTTTCTTCTATATTTTCCTCTACATTTTCTGCTACAGTAGCTGATGGCAATCCAATCTCACCAAGTTGGTGATTGCCATTTGCCGAGATCCAACCTACAACTCCCATTAACCGGTCTTCCAAATCTGTTAACAATTTGATTTTCGGTTCGCCACCACCTGTTTGTTGTTGTTCAACTTTTAGTTCACGTGCTTTGGCTTTTACTTTGCACTTCCATTCTACTATTGCCTAAAACTTATTTACTTTAATATGTTATTTCTATAACTGATAGTGCATAGGTGAACAATATAAAATAAAACTTACTTTTTTCCATTGCTCTTTGGTTTTCCTTGGACCACTACAGCTGTTCAATTTTAATGTAAGTTCATCCCACAAGTTGTTTAATTTATTAACTTCTGCAGGACTAGTTTTTCCATGAACCATCATTACATTCTTTTCAAAATAATCTAAAACTATGGAATATTGCTCCGTAGTGGTACGTAAGCCACGTTTTTTACTTCCATCTCAATAAGGATAAATACTTAATTATTTATGATAAATACGACACAAACTATTCTTGAGCAAAGCGCTTTATCTTAACCCGCGAGAACAGCATAAACAAGGTTATGTAGTGTCTTTTTTTGTAACTACTTTTGTTTTGGACACAAAGTATTGCTGTTAGACCTAATTATTACAATTTTTAGATTCAGGGAGACACATTTGTTGCTATGTTCAAGTAGGTCGGAAGCAACTGTTAAAATTATTGCAATCTTGCTAAGTTGTACGTTTACAGAATATCAAAGTTACAACTATCGTTAACAGTATTGCTAAAATTTTGTTTTAACAAGATTGCTAGTTTTAACAACTTGTTAATTAAGTAAGTTACAGAATTGCAATGAATATCTAGCTAACTATGGAAAAAAACAATGTATTATTGGTAACATGTAATATTGCAATATTGTAAAATAATAAAACAGATCTTACTCTTCAAACATATTTGACTTGTTGGTACCAAATGGACGGAGCTCCGGCTCATAGTACCCATGCTGTAGGTAACTCAAGAACTAACCAATATGTTTGAGAAGGTGGATGGGTCGTTACGGTCTTTTACGTTGGCCTCCAAGATTACCAGTTCTGACTCCTTGCGATTTTTACTTTTGGGGTAAATTAAAAGATATTGTTTACGCAACTCCCGTAAGTAATTGTGAAGAACTGGTAGGTCGAATAAATTCGGCAGGAAGAATTAATAGAAGTGAAATTTGAAGAGCTACTACACAAGAAGTGCTACGAAGACTTTATCTTTGTTGGACGTCATTTTGAACAATTTAATAACTAAGTTTTTTGTAGATATTAACTAATTAAAAATTAATTTTATTATTTGCTTATTTATTTATTCGTATGCTACCTAGATTTTGACTTACTACAAATTAATATCTTGCTACCAATGCATACTTATATTTTTTCCATAGTTAACTAGATATTACCACATTAAAAATAATTTTTATAAAAATACGTAATGCTTATATCAATCGATCACAAAAAAATTTTTGAATCAAACTGTTAAATATTATTTAGTATGTTCCATTTAAAAAAATCGACTTGTTGCTATTTGAAGTTCGCTTACTTTGAGAATCAATGGTGGACTTCCTGAATACACTTAACATATTTTGATCACAGTAATGAATAAAACTAAGCTTCTGTTATAAGGAAACCAAATATAATTTTTTATCTTAATAAAGTTCAAAAATATGAATTTTTAAAAATATCCTACAAACCAATATTTTTAAAAAAATTTAACGATATTTCAAAAACTATGCAAAGTATATATTACAAATCTTAATAAAAGTTGTTTTAAATTAAGAGCTAAATACAAAAATATTATAAAAAACATATCATTCCATTTAACATAAAGAAGTTGATGTCGACTTCCGGTACAACCGGAAGTGCAATATAAGCGAAACTATTTTACAATTAAAGATCAGTATGAATAATATATTATCACAAAGCTTCAAAATTTAAATACGATTAGTTCACCATAAACGTCTAATAGGCCACTTTGCTTGGGACACCTTGTATAGTAAATTTCAAATGAGCTTGTGTATTTGATGAATTTAGATTTGAGAATCGCGACTGTTTGCTTATTGCAGTGACTATTTTTTATTCGGGATAATTTTTTCCTCAATTTAATTCTATGATGATGTGTATAATTTTTTTAGGTGAAGTTAATGGAATGACATACAGGGTGATTCATAATCGACGCCACGGAGTTTTACGGAGAAACGGCAATATTAGTTAACTTGTATTACAGTTGTATATGTAAGTCAATAAGGACTACATTTTAAAAATATTTTAAATATACAGGGGGCTCTAAAACAAGTGGCATACAAAATTGTGTTTTGTAAAATGGAACATTTTCAAGTTCTTAACTTATTTAAGTATTTTTGAAATTTGGCTTGTCCTATACCATTCCTCCAATTAAATATCCTACCAAAACTTCATTTTGCTATTGTAAGTAATGCAATAAATGCGTAAGATGTAGTGAATGACAACATATTTAGCTTCAATTAAAACGCTTATAACAAAATTGTACATCCTGATAACTAAAACGTAATGTCACAATAATTTAACAAAAACTATAATAAATGTTCTGCATGACTATCTTGTTGAATACTCAGTATCATCCTTTTGTCCAATGAACGTTTTACATTTTGCGACATATTAGGAGTGATTGCTTTAAAATCATTTTTAATAGAAAAAAATAATTGTCAATTCCTGAACCATTGCAACATTCCTACAGTAACATTATCCAAAGCCCAATATAATTTATTGTAGATTATGATGCGGAACAACTACAGATTAAATGTTTTGCCAGGAACGTGCCTTTACGCTGAACCTCTTACGGAAAGTGCGAATCTTCCAAAAGATAACTCAGAGTTCTAATAGAGGACCAGATTAAGAAGCGCACACTTTGGGTGCGTAACGTCGCTTCTACCCGAACCCTGAGTTTTCGTTCGCAACATTCGTACCTTCAATACTGTCCAGACGTCATGATATTTTTCTGGCAAACATTATCCAAAGCCCAATATAATTTATTTTAGATTATGATGCGGAACAACTACAGATTAAAGTTTTTACCCAGAAAGTATCAAGGCTCTGGGCCTTTTAAAGAGGGTGCGAATGTTTCTAAAGAAAACTCAGGGTTCTGGCAGAGGACCATATTAAGAAGACATACTTAGGATACTAAACGTCACCTATACGAGAACCCTGACTTTTCGTTTATAAGATTCGAACCTCTCATGAGGGGCCCAGATGTCTTGATATGTTTCTGGCAACAAATTTTATTATTCCGACAGTAACATCATCTAAAGCCCACCATAATCTATTTTAGATTATGGTACGGAACAACTACAGATTAAATGTTTTGCCAGGAACGTGTCAATACGCTGAACCCCTTACGGAAAATGCGAATCTTCCAAAAGAAAACTCGAGAGTTCTAGTAGAGGACCAGATTAAGAATCGCAACATTCGGACCTTCAATAAGGGGTCCAGACGTCATGATATGTTTCTGGCAAACATTTTTAGTATTACATTGGACGGAACAAAATCCATTTACACCATACTAGTACTGTAATTCTAACAGATACACAATAGATTTATACAATAGAGTCTGTAAGTACAAAAAGTATCAAAAAGACATTAATTAAACAATTTGGTAGGATATTTACGATATTTATAATGATATAGGAAAAACTTGCGGATTTGAGTGACCAAAATCCTTATAAAAGTTGGAAGACAATTAAATAAGCTATACGATAAGCTTATAAAAATACAGGGTGTTCTATTTAAAATAAGTCAATTATGCTGTAATAATTGACTTATTTAAATATTTTAAATAGTCCTTATTGACTTATATAATACAACTGTATTAGAAGTTTATTCATATATGTTGTTCCTGCGTAAAATCCGTGGTGTTGGTCATGAATTCCCTCTATATATAAACACGATAGCAGTTATTGAGTTATTAATCGTAGAATATCACAGTTACTTAATACGAAATTGCTAATATTGTCAAAGTAAGCCATGTAAATGACAAGTGTTGTGTTTGATAATTGACATTTCATTAATTAAATCACCAAAATCGTTTATAGTGGAGCAGTTAGCTGGAAATCCAAGCTTACTCTTGATGATGTCCTACCGGTGGTTTCATATGTAACTGTGATATTCTACGATTAATAACGCAATAACGGCTCAATATAAAGACAACATAATATATTTTTTTTAAATCAGAAAAAAAAGATCTCTTCAAAAATATAATAATATATAGGGTGTTACATTAAAAAAATACATCATATTTTTGTTGCACCCTGTAAACGGCGAGTAACTGAACTATTGATGGCATTTTAAGAAAATTCAGTTAGAACCATACAACTTTCATGTATAACTTTTTTTCTACGAGCAATAATAACGATAATAAGGGGTGGGAAATTTATAGTGAATAACCCTGTACAACAACAACTTTATTATGTCAACATTTTAATAAAAAAAATATAAGAATTATATCAATCAGAATTTCAAAACTCCACGTCTGTATTTTCCTGTGCTTTTTTTTCTATTTTTTCTAAGAAATGTGGCAAGGTATTAAAAAAAAATTATAATATACAGGGTGTTTATTTAAAATGAGGAAATTAGGAACGAATTTCGGAAAATCTGGAACAAACTTGTGTTGGTGTATACTGATAACCCTCGATGTGTGTAATGTCCGCAATTTAAGAAATTAAATTTATTTTATATATCTTAAATAGAATGGAGAAGTACTATGTTCACTTTAACTATCATTGGGAGAGGAAGAACAGGATAAAAAATTTTTCGTGGAACCTAACTGTATGTAAGAATGGATTTTTGAGATACACCATTAGCTATTAGCCCACAAGAAAATAATAGAATAAGATTTTAGTAAGTTGCAATAGTATAGGTGTTTTCTTTGGAAATCTTATGGTATGTTTAAACTGTATAATTTATCTTATTAATAACTAAAAATACAGTAGCAGTGATCCGAGATTGAGTCAGATTTAATTTCACTGATAAGAAAATTTTATATCTAGGTATATGATTTGTCATACTATCCGACAGACAAATTTCCACTAAGAAATGTGTATGTTGTTACTGTCAAATACCAAATTCTGATTTGTTTAATAAACACGTGGTATAACATTTTTAATGTAATTTAAATAGACCCAAATAATCAATTTATGGTTGTTGGTTCATATTTAAATAACATCAATCAGAACGTCCAATCGTTGAAACGGTTTAATAGTTAAGGTACCCCGTACCCGTATAATTTTGATTATTTCTAGAGTAACTCACCAATCAAAAGTTCTACAAATTTCTCATTTCCGTAGTATCCACATGATTCTAAAATGAGTAATTTTTTTAATTTATTCAAAAACCAGCCGCATCAAATATTATAGTACTTCAAAATGATGATACACCTCAAACTTCTTACACAGTTTGATATCGGTGACACTATTTGTAACTATGCAATACGTTATCGATCTATAAACTCCTTACATACGTATTTTGAAATACTTATAGTATTCTTACATATCATTTAACCTTTCTTCTCCAACACCCAAACTCTACCTGAAAATATAGTGAATGTGGAAATGTTTTCACTCGATTATGATTTGATTGAAAAAATTTGATTCATTACCAGAGTAACTAATCATCTTGTCATTTCTTTGGAAACTATGAAAGTTTCACTCACCAAAATGTTTGGAAATATCACTCAAAGTATTTTAAGCAAGATTTGGTTCCTGAAACCTCTTGTGGTATTACTCTTCTCTTTCAATTTCAAATATTTGCAATGCATACTTTTTTTGGATACAGAATTAACATAAAATTTTCTCAAGAAAACTGATTAAAACAATAAAGAAAAACACTGGCTTGACAGATTATCTCTAAAATCTAATCAGATCTGCAGTATTTTAAGTAAAACATACATTCATAAAAATCGGACCTCTCTTTTTCTTGATCTCGTGCTTACATACGGACGGACGGCCTTCAGACCGAATTTTTAATTTTAATTTGCCTGAAAAATGAAATAAAGGGATGTTAAAATTTCTGGTTTGGAACCGTCGCATTTAGTCGAATAAAAATTTTCCTAATTATTTAGTAACTACATTAATATTTAAATAATTGATTAAATTCATAGTTGGGCTTACCTTGATTTTCTTGATTTCTGTATATATTATTTATTTTATTGTTATTCAAACTCTCGCATTTAGCATTGTCATCAATATCTCTGCGTAGATGTAAGTGTTTCTCAGTTTAACACTTATCGCCTAAGAGCTTTACAGTTACGAATATCAATCTTTCCTTAAATAGTCGTGGGTAATGCGCTGCAACTAAACATAAGTTGCATTATGTCACTATTCGTTGCAATAATCATTTATACGTCTCCGTATATTTTCTCTTATATACGTTTAAAATGGTAACCTAGATTCAAACGACAACGCATTTGTAAGATAAATCGCTACGGGTTAAAATTGAAATTTGCAAAATAATTGTTTTTGTTATTCTTGAATGAACATTAATCTTTTGTTATTAAATTCTATAAATAGATACAAACATGTACAAGCGTACATTTCCTTAGAGTATACGAAAACCGCATCGAAATGTATAACAGTTATAAATAGGTAGAAGTTATGAATAGATGAAAATCTATCTTACTCTCATACGTATGAAAACTAGACAATAAGTGACTAATTTTACTAACCTTAGTAGCTTGATATTACATAAATATATTACTAACTAAGCAAAAATAGAACAAACTCTTATATTCTCAGTATGTAAGTGTTTTACTTGAAGAAGGGATGGATGGAGTCATAATTAAATCACTTAATTATAGCATTATGACCATCTGCTTTACTAAATCAAAAGTCTCATGCTGTTGTACTGTGCGCATTTTTTTAATCGAAATTCTTAATCATATTAAATTTGTTCACGCGGTCGTACATTAATTTTGTTATTTGCATATTCCAGTTATTTATTAACTTCAAACTGTAAGCTACATTTCGAATGTTCGGTTGTATAGTAAATTTATCGCCAATTTACTGTTAGGCCGCTGTTTTATTTTATTTTTTGATTCGTTCGTCTAATTTTCTTGGTCTCTTCGATTTCTCTAACTTTTGCTAGACAGTTGATGAGCATGGTTTTAATTGTAAGAACTGATTTTGCTTATACACTATTGAATTAAAGACATTTTGAAAAAAAAATAGTCATTGATGTATATTCAAATGAAACACTCTATAGACGTGTCCAACACTTTTTTGAAAATATCTTAAATCAGGGAATAAGCATATTTTCCATACTTTATGTATACAGTGTATGTAATAGTAACTTTACTGTCATATGTTACTCAGAAAGATGTCAATCTATTTTTTATACTTTGAGGTTTAAATTAAGAATTGCGAAATTTTTTTTTTAAATGTTTAACAAAAAGTTTCTAAAATCTGTTTTGGAAACCAAGCCGAGAAGAGCAGTTGTAGCGGGAAAATTGAATATCAGCATCTTGTTTTTATTATCAAAATGAATTTTTTCCGAAATCGTCACTAAAGTAGAGATGTGTAAAATGTATGTAGATTTTAGAATCGCGCATGCGCGGTGGAAACATTTGATGTAAAAAAAAACAGTTGATTACATTTGCTATTTAAAGAACGTTATAAAATTGTCAGATTTTGTTCAAAGTTTACGATTTCGGAAAAATATAATATGTAGTACTAAAGTTCTTTTCATGACGCACGTGTTTTATTTGCCTCGGCTATCGCCTCTGCAACTAAAACACATTCGTCATGGAAAATCAAACTTTAGGCCCTTGATACATAAATAACTATTTTTGTAATAAACTGGAATTGAATTGTTAAATTAATTTTACAGTATAACAAAGAGTACAGCAAAAAAACGTTTAAATTATATATATGTGATAATTTTAACCTAAAAATTAACGTTTTCTTAAATATGATATGGTTACGAATGTTATCGCTTTGTTTTTGCTTCATAATCGCCAAGTATAAACACAGCCAGGATTATTATTATTATTATATATTATTACACCATTAAGAGTAGTATTTATTTAGAACGCGTACAGTAAATTCGGATAAAGGTACCCAATATTACACGTTAATAATAATAATAATGCTTTATTTATGATTACCTATAAACGGTTTACACAAGTCAAAATTAATATTATAAAATTATTTGTACCTAGAGCATACAATTCTCGTTAACGTTACCAAGGCATTCTTTTATAGAATAGTACGCATTTGTTTGCAAGACACATTTTATTTTTAAAAGTAACGTATTGCAATTGTCTAATATCCAAAGAGCATTGTAAAATTTAATTGCCCAGTAATTATGTAACACCACTTTGTAATCGACTTAAACGAATTGACTTAATGTAGACGTCATATCTTGCTCTGGTTAAGTAAGTATGTTTACCCATGTGAATTCCAAAATTATGCTCATTTTGTTAAGATAGAGTAGACAATTGTATACACAGGGTGTCCAGAACTTCTCCTGGCAAACCAAAACCGGAGATTCCTCAGATAATTTTAAGACAATTTAACCCAATTCACCTAGTCCGAAAATGCTTCCTAAGGGAGCTAGAGCTCTTTGAAGATGGCGCCTTGTAAATAGTTTTTTTTAAATACCTCCAGAACGGTTCTACTTAGAAAAGCAAAAACTGGTATGCTTGTTTAACCTTCAGAGATGAATCGAATTCCATCAATTGCGAATTTCTAGTACCGGTCATAGGCGTCCGTTTTGGGTAGTTCAACGGTTATTTTAACGCATAACTTTTTTCTTTAACTTTTAAGCATTTGTAACACTAGATTATTAAATTTTCAGGTATTCTAGTACTAAAAGGTACTCTTACTTTAAGTCATTAGGATACACCGTTTTCTAGAAAAATGGATTTGAAATTTTTTTGTTTTTTTGTCATTAAAGTTAAATTTATATTTTTTCCACTAGATGGCTCTGAACTGCCAATAAAAGTAAAACCTATGTTTTTCATTGTCAAATTGTTGTCAGTTTATCTTTTCATTTTTTACTTTACCACGCGCCATCTTCAAAGAGCTCTTAGGAAGCATTTTCGGACTAGGTGAATTGGGTTAAATTGTCTTAAAATTATCTGAGGAATCTCCGGTCTTGGTTTGTCAGGAGAGTTTCTGGACACCCTGTATACATGGTGTTTATAAAAGGTGTGTACATGGCTTTACCGGAGGTTCTCTGGCTCAAAATAAACCATTTGACCCCAATTTACCTATAACCAAAAGTGCACCATAAGGGCGCCAGAGGGTATCAAACTTTCCAAAAAATATTGTATATTGGGAATAACTCGAGAACGGATTTTGTTCCGCTTTCGTATGCTGGTCGTCTACTTCCGAAGACGTTTTTCTGTATAATGTGGACAAATTTCTGATGACAGTCAAATGTCAAATTAATGATAATATTTTAACAACCGTCAACGATACGAAACCAAAATAATTCTGACAAAACGAACAATTTGAAAACTTTTTTTTCTTTTGTTAAATTGCGCTAATGTTACTAGTTCGATCCGAAAAAAATTAAATTCATATCTCTGCAAGTCGCATCTATACGCTTAGAAATTTAAGGAGACTGCTAGAAGGCTATTCGATCATGTCAATCCGATTTGGGAACCTTTCTGCGTAAACCCTCACGCTCTCTTGACAATTGCCACTGCAGAAAAGCCCAACACTAACAGCATCAGTCTGTTCGGCAAATGTGTAGCCCGTTTTCAAGTAGTAAATCACAAAATAGAAACGTAAGTAATCTTAGGAAGATCCGGAAAATGAATGTTACAAATGATAGATTTGATTCACATGATCGCATAGCCTACTAGCAGTTTACTTGAATTTCTAAGCGTATGGATATGATATGATTTTAATTTTTTTCTGATCGAACTAATAACATTACCACAATTTAACAAGAAAGAAGAAAGTTTTCAAATTGTTTGTTTTATTTATCAGAATTATTTTGGTTTCGTATCGTTGACGGTTGTTAAAATATTATCATTTATTTGACAGTGCCCGTATGAAAGCGACTTTTCCTGGCATCAGAAATTTGTCCACATTACGCAGAAACTTCGGAAGCAGACAATCAGCACACGAAAGCGGAATAAAATCCATCGAATCGTTTTCGAGTTATTCCTAATATACATTATTTTTTTTGGAAAGTTTGACGCCCTCTGGGTATAGGTAAATAGGTACCAAACGGTCTATTTTGAGGCAGTGAACCTCTGGTAAAGCCATGTACACACCTTTCAGAAACACCCTGTATATATAAACATGGAAAAATAAGTATCTTTAAATTTTTAAAATGTGTTTTTTAATCTTCCGCATAACCAATACTACATATTATTCTAAGGACTCTGCGTTGTAATGCAAAGATTCTATGCTTAATAACAGAATGACCCCAATCCAATAGGTCGTATTAATGGCAATAAAAATATGCATAGTATGATTTAAGTATAAATTGAGATACTCAACAATTTAAATTTTTTTATTAAGTAGATTTATTTATTTAATTTTTTGGAAAGCAAATTTCCGTGGTCATGCCTTAGTAGCTTAGAATCTACACAAAATCTCAAAAAAATAAATTTCTTTTAAAAATCCGCAGTTTGGATAATATTCTTAAGACTTAATATAGTTTTTACAGTTTTGTCATTGTTAAGATTTAATTTGTTTTTATCAAATCAGTTAATTTATATCGACCTCGTATTCAATGACAACTTCGCAGATTTTTAATATGTTGGTTATTGTAAGGTAGTTCTTATAACCTTGGGATTAAATTATCCCAAAGTGCCGTCAGGGGGTGGAAACTTTTATTCTAAGTGTAAAATTGAGCAAAAACATTCAACATTTGCAATAATGGGATTGTACCCCCACAGATTTTTATATGTTGGTCCTTTAAAAGCAGTTCTTATAACCCTAGCAACAAATTACTCTAATGTGCCGTCAGGGGGTGGCAATTTTTATTCCAAGTGTAAAAATTCAGCAAAAGCATTCAACATTCGCAATAATGGGATTGTACCCCCGCAGATTTTTTGTATGTTGGTCATTATAAGCCAGTTGTTCCAACCTGCCAACAAATTACTCCAAAGTGCCATCAGGGTGTGGAAGCTTTTAATCTAAGTGTATAAAAATTCAGCAAAAACATTAACAATTCCAATAATGGGATTGTACCCTAGCAACAAATTACTCCTAAGTGCCGTCAGGGGGTGGCAATTTTTATTTCAAGTGTAAAAATTCAGCCAAAACATTGACATTCGCAATAATGGGATTGTACCTCCGCAGGTTTTTATATGTTGGTATTTGTAACCCTGGCAAAAAATTATATCAAAGTGCCGTTAGGGGGTGACAATTTTTATGCAAAAATTCAGCAAAAACATTCAACATTCGCAATAATGGACAATCGTTGAAATTTTTGTTGCTAACTTATTTGTTAAGTGAAGTTATGAAAATGGGGTTTTAAAAGTCTCCATTTTAAAGAGGAGAGCTATAAAAAGACACGAATAGGGGAAGTACAAAGTGAACCGGTATACTATACTCTCGACTACACTATTCCCACTACTTCTGTATGAATTGTTTTGTAGGTGCAAAGTGTGCATTACTATAGACATTACAACCAATGGTTTAATTGTGCCAGATGGTAAGAAGCCTGGGCCCTTTTAATGGAAGAGAAGAAAAAATTTGTCAGTTAATGGTATAAGGCGACATTTCGCAACTGATGTAGTTACTTCTTCAGGTTAACGTTTTATTGAATGTTTGCATGTTGTAAGTGTCTGGTTGTTCTTAGTTTAATTATTTAATTATTGTGTATTTCTGATGATCAATTACAAATATCTACAAAACTTGTCCCAATCTTTGGCTTATACCATTAACTGACAAGTTTTTTCTTCTCTTTCGAAGAGCCTAGACGTCTTACCATCTGGCACAATTAAACCATTCATACATTTTGGAAGATACAACAACTGAAATTTCAATTAGAACTAATAGAAATTGTATTTTCATAATACAGGGTGGTCCATGACCAGTACCGTCTGTAATCGACATTTAGCACTTGATTCAAATAAATGTTACTGTTACTAGTTTAATTGGGCGCATCCGTGTAGCGTTCGGTCTACCTCCTTTAATCACTAATGACAGCAAAATAAAGTTTGTTTTGAAATTGTTATTATGAATGTAATTTTTTAAAGAAAGTAATTGTAATAACTGTAACCTACCAACCAGTACCGCCGTTCACTCCCGATCACATGAAAAGAACTGAAATCGATTAAAAAATTTATATGAAAAAAAAGTTTGTTTTTGAAATTGTTATTATGAGTGTAACTTCTTTAAAGAAAGAAATTGTAATAACGATTTACGTTCAATGCACATTTAAATACATATTTTTAAATTAACATTATTTATTTGTACACAGTAGTTTCTATTTAACATATTACTTATTCAAAATGCGAGTTCTACTTAAAAATTACTCTATTATTATTATTATTATTATTATTATTATTATTACTATTATTCAACAGGCAATAATGCCCAATTACAGAATAATTTAAATACATATAATAAAAGACAATATCAATATTACAGGTTAACAAAATAGTTTCTCAATTATTATTTTAAATTCTAATAAACTTAAATATATCAATATCGTTTGGTAAATTATTATAAAGAGACGCCATTTTAAAAATTGGTGAGTATATCAAGCAGTTAGTCTTGGGTGTAGGAATATAAAAAAGTTTTTGATTTCTAGTACAACAAGCGGGAACTTTAATACATAGGTTACTTAATAATTCAGGTACATAAGTTTCATTTTGGAGTCATTTATATAATTGGATTAGTAGTATTACAGTTTTTCTATTTCCAATACTTAACAAATTGTAATAAGAATTTAGATAGTTCCGTTCATGATGTAAATACACACCCCAATCACTATAGTACATAATTTTTAGACACTTGGAACTGTTTCTAACATATACGAGTTAGAATAGATCGGATACTAGATAAGAATTGCGTATTCCAATCTTGATCTAACATAACTAATATACAACGTCCATAATGTAGATAATGTACAAAAACCTTTGGACCTAATTATAAAACCTAACATTTTATTGGCACTACTTACAATATTTACAACGTGTACTGAAAAAGTGAATTTAATATCAAACCAAAGACCTAAGTCACATGTGGATTCTCTACGCCCTAACATAATTTCAATAATTCTGGATTGGTAATTAATAGGAGCTTTTTTTTACTGTAAGATAAAACAAAACATTTATTAATGTTTAAGATCATTTGGTTCTCCGAACACCAACTATTTAAGTTTATCATATCTTTTTGAATCAATTCAGCATCATGAAAATCACTTATTACTCTAAAAAGCTTTAGATCATCAGCATATAAAAGAACTTCAGAGAACTGTATGCACTCACTACATTATTAAAAAACAATAAAAATAACAATGGTCCAAAGTTGCTACCTTGTGGTACACCCGAACTGATGAGATAAACATTAGACTTAGACAAAATTATTTACACACACATAATTAGTTCTATTATCTAAGTAACTTTGTAGCAATAAGCTTTGCCTTTTATTCCGACCAGTTAGAAACATAACGTTTGTATAATTTCTTTATTTTACCAACTTTTTGTGCACATTTCTAGTACAAAAATAAAAGTGACCATTTTGATGTTGACGTATTAATTTGTAGTGTGACCAGTAACATCCTCATCATATGGGAGTTATTTCATTAATCGCTGCATGCGTATATACATAAAATTTGTATAATAAATAGTTTTATTGAAGTAAACAAAACATTATTGCAAAGAGGAAAGCTTCTTGTAGGGCTCTCGTGTATTAAAATGTTCCGTTTTTGTTCGCATTTCTTGTAAAATATTCTTGAAATGGGATGTAAAAAAAAATAAAAATCTCTATCATGAGGGCTTTAGAATAAATCTTTCTCTATCAATTGACAGCTTTTTGTGTTTATACATCAATGTTTTATTTAAATTTTATGTATACATCGACACCCATGCAATCAGTTTCAATTCCTACTGGTAATAGACTGTTAAGAGCTTTATTCGAAATTTGACTTTGGTATCAATTTGTGCTTCAAGTGTAAATATAGATGTAAATGATACAAAAATAGTGGTCACGTGATAGGCATTATGTGAAATTTTAATATTTAAAAAAAAATCCAAGAGTTTGTTTATTTCCCAAAGTACTGATTAAAGTTGTTTGAAAAAGAAGGGAACTTCACACGGGCAAAACCTTTGTACAATAATTTGAAGATATCAGTTTTGCGCAAGAATATTGAGAGTGTGAGGAAAATTATTGCTCTGAAAAAGGAGTATTTAATAGTTTTCCTAAAGTTTAGAAAATTTTCGCGGACCTGTCAATATGTACCATGTGAGTGCAATGTGAGAAGGCTGCTAAAATATTGCGCAATAGTTTATCATTTATTTGATAAAGTGTAGGTTCCAATCTCAGTTCGCCACACTCTTTTCTTCTTATAATTTAAAGACCCCTTCAATACTGCACACAATACAACTACGCTACTTTCAACATCCGGGTTTGCACTGGAAAAACGCCTATGTCAACTTTTCCGTGGGACACACGGTATAGTGTGATGATAAGTTGGAACAAAGTTCAAGGTCTATGAAGTTAACCGCCCATCTTTAAATTTTTTAAAAACATAATTTTCGTTTAAAGCATTAAAAATTTGAAGTTACAGGGAGGCCAACTTTCTATTTCGTGCAATATTCTTTGCTATCAATTTTAGCAATATTTACTATATTGATTATTGATGGAACTCTTTAGGGGGCCATTAGAACTCTCAACAAAACCGATGGTTACCGAAAATTTTTTTTATAGAACATCAAACGTTCATCTCATATAAACATAATTTTTGCAATATGTGATCATTCTGTCGACAGTTCTTATAGCTCTCGGAATAGTTCTATCAAAAATGATTACCACTTGTAACAGTACAACTCAAAACAAAAAGTTCCCGCTTTGCGAAGTTGAAGGGTTTTTGGTAGCTGTAAATCAAAATACCACTGTTGTCGCTGAGGTTGTAGCGTGACATTTTCATATATCAGTAAATTTTTTGAAAAAGATAAGAAATAGTACATTTATCGAAAAGTGAAAAGATAGAGTTGTAGTGATGATTGGATACGAAACCCACGCGAGAACGTGCGATCTCTTTAAGTAAACACTGCTGACAGACCACCAGTTATAACATTTAAGCACAGAAAATGTGATTTAAGCCCGATTCTCAGTATAGCATTGCGGCGCAGCGCCGCGCGTTGCTTCAAACTCCTGTTTATAATTACATATTAGGCAGCAAAACTCGAATTGTCGGGTGAGCATTCTTTCAATGCTTTGCTGGTCAATGTTTACGAGTTTATTTTCGCTGCTCAAGTGAGGATATCCTTACAAAATTCTACTGCTTGTTGTTGCGATACACTGCTAAGTGATGCTCTAATTAGCATCGCCCTTTAGAGCAACACTTAGTAGCGCGACGCGGCGCCGTTATACTTCCTACTATTGAAAAATTGTCTTGTGTTTTCAACGTTTGGTATCTTGACGATGGTTGTCTAAGTGATTCTGTGGAACAAATTCTTTTTGACTCGAAAACTAATTTCAGATTTTCAAGGTTCAGACCTTTGCCTTCACCACACTTGCTAACCTTTTTAGATTTTTTCCTTATAAACTGTAGTAGTAGCTCTTCACTAGCCCATCATGGGCTCTCTTGCATTAGAAGTGCTGGAAGATATTCCCGTCACAGTACTTTGAATGACATTATTCGACGTTCTCAAATATAAACTTGTTAAAGACAATAATTTTTTTGTGACTTTCTCTGTTGAGAGTTTAGGTCTTCGGAGCCCAGATTCTAAATTTTTTTAAGGTTTTGGGACATCTGTTATATTCTAGATCTGGTGTGTTAATGACCTCTACGTATTTAAAACAGAGAATAAGTCTAGCAATTCAAAGGCATAATGTGGCTAGTGTCTTAGGCACAGCTCCTCTGAGTTGTGGTTTAGAAGTTTTTTTACTTTTAATTTTTTATACTATTGTTATTGTTATTAATTTATTACACTATTGTTATATGTATAAGTTGCTTTTTGTATTATTTATTAGAAATTTAAATTTTTTCATAAATACTCAAATACATTAAAAAATCTTTAATCGACCAAACAATTCGTGCTAAAATTGAAAGAATCAGCTCAGAAATTATTGAGCCTAGTGTGCAGTGTGCAAGAAAAAGTTGTTATTTAAAAAATTTGATGGCGACGTCACTGCCCCAAAACCGATGACATCACAGTAATCATTCATAGGGCGAAAGGTGATTATATGAAAAATCATTCAGTATCAACTTATTAATTTTGTTCCAAATTTAATCATCACACTGTTATATTTTATAATTATAAGTAATATAAGTTGTTTTAAAGCTCGAGTTTTATCTCGGTGATATATGTCCTTATTTATGTAGAATTTATATACGGTTGTTTCAAAAAATATAATTTTTATAAAGTGCTTTTTTAACAATACAAATTCCGTACCGTATGCGTAGTCTATTATACATACCTGCTGTTGTTGTCTAGGACGTGAATTTTAAATAAAAGTGACGGGTTCATGATGGAACGAATTTTGAAGAATGTTTTGAGGGGTTTTGTTATAATCAAATTCGTCGAATCTATTCTTTATTAATAAAAGTAAGAGGATCTATTCAAACAGCTTCATTATAATTATGGTTCAATAATTGTATTACCTTTAAAAAATAATAATTTTACACAACGCAGTTAAATGTACTTGTTCCGTAAAGAACTAACACAATTTGTATAGAATAAAATAATCGTCCATACAATTCAACTAACAACTTACACAGAAACTTTCTTTGTTTAATGGGTTTTATAAAGTTTTTGTGTGTTTAATGCTATTATCCGATACTACTTCTCGTAACAAAATAACGGATTTAAAATGTTTAATTGTTCTCTAATGGTTTCTTAATCTTACTATGGGCAATTACTTTTTAATATCCGATGATTTTAAAATTACCAATAATAAAAAAGAAACAAAGCTATCTTTATGTAAATGCAAATTTAATAATGTATTAAGGGAATGCACAAGTTGTTCATTATTTAGTAAATGTGTGTATCTACATACAAATTCAATAAAATGAGGGTTCACATCGTGGTTGCAAATGCGGGTAACCCTAAGGTTTTTAACTGACTTCTATGTTCATCGTATTGATTTTCCATTTATATAACTTTATCGTATAAATTCTGCTTTAATAAGGGTACTCAATGATCCTAACAACACATTATTGATGTTTGACCTTATACTAAATCTGGTCAACAAATGTTTTACTACTCTTATAATTATTTTGATTTTTTATGACAAAATTCGATACAGCCAAAACATTTACTACCTGTGGCTCCATCTTTAAAGTAAACAGAAAATGGTTACCCAGCCTTTATAATCTTATTTGTCTATATTATCGTTCTCCCCATTTTACTAGTTCCTCCGTTTCCCTTATAATTTCAGACACCATCTTTTAGTACCTACATTCTTCTTATTAATTGCGTAAAGTTTTCTTTCTAATTAGTTTTATATTGTGCAAAAGATAAGTATCGATCGTTTAAGAATAAGGGTTACTCGCATAAAGGGGAGAATAAACACGTCTTAAATGTTATAAATACGGAAATATTTTAATTAATTGGTACTTTGAACTAATTGTTGGACAACAAAAGATGAAAATATTTAATTTCGTAATTTAAACTTACACTTTTGTAAGTTTTAAATAGTGATCCAAATCAATCATTAACTACAAAAACAGTGACTGAATTCGCTTCAGCTATTTCGAAAATTTTTCAATTCACAAGAAAATATACATCTTAAAGTAAACTAACTGGTTTGCGTATTACCTCTTTATACATGTTTTGGAAATTCTACGATTGTTTGAAAGATTTGTGTAAATACGAATTAATTATATGTATATACTACTTGTTCTTTAATTTTTACTCCACATCTAATACATACAATACAATTCCAACGAATTGCTTATAATGAAGTAAATTTTTTTTTGTGTAGGGGCCGGCCGTCGTCTGCCCAAACGTAAATACGATATCTAAACAACCAATAATGGTTCAATTGTATTCAATTGTAATAGTTGGTGCATAGGTAGATAATTTTTATAAAGCCGGAAATTTGATTAGATTTTTAGTACCTATATAGCCAAAAGCACAATTATCTGTAGCACCTTCCGTTTATGCAAAATATTTTGAAAAATATTACTTTCTTTAAAATAAAAGCTTTTTGTTTCAACAATTTTTTGATGTCGATCTGATACTGTTACAGAGTGATTATCGATTTGCACCGATGTTATAACTTTTATTTGTATATTTTTTTTCTTTTCCTGTATTTTAAACAGAAGGTGTTCAATGGAGCAAGCGCGCTATTTGGTCTCGAGGAAGCAAATAAAAGAACCTGTATCGACGGCTTAACCCTTTTTAAGGGTAAAACAAATGTTGGGCCATTCCTGAGTTTTATAAATATATTTTACAAATTACTTTGCGTTGTACTTTTAATAAGTTCTTACAGGTTTTTTCTCCAAATGGTTCAAGTTCAATGTGAAACTGTTTTTACGGTACTTTACGAATTTTAAGGCGAATAATGACACTTTTTCTATCCAAATTTTGTAAATCGCGGGGTACCTTCCATACCATCTTAAACGTTTATTAGTATCGGGACGATGTGGAGTTCTGCGATAAATATGTAGGTGTTATTGACTACTATCTGACAAAAAAAGTAAATGAAGTGAGGGGCATTAAAAAATTATGTGGTTAAAACAGATTGAATAGGAATTGTAAAAATGTAAGAGTAGTTTTATTCGATTATTTTCCATGAGTTTTTCTGGATTTTTTTTGTGAATTTTTCCTTGCCCCGCCTCATTATGCCATGATTTTTAGGTTAACTCAAATGACAAAATGAAATTATGTAACTGTACATAACCCTAAACTGAGGTTTATAAAGATTTTCATTTTGACAAAAGGGCTAAGATTTGGTTCGTGATGTCTATATTATATTTGCTTATGTCGGTTTCTGTTCATTTCAAATCTTCTGTTTTGGATTAAAACTTCTACACAGTTTTAGGTTTTTGCTCCAAAATGCGACGTCTTTGACATGGTTACCTAAATTTCAATTAACGTGGATTCTCTGTTGCTCGTTGTATCTGGACATTTAATGAAAATTTGTTATACATTGATGAAGCATTTAACTAAAATTGTATAAAATGTAAAGATTGTTTTTTGTGAATTAAATCGAAATGAATATAATTCTTAGTGTGATTAATATAGCAACAGTAGTTTACAGAAAATTATGTATGATCATACATGATGGAGGTTCAGGGGATTGGTTGCGAGGTTATAGTTACCACATTTTACAACAAACTAGCATTTTTGAAACCCGTGTCAGTTTGTGTACTTACTTATTTTTACTCGATTTTTAAACTCTTTACGAAACGACTAAGCTTTTTGTCGAAGTGACGGATTTTACTATTTAGACCATGACATATACATTTAATCATGGGGGTGATATTGTAATGGATAGATGCATACAAATTCTATCATTATGACTCGCTTGTTATGTTATTTTTTGTAATCTTTTTGTTTGATTATTACACATTGATTTTACGAAAGCTGTTTAATAATATCATCACTTACCATGATACTATAAATTGTTCTCATTCTATATAACATAGTTGGCCTTTCTAAATCAAAGTATAATAAAATTAAATATCAGCGCCCTGTAGAGTTTTGCATTTTTTTTTAAATCGATAATTAATTGTTGGTGGTTAATTTTTTTCCAATTACATTATTAGTTTTCTTGGTTCTGTAAAAAACCGTATAAATAACAACAAAGTAAACACAGTTGATAACAATTGCAAACATTATTAAAATAATATGAATATGTTATGTCACATGAAATAGATTATACGTGTATGTTCCTCTTTTCCTTCATTTCACATAACAGTTTTCGAAAGTGAATTACATAGTCAACACATTTATTTTACGAAAGCTGTTTAATAATATCATCACTTACCATGATACTATAAATTGTTCTCATTCCATATAACATAGTTCGTCCTTCTAAATCAAAGTATAATAAATATCAGCGCCCTGTAGAGTTTTGCATTTTTTTGAAATCGATAATTTATTGTTGGTGGTAAAATTTTTTCCAATTACATTATTAGTTTTTCTTTGTTCTGTAAAAAACTGTATAAATAACAACAAAGTAAACACAGTTGATAACAATTGCAAACATTATTAAAATAATATGAATATGTTATGTCACATGAAATAGATTATACGTGTATGCTTTAAATTATATTTTTGTTCTCGATATATCCCTCTTGCATGCCAAATTCAAATGCACTCGGTATATAACTAATGAATATTTTATTTTTTCGTTTATGTAGCGCTCGTTAAACTTCTTATCACGTGAGGTGGTCTTTGAAAACTTGGTTGGTGGTATTTATTTCTTTAAGAAACAAATTTGATAAATGTTGACAACGCGAGTTTTTATAGAAATATATTGGATATTAATAAGCATTAAGTTTTTACAGTCAATTGATTTCAGTTAATGATGATTCTAGCTCATTCCAGACGCTATTTTTCTATGACTTTTCCTTTAAATTAATAAGTTCGAATGTGAAACAATAACATCCTGCTGAACTTTGTTTTTTTATTTTTTCATTTGAATAAGTTAATTTTAGCTCCTGAACTTGGTCAACATCAAGTTTTCTCGATGCTCTATGTCTCTAATTTGCTGACACCTTGGTATTATAAGGTATTTTAGACCACACTTGTCAACTTACTCCCAAAATCTTCCTCTGAAATCGATAACACTGGTGGTGGTGCACTATTTTACTTGAAAATACTATGTATTCTCCAAAAAAAGAATTAGAATTTATGCAAATTATTGTTTACTTTTTCCATCTAGTAAATAAAAAAAGATGAGTATTAAAATTTTAAAAAATTATGTATAAACATTCCTGCAAGGTACCTACAGTGTCAAGATTGGGTGGGGGTAATTTATGTAGATTTGTTTGCGTTTAAAACGAATATGACCTTGAAATTGCTCCAGCTTGTTAGTTTTTTTTAAATTGTAGTTGAAATGGTCAAAAATCCAACCAGCAAAGGCTAGATCAAAAGGAGATCCGACCAGTTAAGACTATATCAGATAAATCCAGCACGGCATATCAGGAAAATGTTCGTTTAATTAGTAATTTAATTATTGTATGATATTTTCCTAACAAAAATTATAATACAACTGAATAATTTTTACGTTATTGTATGGAAACAAAATGCCTTGCAAAATATACAGAGTGTCATTTGAAAAAAATTGATTGTCGTAACTGTAGCCTACTTACTCATGTAGCTCACATATATAGTGTAAATGACATCTACAAATATCTATATAATGTTTAAAAAAAATGAAATCCGGTATATGGACAGTTATACGATTCTGCGGATGTTTACCAACGAAAATAGATGGTTTCTGTAGAGCATAAAGGAATGTGCATGAGTCATCTATTTCTTCTATGATTTTTAGCAAATACGTCTAATTTTAAGAAATGTTATTGGATTAAGAAGCGCACCAACAACTCTAGCTTGCTTCCATTCCCCATCCGAATTAATTTTTTTTTTTGCAAAACTGAAAACTAATTAGTCGACAAAGTACTAAAGATTTGGTTAGGTTTAAATTCTTCTTGGGTTTTGTTACTTGTTTGTACTTCGACATCAACATTGTTTTTAGTAAAATTAAAGTAAATTAGGCCAATGACTACATTGACAACGAAGACAGTAGTAACATTCACCTTGCTTGTATCCTAACTCTGGATGGAGTCTATGTTCATGTTTTAATGTTATCATTAATAGCTTTCTCATGCTTATTTACATTTTCGATCCACTCTTCAGTTTAAAATAAACAAAAAAAGGAAAATATATAGTGTCTTTCAGAAAATTCATATGGAAACCATTTTATTGATTTTTCAGAAAATTTTATTCTTAATAAAAGTCCCTGCTTCTCTCTCTTCTAATTCATTTTGCAGCCGCAGTTTGAAAATCTCTTTTCACATATAGGGGAAGTCTGAAAATATGTGACCCAAGAGGAAAGTACCATTATTTATAGAGATATTCGAAAATATGATTTGAAAAAGTTGTTTGCAATTGTAACAACCTGTCAAATATGACGTCACTATGGTCTAATTGAAGATGTATGTACTGTATTGTTATTTTATTCATTTACTTGGGAACATTCCCAAGCAAATGGGAAATTTCTTTTGAAAAATATTTCTAACTATTCTTTCTAAATGGTGGTTCCTTGTAAACTGTTTCTTTCAGGTAACTCCATAAGAAAAATCTATTAAGTCTAGCAAACTTCAGACTACGAGTTGCTAAGAGTATTGTCCTATCTAGCGATTTGGGAAAGCGTCATACAACTGTGTTCTTACTGCCCGTTACGAATGTATGGATGCGCGTCTTGTTGGAAAAACATATTGACCTAATCTCTAATGTAAAATTTTCCAAGTATTTGTTCGTAGAAATTTAATGTTTGTCTGAAGAACACTGGTCCGACATCGTAAAAGTTCCACACCAAACTGTCACCACGCTCAACCTTAAAATCTTGATTTTCCTTTGCTTACCACCTGCAGTTTTGAGAGCTGACAGTGTCGTTTTATTTAAATGTATTTTCTCTCTTCTTATTGATGCCTCAGGAACACAAGATTTTCTTCCCCAGTTACATTCCTTCTAAGTGATTTTCAACCGTTTCGGGCTTCTCGAGTCTCCTTACAATTTTTGACACAGTAATGGAACCAACATGCTTAAATGGGAGCTTGTTGTTAAAAATATTTGCAGTTTCTCGAGAAGTGCCATAGTCATCACTCTTTATTAGCATGAGGTTGCCCAAATTAGCAGGCATAGCTAGCTAATTATCTCGATAAAGGAAACTCTAAATTTCGGGTTTGTAAATTTTTAGATTATTTGTTATGATATTCCTAAGCAGGACGAAGTGCCTGATATTCCGATACGCTAGTAGGCGATGAAGTAATTAAAGAGGCATAAGAAACATTTCTTAAGATGATTTTAGCACCAAATTTTTTTCAGTTTTTCTGACGAATTAGAGTTAGTCCGTCCGCATGTAAACACGATATCAAGCAAACTACTGGTCCCACTTTTATGAAACTTGACGTGTAGGTGTTATTTAAAATACCGCAGATCTGATTAGATTTTGAGCATAATGTGTTGTTCCAAAAGGGCTTTTAACATACAGAGATTTTTATATTCTTGGAATATTTACAGAAGTATTAATTTTACACAAGGCGATGAAGTAATATAAGAAGAAAACAAATAAAGGTGCGTCCCTCTTGGGTTAATCTCATATTTTCAAAATTCCTCTGTATATGAAATGAAATATTCAAACTTTTGCGGCTTCAAAATGAGTTTAAAGAGAATCAGGGACTTAATAATTTTTTTTTAGAAATTAATGAAGAATTATTTTATATTTTCTAAAAAAAATTTGTATGCCGTATACAGCAATTTAATAAGATAAATGAAACAAATTGAAAAAAATCGTAGAAATCTGTGCCGCCTGTGAACTCTTCGACATTGTGAAAAACGCTACCTGCCAACCGAATAAATAAGTACCCAGTGATAGTAGCAGAATTACGAAACCTACCTACACGTTTTTTGCCTTTGTTGTGGCTCATCAGTGTAAATCTATAAAAATCCCTGGGAATAGCTACATACTATAGATTTCCACAAATTATTTCAATTTGACGAATCTGAGTATACATGACAACTGTCCATGAGATAGGGACACCGCTCTCACTTGCTTAAGATAAATTAATTGTGTGAAAATTTAATTCAACTCAAATTAACGGAAACATTTCTCCTTTTTAAAATTGTAATATACAAGGTGAGTCAAAAAGTAATACAAATAGTGTAGCAGTGTAGGAGAAAATTAAGGTCAGTTTGTTATATAACCTAATGTGCGAAACATTGAAATAAGAGATATAAAGTAATTTAAAGTGTAAATGGAAAAACAGGAAAAACAGATCTTTCACTTCTTATCCTATATACTATTTTTCATTCCCCCTTTGAATGGCTTTATCTCCTTTATTTCAAAGTTTCGCACATTTAGTTTATCTAGCAAACTGACCTTAATTTTCATTCTTCTAAAATATTTGTATTTCTTTTGACTCACTGTATATAATTAAATGATTAAATATTGATTAATTGAATATAATATATCGAAAAAACAACAAACACAATTGCAAAAGTTTACCAATCTTACTGCAAAAACAGTAATAAATTATTCAATGTTCTTTAAGTTTAACTAAGTTTACGTTAAATAGAGCACAGCACGCATTTAAACCAATTTCAATTTGTTACTTTCTTTCTACACAAAAGAAACAACACAAAAGAACGCTATAGGGTAGGTATGTTTCTCTGCTATTATTTTTCGTTTCGTTATCATTAAAGTTACCAAAACGCTTTTAAATTTGTCTTATTAATTTCCTTAATTAATTGTGTAATATGATAACGTCTTTGTAATGATGAAATTGTACTAATTTATGTACATCTCCGAATGTTGCTGAGGCTTTTCCCTGAAAACCGCTCGACGTTCTTATAAAATCGATATGCGGAACAAAGGTTTGGGAAACGCAAGACAATAGTAGCATCAAGACGAACATTATTATCTTAACGTTTAGCTTATTTCCCTTCCATTTTGTTATTTGCGCAACAAGGAACTACACAGTGCCAGTCGAAAAGCAACTTCATTGATTTACGTGGTTGTCATGGAAATAGCAAGCAAGCCCTTTTTGCAGGACCTTTGATCATCATCGTTCCTTCAGGAACTACCAATTGATGCGATTCGATTCTGAATACTGCACGGATTAGAAACCATTACCAATTAGCGAAGAATTTGTACATGTTTCTGTGTTGCTCAAAAATACCAGATGTTACTGTATTTGTCCGAGAAGGTAACGATTAAAGATAACAGGAAAATAATGATAATAATGATGAGAATGACGACAAAGGTGTACGTGAAGACAAAAACTTACGCGATGTCTTATCAAAATTTAAATATCATTCTTGGCATAACTACATACACTTGAAAGTGCATTCCCCTCTCACACTACGTACTATCGAAGGGCATGAATCTGGGGTAGAGGTCGTGGTCGCTCGTTGCTCTAGGTCAAGTTCAATTGTATTTTCCCCACCTTCTAACCTCGATTTATATTTAAATAAATTATAAATAGGGCACTTTGTGTTTCTTTCTTTTAATTAACAATTTTTTATTGTTTGTATTTTATGAAGATGTATCACCAATTGTGTGGGAACTTCTATCAAATCATTGCCGATTCAGAGTGATTTGCAATTTCTGTATGAACAGAAATTAATTGCTTGAGGCATGTTTTTTTTACATTATAAAGACATCAAGTTTAAGCACTCGAAGAATGACCAGTTAGGCAAAAATTTAACGCATATTGCCTGCCTTGGATGTTAAACATTTTTATTGATATTATTTAAACAAACACAATTTTGTTGCCTGTAAAATAACCTTTGTTTTTTTTTTATTTTAGGTTCTTATATACATAATTATATGGGAATGACGGGAATCTTATTATTCCTAACATCTTTGTTGAATTGATTTATTTGCAATATTCTTCAGTGGCGTCACATTTTGTGTTAGTCAAGCGAATTTTAAATACTAGTGAGCATCTGTCATATTCCGTTGACCTACATTAAAATTTTTTCGATAACTTTATGATTTGAAAAATAATTTTGTCATCTAAAATGTAAATGTAAGCAATAAAAAGGAATATTGTATTTTCATTTAGAATTAAATATTTACTTTGAAAATGAGTTTTTCTTGTTTATTCTTTTAATATTTTCATTTTATCTCTTACTGAGGCATAGAATTTTATGTTTGTTTATTTAAGTACAGTTCCGTTTGGATTTATTTTATAGGGTCGTTTCTTGTTGTTAATATCGATTTAAAATTATTACATACATTATTTGAGTTTACACTTTAAATTACATGAACACTACCCATTATGAGTTACAGAGCTTTTACAATGACATAAGGAAATGAATCGGTAAAGCCTCTATGAACAATCAAAAACAAAACTCACGGACAAATAAAACGAGAAAGAATACTTTATCAAACAGCAATTAGAATCCCATATGAAAATTTCAAATAACTATATTACTGTTTTAAGTTAGTGAAGCGACAAATATATGGAGTCCTCAGCCTGGGTAGAGCAAAAGTGGTTAAATAATTAAATAGTCACATAGGCGTCACAGATCTGTGACAATGAACATCGAAACCGTAGACATCAATCCATCAACTACTACTCGGCCAAACTCAATATTGTACGTCACTATAGGAAATAGATGATCTGTGTACAGTCTACTGCTTAAACTTAATGGAAAATAATTCTTTACTCTCACATAGTGGAGGTTTCTAAAATCATTTCATCTAGTACACATGGCTCTCACATAGTCTATTATTCTTAAAATCTCATAATACTTGTAAACACTATTGAAATTCTAAAAATTATTAAGTTATGTTTATGCAACTTACGAAATATTTTCAAAAAAGTTGCTGCATGATAATCTCAGTTGGAATTGTAGAATGACTATATCTAAAGCGATTTAAAATTTGGCACAAAATATAACGGAAATAGAAAAGCAATAGAAATATAGAATAAAACCTTTCAGTAAAAAACAATTACATAGGGGAAAGTTTAAAAGTATCGAAATTGGTAGCTTTACATCCTTGTTTACATTCATAAAGTTGAATCTTCGAGATGATGGTTCTCCAATTTTAATAAACCATCTCAAAAAATTCATATAATAGTCAGTAGATAAACACAAATTGAATGTACGCTGTACTCATTATTTATTTGGATAACTGAAAATATTTACTTAATAAATTACACATTCATTCGGTGAAATGTTGATTCATCTGAAAACATGCGTAAATTTTTAATGAGCTCATTGACAAACAACTTTTCTACTTTCAAAATCATCTCCTGATGTAAGGGATGATATGGATATGTACGCAATATTTGGTACACAGATAATTTTGAAATGTACCACATGTTGCTTATATTCAATAACAACGGTACTATTATAAACTTTCTTCGGATATGTTATCTGTCTGCAATACACAATTTTTCCAAGAACCTCCTAAATGAAGCATATTGCGATTGATGTCTATTCAGAAATATATCCGGCATTAAATCTTAGTTTGTTCATCCCTCTACATGATACACTATCATGTTCACCAAATTTTGGATTTAATGGGCTAATTTCAAATAATTTGCATACAATGTTTTTGACAAAAATTTCCATTCACGGATCGAAATGCTGACTTTTTTAAACGAAAAGAAAAAATATCCCATTAGTTTGTGCTTGGTGATTGTTGTACATCAGCGAAGGATGCCTGATTTGGTTCTATTTCACTTGTACCAGTCTATCCAAACAGGAATATGATGCCCATTGCTCATCTTCGAGTGGATGGTTTTGCTTCGTTTGGGTGGCCAGTCAACAAATTCTAACAGACGCCCCTACTCATCCAGATGTTGATTCTCTGACATGTCCCTTTTGCACCAACTCCATAAAAGAGTACAAAGAACAAAGAGGTCTAAAACAACATTGCAGGAGGCCACATCCCCACCGAAGCGAAGAATTTTCCACAACATCTTCAAACGCTAAAGAAGACTTTGCCGTCACTTTAGCAAACCTTAAGCGCAGTGATCGATCCTGAAGCAGGTTGACGCCTCAAAAGACAGCAACTCTGACTTTAGTTAGGGACAAGCATCCATCTCCTTCCCGTGATTTTAACTTACCACCACCGCCTAGTGACAAGGATAACTTGAAAGTTACGGAAGAAGAGGTCATGCATGCGGTTTTTGGCTTCCCAAATGGTTCTTCTGCTGGAATTGATGGTTTTAAAAGATTTTTGTCAAAAACAACGCTGCAGCTGGTGCTCGACTTCTCAAAGAACGGACCAAACTATACATCTTAACGCTTAGTGGCACAGTCAATACTAATATCATTCACATTCTTTATGGTGTCTCCTGGGATGCAAATCACAAAGTGAGCACATGGGAGAGTCTCTGACCAAAACAACTTGGTTTTGCCACTAAAGAGGGATGTGAAGCTGCGGTTCATGCGACTTGTGGATTTATAGATGACAACAAAGGTTCCTCCAAGTTGCTGCTCAAAATTGACTACAAGAATGCCTTCAACTCGTTAAAAAGGAACAAAATACTGAATCCAAGCTCACAAACTATTTAGTTTTTTGTGGCAATGCTACTCCGCTCCAACGCTACTGTTTTATGGAGATGCCACAATTTCCTCATAAGTGCGATGCCAACAAGGGGACCCGACCGACCCATTGATCTACAACCTATTCTTGAAGTTCTTTTATGTGAATTGAATGTCTGAACAAACGGCAGAAAACGTTCACCAGAAAAAAAACATTTGGAACTTACAATTTTATTTTCAAGACTACCCAACCTCCACAACCATGTAGCTTTTTATCTTTTACATCACTGTATCGCCATCCCTAAGCTAATATACTTCCTCCGAACATCTGAAGTGTATGAGTAATCAACTTGTGATGCAATTGACAATGATATTAAAACCGCTGTTGAATAGATTACGAATACCAGGATGAACAACTATGAGCGGATGATGGCAACTTTGCCTAACTCGCTACGGCGGCCTTGTAATCCGGAAGAAGACAGACATCGCTTTACTAACCTTCTTAGCTTCCGTCCACAGCACATCTAGTTTAATCTCTTTGATGTACCCTTCTATACGAGATGAAACAATGATAAGTTTGTATAATGAAGCCACCAGGAATTGGGAAAATAGGTTTTTAGAATCAACGCCAGAACTTTCTTGGTATCAACGAAATTGGGAGGAGGTCTGCATTAAGACTTCGATAAAAAATATTGTGTATCCATCTATAATCCATGAAGCACGATATATAGCCTCCTGTGAGAATGAAACGAGAACAATTGGGACACTATTGGAAAATAACACCTTCCGAATTTCAGTGGCTTTACGACTGGGATGCCAAATTTGTATTCCTCAGCAATGTACTTTCGGAGAGCATGTAACCGACACAGGAATCCATGGTTTATGTTGCCAGAAAGCCGTGGAACATGCAGAACTAAATAACCTGAACCACAGCCCAAATCTCCACAACATTAGAACCGTCAGGGATAAGTCGAGACGATGGCAAACGCCCTGACAGAATGACACATGTTCATTGGGGAAATGGACGTAGTCTCGTGTGGGACGCAACTTCTTGTGATACCTTGGCTTTCTCATATGTTGAAACAGGAAGGAAGTTGGACTAGTTGCCGATCAAGCTGGGAATAGAAAAATGAATAAGTATCAAAGTATCAGTGAAGATTATATTTTTGTGACATTCGCAGTTGAAACCCTTGGGTCGTGGAGTAAAACAGCACACTCCTTCATAAATACCATAGGGTCACGTTTGGCAGCCATCTCAATAGATCGGCGGTCTAAATCCTTCCTGACACAACGTATTAACCTTGCTATCCAACGTGGTAACGCAGTCTGCATAACGGGAACTCTGTCAGGCGGCTCCTTACTTGAAAAGATATTTCTTTTATAATGCAACAGTAACAAATTTGTCATTGTTTTGCTTAACGCTTGTTAATTAAGTATAAATTAATTATTATTAATTAAAATATGTAACATTTGACGTTTGCATTATGACATTATTATGTCATTACTCTATGACTGAGTACGTTACGCAGGAGAATACTAGTTAATAATGTTTTTAACAAAATCTGCGAAGGATGCAATGTAGCTACACAGCTTAATCAAAATGACTTCCTTCCCTCATATATGAGTGATTTTATATTGAAGTAGGTCTTCCCTCAGATCCATGTTTTTATAATTCTGTAAATTAAATGACAGTTGCCGAAAGTAAAATAAAATACTAAAATTTTCATCTTGTTATAGGTTAAAAGCAGTTTTATAGAAATGTAATCTTTGTACATTTTTTCTTCTTTTGGAAAGTGAGGAGAGCGATAACTTGAAAATGTTCAAAAATAGAAGTCCTAGAGGTTGCTGTTTAAAATCAATAGAGAAGGTAATTTTACTAATTTCAAAAAACTCATTTATGATTTGATTAATCGTTGAGTCACTATACGTCGATTAGGGAAAGAATTTTCATTTTTGTAGTAAATTGTTAACTTTGTTTTTAAATAAAAAAACTGTCTCTATTATTTACTGTTGAGTTTTAACACCACAAGTTTTGAACTTAGATAAATGTAGTGTTTTGACCAAGGCCCTGATAATAACCTAACACCCAGCACTCATCACAGATTTGACAATTGAGAAATAAACGGAAATAAATGTTTGTGAAAACCTCGAAGAACTTCACCCCATCTCCTATACAGTTTTGTCGTCACGGATTGATTCCAAGAAAATCAGGAGCAAAATAATATCATTCATGGCATTAACAGGTTTTTTAATTATTTTTTACCATTCCATCAGATCGTTCCTACATAATTATAATAATAATTTTTTCAGATAAGATCTAAATAACATATGCATATGCAACACATGTATACTGTATGTCTTCTTCATATGATTTCCATTCATTTCCGTAGTCTTCCATTGACTTCTATTAACTTCAATGGCTTTCTATTGATTTCCAATTGATTTCAATTCGATTGTACACTGACTTTCAAACGATTTACCTCTCGGGTTTATGTGAGTGTTGTTGCTTTTTTGTGTTATTATCAACTTATGTTAAAAGTTTTAAGTTTATTGCAAAAATGTAAATTCTTACAAACTTGAAGTTTAAGAAATCTTTAAAGCTAACTTCAGATTACGCTTTAAATTATGTTGTGTTTTATGACATAAAATAAAATCAGTAACTGAATTCCTAATTTATTTTGTTAATGATTCTTGATTATCTATTTTGATATTGTTAAGGAAAGCTGGAACTAAAAAACGAACCTTACGTTTAAAACTCTCTTTTAATTGCGCCACATTAATCTGAATTAAATTTAAAACGAATTAGTTTAATTCGGATTAAACGACATTGATAAGGTTGAAATTGAATTAGCGGAGTTATCACACTATCGTTAAATTTTTTTCATGGGATTTGGCATTGTCGCACAATTCAAAATTTGTGAGTGCCTGTATTTTGAAAATTATTTTTTTTTGTATTAATTTGTTGTATGTTACGTATTCGAAGTTACACTTTTTCGAGAGGTATGTATTTTAGGATTTGTTTGTATTTATCAGTTGCGATAGGTGAATCATAATTTTTTTGTAGTTCATTATACGTCAAAATTGTACCTACATCGTATTACACAAATACGTCTTATCATAATTTAATGAACGCAATCAATCGACACACACAATGAATAGTATTTTTATTAAATGGAAATCAATACATTTTTACGATAGTTATTCATTTAAAAAAGGTACGAATTCATATCTATGATTCAATAACCAGTCGATTATGTCTGATTATTAAATCTATTGCAAATATTATTAGTCAGTTGTTTTCCTCAATATACCTAACTAACATTCGATATTTTACTTTCAGGTGACGAAAGATGGGTTAGACATTGCAATTTTAAGGACCAGGCACATTATTCTTCATTAAAATTAAGGTAAGTGGATTTCTTGATTGTGTAATAGAACTGATTTCATAAAACTTAGTCACAATGTAGGTATGTGAAAGAAAGGAAATATATTGATGCGCTGTAATTTTAGTTCGCGTTAGCTTGTCTGGAATGTTTGGTTATTTTTATTTTTCTCTATTTTTATTGTAGGAAATTCATTTGACAATAACCGCATTGAAATGCAAATTCACTTGAATTAAAATTTGGCTAACTAAAGTTCTGCCCATTTCTGAAAGTTTAATTCAAAACCAGTGGTATTGAAAAAGTCTATTTTTTTCCTTTTAGATAATGATCTATTAGTCGAAATAAGTCTTTTTAGATTGTGAGTTTTTGCGATCTCAATTTGTTTACATTTGAATTTATTTGACATTTGTCGTCGCGTACTTTTCCTAGTGTAATGTGATAAAGAATCGGAAATCAATAGAATTTTATCGTTCTACCAATTAGCACTGTTAAGATTTATAATTCAATTTTATATAAATCTTCATATTTTATTAACATTAAAGCAACTTTGTCAACACATGTGTAAACAGTTATATAAGTCGATTCGTGATTGTTATTTTTAGTTGGCAATAATAATCCAAGAAGCAAACAGCACTCGACATGGGTTTCGTCTTTTTGGGGCTCTTCAGGAGTGAGAGAACTCGAGTGTTACTTCACTATTGTACAAGTGCGCGCTATCGACTATATTACCTGGTGGTGGGCACATCATATACGACAAATAAGTTTTACTACATCTCGTGCTATCGTAACACGTTCAAAATTTAATTAGCATTAAAGCAAATTTGTCAACATATATGTTAGCAGTTACATAAGTCGATTCTTCGATTATTATAGCTAACTAATTGTTGGCGAAAATAGTAATTGTTATTTAATACATATGAATTATCCGTGACTGTGACTAAACACTAATTCAATTTCATTTATTCATTCATATTTATAACCATTCATACAACCTTCACACAACACACTTTTATTTGTATTCGCACATAATTTGTTTTTAAGTCTTCTTTTATAATTTTTTTGGCTTATCATTTCTTGTACCATACGGTTAAATAAATAAATACATTTCTTGTTTTGTTTTTCATTGAATCGTCTTACACTTTGTTTTCTTTTGCAAATTATTTTTACTAATTTCTAGATTTAATTTTCTTCTATTGTCACTTAATTTGCTTTTTTGTTTTACATATTTTCATATTCTTTCAGTCATTTTGTGACTGTAGGCGTAATCCCTTTCTTTCTTCGTTCCTCTTTTCGAGGAAATTGTTTGATTTTTTCTGTGTTCCATGATAATAATAGTTTTGCCGCGATTCCTCTCTGCTGATCACCAGCTCTCAAACACCTTACGACCAATAATTCCTTTTTTAATTTAATTTTTCGTTTTAAATTTGAATTTGTTCTTTGTTCATATTTTTCGTTTTATCCGTATCATTTCTCTAACTCTTGCTGCCTCTTCTATTGCCCTGTGGTGTTTCCATGGTTGTGTCTAGTAACACTCCTATAATATGTATTTCTTCTGTTGCGGTGTTAATTATTTCATTTATATTTCTTTCTATGCGGGTGACTATCAGAACAGAATAATTAATTATTGGGAAAAATTTTTGACCCATTACACTTCAATCCTTGAACTTCACAAAGCGGAAACTTCTGTGGTAATCATTTTTGATAGAACTATTCGAGTGGTTATCAAAACTACCAATAAAACAATCAATTATTGAGAAAAAACTTTGCCTTTATCGGACTAAACAAATTTTTCAATCTTCGAGCATTTTTTTGCTTTTTGCTTGCAAGTTTGAACAGCGAGAACATTTTACTTTGCGTTGTACTGCTATTTTCTTTGCCATTCATTTCTATCATTTTGTTCTCTACTTCTGTGCTAATGATTTCGATCATCTTGCTTGCCTCTTTTGTCCTATTCATTTTCATTGTTTATTCTTTCATTCTCTTCCCAATCTCGTTCTATTATAATTCATCTTTATATTTTTGCCATCTCCCTCTTACTTTTCCATTTCTATTCCAGTCTTTATTTGAATTAAGTGCATACAGCCCACTTGTTTGGTTGTCACAACTATCGTTGTCTCTTAAATACCTTTTAATTCACTGTATTTTGTAAACCAACAATCTTATATACTTTATATGGTTTTGCCAAGCTTCTGTGTTTGAAGTACTTTCTCATATTGTACTGCATCAACATGAATGTTTATACTCCTACTTGGTCATATTTTTAATCTTTTCGTGTTGTTCAGTTCAAAAATTCAATATAAACTGTTTTAAAATCTTCATATGTGTAACACTTTTTTTTTTAACTTTTGTGTAGCATTATCACCCAATTTTAATTTATTGACATCTGGCATGTTGTGCGTGACATATGCTTCCAACTTATTTAAGAAAACCACTAATTTATAGGTTTTTGTCAAAATGTTCTCTAATTGTACTGACGCTTGCAATGTTGTAACTTTTCCATTCTTTTTTATCTTCTCTGACTTCTCTGAGTATTTCAATCTGATTAATCTCAGTATGAAACACCCTTCTACTTCCAATACAATTTTACCACTAAATTGATCTAATTGTTATTAAAAATTTTCTTTTGAATCCACTAAGTTTTCCACTTTGAAACTCATTCATTTTTGCTTTTGTTTTCTTTTGAAGCTTTCTCGTTGTACATATAAATCTATCATTAATTTTTTTGCAAGTTTGACATTGTTTAATTTTACTTAATTTTTACCTATCTTTATCTTCTCCATTTTATTAGAATTTTCATCTATTTTTAATACAATTTGTTCTCTAATTTCTTTATAATTTTTATTTATTATTTCTCCAACTTTTTTAGAATTTTCATTCATTTTTTATTTATTTATTTGTCTGATTTTTGTGAATGGTTTTTATGGATCAAAAATCTTTTAGATGTTAATTGGTTAGTTACTTGTTATTGAAGATCGGTCATATTCGAAATTTGATGTAATGATCGTTTCACATTTTGGTCATCTTTAAACTTCTAACAATCAGATATAATGGTTGAATGCTGGTAGTATCCATTTCTATTTAAATCTGGTTAGGTTACGCTAGATGTTATTGGATAGGTAACTTTTAAGCTTGGATAAGTTAGGTTAGGTTAGGGGAAACTCCAAGTTTGAATTTATGACCAATGCCGTTAGTCGACGCAATCGACTTGCTTGTTTATATTTACAATGATCCTTTTTTCCTTCTTTACAGCTGTTAACAATATTTTGTATTCTTCGTTTAGTTGACTGGACATCTTCTTTGAACATTTTGGTAGTTTTGTCATTACTACGTTTCTTTTTCTACTTGTATTATTAAATTTTGTTTGGAGGGTTACTTTTACCATACATCTTATAAATAAGATGAAAATCTATGCGACGGTTTCCAAATCGAAAATTTTAACGCCTCTTTTTTTCACTTTTTTCCATGAATTATAATGTTATAATGAAGCAAAATAATCTGTCTAGAGGCTTCGCAGCCTGATGACTGTGCGGCCTTCTGTTAACATATCAACAAATCCAGCGGTCTTATTGTTATGAAACTTGGCATATACAGGGTGTTAATTAATATGTACCTTAAATTAAACAGAAAAATCGATATTTAATAATATTTCAGAAACGGCATGGAATATTTTTTGAAATTTTTCATTTTGTAATAGTTAATACCAATGGACATTTTGCTACAAGTTTTAACTTTTTAATTTCATCAGTGGCGTGCACACAGTAATCCACATGTGCATTTTAAGAAAAACCTATTGATACGCCACTGCTTTTTCACAAAATAAAAATTAATATTAGATTCCTCTTTCGATTCTAAAATAAAAAGATTTCTCCAGTATTTTTCGTTAGATGCATCGTTATTGAAAAAAAAATTAAATCAGCTTAATTGCATATCCCTAGACCATAATCCCTTGGAAAATAATACTTGATTAAGTAATAATTTATTATTAACAATTATGTAACAATAACGAAGTAACATTATATTAAACACTAAATTAGATACTGAAATAGCCCCTTCGGCTTCAATACAACCAAAAAAAAGTGTGACTGTGGAAACGAACCAGAGACCGTTACACATATTGTAGAGGATTGTCAATTAACGAAGTTTAAAGGAGGGTTTCAAACATTCATAATTTAACGGATGAAGCAAGATGATGGCTTACGAATCTGAAGGACATCTGAAGTTCAGCAATATTTTGTATTCTTGTCTTGATTATCTGTTTTTCCATTATTTTGTTTTGCTATTTCTTTAACCTACTATTTTTTGTCATTGTCGTGACTGGCGCTTGGACCGGTCCATTATATGTCGTCTTTATGTTCTTATTTACCTTCTATAATGTTTACACACTTAATTAATATTATTACATGTGAATACTAGGGTGGGTAAGGGTTGGCATGTTTAGGTTTTAGTGGTATTTCTAAACCTTGAAGTAAATGCTTTGCCAAGACGAACCAATCCACTATTGCACAGGGTTTCGTCACCACACTATACAGGTTTATTGTTCTGATCTTCTAGGGCACCATAAATAACACTTTCATCACAATACAATATTTGTATAATGTACCATACGAATAAATAAATAAATAAATCATTGAATTCCTCAAACTTCCGAAAATACCTGGTGTATTTTTTATGATGACACATGAATTAATGATTCTATTTCGTAAATCTTCTTCGTCAACAGGAGTTTTGTAGCAAAATTTCAAAAAATGTTCCAAGCCGTTTCTGAAATATTATTAAATTTCGATTTTTTTTTAAAACTTTAACACCCTGTATTTCAGAAAGGAATCGAAAATGGACCTAGGTTTATATGAACTTTTTATCTTAAAATTACTCAAAAAATCGTCTGTTTAATTTAAGGTACATACTTAATTAAGACCCTGTATAGGTTTTGTATTTATAATACGTCAGATCCGATTAGATTTTGGGCATAATCCATTAGATGTCCCTATGCTTGGAGTATTTCTGTTACTAATAAATTGTTGCTTATTTTTTTTTCTATTATTTTCATGACACTGATTTAACAACAATTCTTCGGTGGTTCTGGAAGTTACTCATATACACTATGAGTACTTTCAGTATTAAAACAATTTCAACTGCTTTTAGGTGATATTCCTTGTTGTAAAGGGCTAGGTCACAAAATTCGAAAATGTGGATTTTGGTAAGAGTTGATGTAGTCGTTAACTCGAAACACATACTAAATTTAAATAGAAAATGTAACCCATTTATATTGAACTGATTCCCCATAATGCATCAACATCAAATTATTGAAATTATCGTTAAAGCTCGTTTATCTAAAACCCTGTACATGTAATTCTTAATTGTAGAAAAAAAACGTAGATGTTTATGTGAATCTGCGATAGTATTTCAGAAATCGTTAAAAACATGCAATGAAAATTATCAAAATCATTAAATTTTATTTATTATAAAATTTATTTTTCTTTGCTAGTTACTGTTGACGTCAATGTCGTTTCTATTTCGAAATATTATGTATTAGTGTTACTTGTGAGTGTAACTGGTATTTAAATACGTTTGTAAGTAATAATTTCAAATTTTCGTGACCGAAATAATGAACATAATATATTAACACACAACAATATATTTATAAGTAATGAGTTTATCTACCGATTTAATATTGAATAATAAAAAAAAGTTGCTATGAATAACTTTAACAAACTGATACTATTTTTGGCAATTCAATTTGTCACGTTAAAACAGTGTAGTACTAGGAGATAAAATACCAAGGGGAGGCTGTACTATATGAAAATACCGTGCTCGAATAAATAATCCTTACTTAAAATAAAAAATAAGGTGGGTAATTAATAATAAAAGTCTACAGACGAAGCGATGATGATTGGGTTGATAAAGATGCATTTCTGAAGAGCTACTAGGAGACCATTGAAAAACCACAAGCAATAATATTTAATTATTGTGTTCTTCAAGTTATTGAGGTCCTTAACTTTTTTGAAAAAGTTTTTTGATATGTTGAACATTATTTATTTCACTTTTATTTTTGTATACATAATTAAGTAGCGGATATACTATTACCATTGATTACCAAGTGACCTATTACTTAAACATGAGTTTAAAATTATGTAATTAACTACTATTTCTTTTTCTATTATTATTTTTAAATATTAAATGTATTGACACTTTCCTGCAAAATTATATAAAACTGCTGTTTAAAAATAAATACAAGTTGTACTAACTGCTCTTAACGCTAGGTAACTGTCTTTATTTTGTTTCTTCTTTTTTTTAAAGGTATCTTACTGTATACTGAGTGTTTCCGAATTTAAAATCTTCAGATTTAATTAAAATAATCAATTCTCTTCTGATGATAGCTTAGCTATTGAATAACGTGTTAGGCTAAAATTTGGGTACAGTTTTGATTTTTTCCTACCCTAAAGTTATTATTGAAAATATTTTGTTTGATAGACAATATGGTGGATAGGGTGAACTGAGCAAATGTAGTCTTGTTGAGTGTGCTCTTGCAGCCTATTAATGGTTATAATAATTATTCATCCATAAAGGACTGTCCATAGCTAATTAGTTACCTAGCAGTCGAAAAGACTTTAACGTCAAATTATGAGGGTCACGTTATTTATGTTTGTTATCAGTTCACGTACAAATAATCAAGAAGCAGAAAACTGCTCGCACTTGTATCAGAGTTTTTGCCACATTGCTCAATGTATGTATGCGAGTGAGAATTTTGACCTACGAGTGCGCTTGCGCCCGAGCAAATAGGTTGCGGTATGGTTGATCGAGTACGGGACCACTTGAGCTTTCTGGGGATTGCCAATCCCTAAAACCTACATTGAGATTAACGAAAAATAAAAATTTTTTTTTTTTTTTATAAAAAGATAAGCTATTTTGAATTAGTAACAAGAAGAACCATCGTCGGCGCGTGAGGCTCATCTGGCGATAGTAGTAATCAGTTTGACATAGGAGGTTCCTCAAGAGGAAAGGGCCGATTTTTTTGGTTTCTTTTTTCAGTAAAAGTTATGTGATCTGCATGTGTTGAAATTTTGAAATATTTTAGTTTTGTTTTTATGGCTTCTGCAGTTTGTGAGATATTTCCTTCAAATTTGTCATCAATGAGAAGAAGATCGGAGGCTTGTACCGGGATTAGAATAGGCCACATTCAAAAATAATAACGTTGTTGTATATTTTTATTTAAACTTTTTAAACTGATGAACTGCAAATAAATCCCAAAACAAGGTGCTTGAAACAATATTATACCTCTTTCTATATTATACTATAAGCTAAATTTGAACAAAGTATTTCAAAAACTGCAAGAGCTGTATGCAATAATATATAAACAAAAACGTCTTTGCGCAGACGAATATTATTAGGAACAAAGTTATCTGAAATGAAAATACAAACCAGTGTAATTAATACATAAGACAATGTAGTGTTAAATTGTTTCGTATTTTTGAATTTTTATTGCAACAAAATGGCGGATGTTTAAAGTAGAACTATAAATTTTGGTGAAAATCATTTGTTGTCAAAACAAAATGTAGGTATGAAATAGAAAATTCTTTACATCGACATTAGATTTTAATGATCAATAGAAGCCGCGCAATTTCAAATAGATTGGCACAGTGGTTTTGAAGATATCTTTCTCACCCACTACGAAAAATTAGTTTGGGGTACACTCATACAAATTAGATATAAAAAATAATATGCTTAGGGTTTTCTAACGTTCGGGGAGGGGGCTTCACAGAAAACGGATCCCCTATTCCGTGAATAAATTGGTTTTCATTGTTTTCCGAACACCTTCATGCTCGCTCGTGCAGCTGACACGATATGCTTTGACGAAACGTTTCGATTGATATATAAACAAGGAATGTATATCTTTGTTATAAGAACGCAGTCCACTTACTTCTTGTCCTGGTCGGAATATTTCTGACATATACTGTGTTTTAAAAATCGATTTTTTTGAAATTTTTAACGGCCTATAACTCTATAAGTACTCGTTGAGTTATTTTTTTTCATGAAACCTGACCACCATATCTTGATGATTGCTTATCGAAGCGAAAATACATAATACGAAGTGACCAAATCTAAGCTTCAGCTTCAATCACACTCATCGGTTACCGGAGTTTAATATGAAATCTAATAAACATAGTAAAAATGAAAATTTCAAATCACTCTTAGAATTAGCGTATCAACGATGGGCAACTCTCAAAATTTTCGTTTATGAATTACATTATTACATCCTATTACATTATTTGACCTACACTTAGAATATGGACTGTACTCTTTGTGTCTGCAGTTATCACCGTCAGTTAGGGACAGTTTTTCAATCTGGTTAAATTTCAGTTAATTTTCAAGGCAACAATTGTGACAACATTTATCACCATAACAATAAACCCAAAATTGAAGTTAACCAATGATTGAAAAACTGGCCGTTAACAAAGTCTACGCCCCGAATCATGTTTCTCGGTACGCTTAGAGGTACATACATTTCACTCAAATCTGAAATCTGTTTTCTTAGAGCACAAGTAGAACTCAGGCAAACTATGGTTCCTCTCACTCTAAATCATCTCGATTGAGGTTTGAAATGTCATCACGAAACGTGGTTAACCAGTCCCTCTGGCCCGTGGTTTATCGTATACTTCAGGGTTTCATTTTCAGCGCCAGAGTTCTTCTTATGGCTCTAGTAGTAGGTTTATTATAGGAAGCTTAGTTTAAGACAAGGAATCTGTGGCCATCGTTTCTCGTCGTAATTTTGCAGTAATGGTATAACTTGTTTATAGCTTTAAGTAAAGAATTTGGAAGACATTTTCCTTGTTTGCAGGAAGCTACAAACCCGTGTGAGTACAAGAATGGCTAAAAATTACAGTTTTAGTCATATATTCTTTAATAATTCAACACCCACAAAGAATTTCGATAGGAAAGTTAAAGGATAACTTCGCGGTTGCTTAAATTTTGAGTTCTCCAATTCTTGAGATTCAAAATTTGTATTGATGTTATACTCATTCAGCTTTTTTCCAATGTTAGATAATGCATATTAGTGTGTACATAGAGTTGTGCTAATAACTATTTTGACAAATAAAAATTTGGTTATATTTTTTCTTAGTTTCGAAAAATTTTAATATGTTTATATATTCAACTTCGCAGACTAGCAGCATCACGTAAATTCCTCGCGGAGCTCCATAGGAGGCTGCGAATCTTTACAGCATCCGTCATTTTTAAGATTGTCTGATTCTGTTTACGTCGTAACCATGTCGTGACTCACTAAATTACCTTTTTTAAATTGTTTTTTTTGTTTTGAAGTATGAGAAAAGTAGGGAAAAATGCCGAAGGCACATTAAGCCGCTATATACATGAGTAATGTTGGGGAACAGATGTTTGCTCTTGGTCTGTGGAGGCTTCTCCCAGAATGGAATGGATTTGCTCTGAAGTAACCAAAGCATTATTGGTTGAGAAGATCACATTTTAATAGAGATGTACTAGGGGTTTTGACTGACCGAAACAAGGAATAGATGTGGGATGAACTAGGAGAGAATTTTTTCCAACTTACTAGAAGTGAAATGCCATCTGCAGAGTGTCATCGACATCAAATATAAACGTACCAAATATGAATTTTCTTCTAGCCCATCCTCTCTCGGAAATGGGTTCAGTGATGAAGACTGACGGAATAATGATTGGTTAAATCTACCAGATTTGTTGATGAGGTGTTGTGGAATATATCTTGCAACAAGACAATTTCTATAAACACAATGATAGCAAAACGGCATTCAATCATTGAGGGATGAGGATTTTCACTCAGCTGATTTGAATCGGATGTGTCCTATGCCAAGATAAACTGCAAGAATAAATCACAAAAAGTCATTCAATGGACCAAGGAGTCGAACGCTATGCCTCATAGTGTAATTTAGTGTATGATATCTTACTGTGAGGCTTCATCAATGTAAAAGATTTTCGGCTAAACATTAATATTGTCCGATAACGATATTGTGTTTCCTATGTTTTATTGTAGGTTTTCAAATTTTAACGGTTTTCTTGTACGTCACATTTTTAATAAATTTTAGGTAATAGTTTAACTCTATTTTATCTTGTATTCTTCAATAACATGCCACTTTCAAAAAATAAATGCACAGCATCTTCAACTTGACAAGGTTAGGTAAAGTGAAATTGAAATTTATTATTTTCTTACACGACTCATTTACGTTTATAAACAGAAGATGAACCTTATCCACAAGTCCCCACTTAGGGCACAAAAAACAAGCCTCTTGGTGCACTAAAGAAATATAAATCTATGTACCTAAAATACTCAAATTTGATAACAAAATACTGATAATTTCAGAATTAAAAGTGAAGTATAAGAAATAAATACTCGAACGTATTTAAAGACAAAAGAAATAACACATGAGGGGATCTTCTATTAATTACGTCATCTTTCTTTAAATGTGATTGATTCTATTCTATTGAGTAAGCTGAAATATGATTGGCGGTAAAGTAAATAATTTTAATTTAATTTGTTGCAGTGATGTATCACTTTTGAGATAGGGTCTCCGAATTTTTTTTAATGATAGGTACTTACTAAGATGAAAAACTAAATAAAATGATCGAGCCTATTGTAAGATAAAAGAAACAACACAATGGGGGGATCTTCTATTAATTATGTCATCTTTCTAATTGAAGTGTAAGCTGTCAATCAGTTGTCAATATTGAGGTCACCTCAATATGCATTTAAGGCATATCCCATATGAGTATTTTTATGGGCGTGCTTTTTCTATTTTACATAGAAATTGTCTCTTATCGCTTGGTGAAAATAATAATTGAAATACAGCATAATGAACACGCAGCAGGGTATCTGGCTCTCCATCCGTCAGGACTGAACTTCTAAGATCTCTACAAACATAATCGATTTATTGAAAACAAATTAAATTGATTATTTATAATAACCTTATTTTCAATAAATTCATTATCCAAAAGATTGAAGGGTAAATGTCGATTAGCATCCATATAAAGTCAAAAGACATTCTACTATTTTTGTGAGGTTAGAGGATTTGTGGGTTAGAGTTGTATGAATGACACAATGACAATTACAATTTCGAAACATGAACAGGTTGCTATATTGGTTACGTTGATTTTGTCAGTCACATGACTTACGAATAGGTGCATTTACCCATGACAAAAATTAAATATGTCAAATATTAAACGAATGAATACAATTTCTACACGTCAAATTATTTATTTTGATTACTCACTCACTTGCACCTGAAAAAATACTAAATACTTATTTGTTTGTTACAAGTTTTTTCATTTCTTGCAGAAGAGTGGGGTGGAAATGGATAAAGAAAATGGAGAGAATACTGAAGGTGGTACCAGCTCCAGCAAACTCTCAAACGCTCCTGATCCATCAACTCTACTTTGATGCTGCAAGCTTATTTGGTTCGTGTCTTGTTACTTAATATTTATCATTTGAATTAATGGTTGGGGGTTGTAGCTTACTGGCCTAGAACTGATAATCCAAATGCAGCTGCTGCGGCGAACGCGGCCAACATGTTCGCATCGACTGCAGGTGGATATGGATTGGGTACTCATCCATCGCTACCATTTGGTTTATTACCAACTTCTGCTGGTCGCAGCATTCCACCATATCCAACGAGTACCACAGCAGCGGCCGCATATAACAATGCATACACGAATACGCTTTCCGTTGCAGCTAGTCAAGCAGCCAGTCTTGGTATACCTGCAGCAAGTAAGTATTTTATTATATTTTTCAAATAGTGGGATTAATTTAAAATTATTTATGGTATCTATATATTATATAATATATTCTCAAAAATTCAGGTACCGTGTACCGTCTAGGTCCATTATTGAACTACATTATCATACATAAGAAACTTACATAAATTAACTTAATTTAAATTCTTGTTCACAATAAATTAACTGAGTTTTTGTTGATAAAATTAAAATAAAAGTTTTACATTTTTTACTATCACTTTTCAATTTTGTTTGTTTCAAGTATAGACGTATTCCATTTTATTCTTTCCATTATTTTTGCTTCGGCTTTCTTATTCTTCTTTTGATTACTAGTTCTAATATCTTTCTCTTATTGTCCATTTCTTATCGGATCTTTCTTTACTATTCATTTTACTCTTCTTAACTCTATCGTTTCTGTTGTTTGTACTTTATTATTTAAACTTTTGTTGTTACCATACGTTAGGATTGGTCTGCGTATTGTTCCATATGTGTTTACCTTTGTACGTCGTATAACTTCTCTTTCATTGAGGAAATTGTTTTTATAGCATGGTAAACTTTGTTCGCTTTGTTTATTCGTTTAGTAAGTTTTAGTTCCTGTGAGCCTGTCTTTTCTATTGTTAGTCCAAGATATTGAAACTGAGTAACTTGGTCTACTCATCAAATACAATTTTTATTTCATATGGTGCATTTGATATCAACATTACCTTTCTTTTTCTTTGTTTAGTACATTCCATATTTTTAGATTTAATTTAGAGCTCTTTCATTGTCAACTACTAATGTAATATCGTTTGCAAACGCCCACTCTTCTGTTTTTGTATCCTTGAGTTTAGTTTTTTTGTTCTGTTGTTGTAATCTTTAATAACGTCATCCATGAATATTGTGAATAGTGGCGGGCTTAGTACTCCACATTATATTAATTCGTCGTTCGTCTAACATCATATTTCTATTTATTACATAGTATTATTCTTTGAATGGTTGCTATTAGTTCTTTGTTTACTCCTCTTCTTTCTAAGCTCTCCCACATGATAGTTTTGTTTTACTTCTTGTATGCTATACCCTTTCTAAATCTACTTTGAGATTATGATAGTCTTTTTTTGTTTTCTCTTGTAGTCTTTTTCTAGTATACATTTGTATCCTAAGTATGCTTAACAATGTAATTCCTTGGTAGTTGTTACAGTCTGTTGGTGTTATTTGTTTTTTTTTCTTCAATATTTGGCTCTTCCATTTTACGCCTTCTTCTAAATGTTGAATCATTTTGTGTTATTTTATTGTATACTCTTTCAATTTCTTTTGTCTTTATTTTATTCATATTTTCTTTTTTCTCCTGTTTTTCTTCATTATTTTCTTCTTCTTTTGTTTTAATTACTTTATAGAATAGTTTTGGCAGGTTTTCCTATTCTCTTCCAGCTTTTATCCAAATTCTTTCTACTCTGTTTTTTCTTGTACTTATAATTACTGATGGTCCGTGTTCTTTATATATTTTATATTTCGGTTATATGTTCTAAAACTTTCTTATTTTTTACGTGTTTTTTTAATGTAATGTTCAGGGTGGACCGATTTCGATGGGATAGCAGGGTATTTCGGTAACTATTACTGTTAAAGCAAAACTATTCAGGTAGCATTAGGCCAACTTTTTGAGACAAATTAAACAGCGAAAACATAAATTTGCTTTTTTTTCATTTTTGATGCAGGGATCAAAATTGAATTTTTCCAAATTTTGATAGGGTTGATCTGTTGAAAAAATTCAGGAAAAAGTGTAAAGACATTTCTTGTGCAGTTTTAGCGTCGAATCAAATGGAGTAGTCAATTTTTAACTTTGGTCACTAATAGTCGAGATGCCACTTAAACTTAATTTTTTAAAAGAACTTCTATAAACTATATATTGTTGAAAAGCTTACAAAATAAGGATTTTAATGAAATCAAAGTCAACTATGGTTTCTATTTAAAAAAAAAACTAAGTTTATGTGGCATCTCGACTATTCTACGCTAAAAACTGCACAAGAAATGTCTTTACACTTTTTCCTGAATTTTTATCCCTGCATCAAAAATGAAAAAAGATAGCAAATTTTTGTTTTTGCTGTTTAATTTGTCTCAAAAAGTTGGCTAATGCTACGTGAACAGTTTTGCTCTAACAGTAATAGTTACCAAAATACCCTGCAATCCCATCGAAATCGGTCCACCCCGTACAGAGTTATTCACTATAAATTACCCACCCCTTATTATCGTTATTATTGCTCGTAGGAAAAAAAGTTGTGCATGGAAATTGTATGGTACTATTTGAATTTTCTTAAAATGCTATCAATAATTCAGTTACTCGCCGTTTACAGGGCAAAACAAAAATATGATGTATTTTTTAAATGTAACACTCTGTATATTATTACATGTTTGAAGAAATTTTTTTTTCTGATTTCAAAAATATATCATACCTTGTCTTTATCTTGAGGCGTTATTGAGTAGAATAACACAGTTACTTAACTACGGGTTTGTTAACATTGTCAAAGTAAGCCATGTAAATGACGAATGTTGTGTTTGATAATTGATATTTCATTCATTTAATCACCAAAATGGTTTACAATGAAGCAGAACTTCGTTATATTCAAAACAATAAAAGGTTGGTAATTTATAGTGAATAACCCTGTACCATACGAATAAATAAATAACTTTTTTTTTTATTTCTTCATTTTACCATTTTGTTTGTGATGCTACTGGTCCCACATGCTTACATTGCTGCTTCTGTATTCTGTTTCGAACAATATTCCATAATTGTTCCATATTTTTATTTTCTGTACTTATTTTTATTTGTAGTTTGTACTTTACTTCTATGTTCCATTTTCTTAAATAATTTTTTCGTTTCCATTTCTTTATTTTTGTTCTTTATTAACTATAGGTAACTATTGAGTAGTGGTCACTATATTCCGGTTCTCGATTTATTTTGACATATTTATGGTTCAACTCAATATTTGAAGCAGTTCAATTTCTTTTTTCTCTATGCCACTTTTCGATTTGTTAACGTATGTTGTTTTCAATTGAAATAACGTTAAACATTAATTTTAACATTTCAAACTAAGTTAATGATTAAAGTTTTGCTTGTTCTGTATATATTGATCTAAAAACACAGGCATTTGTTACGTCGTATGACAGAACAAAAGGAATCGCCTGAATTGTGTTCGAGTAGGTCAATTAACTATACAGTCGATTATTTATAAAAAATATCTTTAATAAAACGTACATACTTACTAAGTTTGGATATAATAAATAAAATTGAACTAAACGCCGAAAGAAAGTATTAAAAGAAAATTATGCATTATTTTGTTCTTTTACAAGAATAAGAACTGGTTGATTAAAAATTCTAAAAAAATCACTTTTTTATCCTTTGAGTACCTAAGGTGAGCAATTAAGTGAGAACTTGAGAATTCAAATTTCAATGTATATAATGTGACTGAAAATATGGAAAAGTAGTGAGCCTCATAGTTTGTTTCCAGGGTGGTACAGTAGCTGGTGAATATCTGCATTTCGACATTCACGAAGAACTCCACATCGTTCCGATACTAACAAACATATAAAAGCTTACCGAAAGTATTCAGCAACATAAAACATTTTGCTGTAAACATTAAACATCTAACAGTGAATAGAAAACAAAATTTTTATATAGAAAATGCAACCGATACGATAAATATACCTAACTGTTTTAACAAAACATAACCCTTAAGCCGGATCCAGGTACCTGTTTGTTCAAGACCGTCGCTTTCTTTAAACGTTTTAATGCTATAATTCGATTCGAGTATTTGTTTTAAGTAACAATGTGTGAAAATGTTATTATCTCACATAAACAAATTATACTTGTTCTGTTTTCATCACCTTTTTGACAATAACTCCAAAAGTAAAACATTTTATACATATAAAAATGTGTTTATTTCATATTGTAATTCACATTATTCAATAAAAAAGTGAGGTTTTGTTGGGCATATTCCTGGACATTATGTACAACTAAAAATGTTTTTAAACGATAGCTCGTCAGCTATGAAAATTTTGAACATGCATAACGGAATTATTTTCAATAAAACCCCCAAACAATTTTTTATCATTTTTTAATTATGATCACTGTTCCATTATCGTAATAATTTACAATATCTAGGACACAGCCAAGTGTAAAAACAAAGAAAAGATAATGGTTTATGAGAATTTGAACATATTTCCATCAACAATTAGTATTGATTGTTGTATTTTAGTTTTTAATGTAATTATTAGTTATTTTTCAGTAATTATGGGCCTTTATAGGATATAATTTTATACCGTATTATCATTGACAATTCAACATTTTACTTATTCATTAATTTTGTATTTGTGACAAAAAGAATTTTAATGAATTCATTGATTTTTAATCAGTCTGAATCGAGTAGAAAATGTGTATAGATATACAAAGCCTATTGCAATATTGAAGAGACGTAACTGGGGCAGCTAAATTCCTATCTGTACATTCATGTGGAATAGTAATTTTAAATATGCATAAAATATGTCTTAATATTTTTTAAACCTACTGAGTAGGTGTGTCAAACACTCTAGGATTAGTTGTGATGGTTTTATTACTTATTCATGCATCACGAATTATTTGAAGACCCGAAATTTTATTTTAAAAAATCGCACCGAGAAAAAAATTCCTAATTTTAATTCATTTAAGTCAGATATTCGGTAAGAAAATATTATTTGTTATACTAAAATGCGGTGGTCAAACGAAAGAGCTCCATAGAGCACGACATTTTTTCAAGGTTTGCATTTACTGAAATTTTCCCAAAGAGAATAATAAATGGTTGTCATTACAGAAAACTTCGCAAATGTACTATTATAATGAAATATATAATTCATAGATCATAGTACCTAAGATTTTGTTTTTAAATCGATTAATTTACAATAATTGTTATTATTATAAACCTAGTTAGCCATGATTTATTCAAAACAACTAGAAACTTGTTTAGTGTTAGTTAGAAAAATTGTAATCATAATGTAAAGTTAAATAATTACCTATTTGAGTGATACGCTGCCAGCTTATGCAAGTCATGATAGATTGAGCAAGCTTTTGTTATTGCAGTTGCTCAATTTCCAAAAACCTTCAATGAGTTTTCAAAATTTCGTATTGTTCTACAGGTATTTTTGATTTGTTTAAATTCACTTTGAGGAAGGGTTTCTACCCTCACCTTTTGGTTGCTTTCAACACTTTATTCTAATATTTAGTATAAGATTTAGTTCTGAATCTAATAACCCATATTTGGAATAAAATGTACTGACTATATTAACGTATACATTGGATCATTAGAAAAGACAACAAGGCTATTTTTCTTATAAAACGTATAAAGTTGATCTTTTGATTACAATTTCTCAAAAAAAATTGTTCATTTTTCTTTAATGTGCTTTTCTTTTTCTTATGATTGGAATTGCATTATTCAATATTTTACCGGATTTTTCAACTCCTGCACACTATTTAGGTTTATACTGATCTTCTGGGACCATACATTACACTTACATCACAACACAATAATGAAAAATAATTCAATGTACCATACGATTAAAAAAATAAAACTTCCTCCATCACTACTAACTTTCTTTTTGACACTATTCACCAATGCACTCGTGTTCAAAATTGATTTTTGTTTGCTGTCACTCTGTTCTTCAACTTCTTCAGCACACTATGCAAGTTTATACTGATCTTCTGGGGCACCATACTTAAATCACAACACAATAAATAAACATTTATTCAACGACTAATTAACCTGTCTTTTACTTCTGTTTGGTTACATCTGCTTCTCTTAGAATGAATTTATTCTACAGGAGAATATTGTGCTCCTGTCTAGTTGAATAGTTGTCATACAAAAAAAAATACATACCCAGTTGAATTGCACTATGAGTATAATTAGTAGAACCATTAAATCTACTCTTCTCGATTGACTTCCTGTTCTCTGTAATATTACTCTATCGAATATTCGACGTAAAGCTGCATTAAAACGAGAATGGGATAAATGCCAACTTAATAAAAGCTTACCAATTTGGAATGAAATTGAGAACCCTCTAGCTAAAAGACTTAAATCTCGAAGTCTTTTATGGTTGCAAGACTACTTAAGTACGGTTTTTTCTGAAGTTGAAGATTGGAAATTATGGTCTGGAGTTGATGTTTTCAATAAAAAGCCCGGACTTCGGCCAAAAAGAAAAAATTAGGTCAAAAGTAAATCGCATAAGAACAATTCAAAATGGAACCTCTATGTTGTTTAAATGGGCTGAGATTTCTAATCCAAATCGTGACTGTGGAAACGAACCAGAGACCGTTGCACACATTGTGGAGGATTGTCATTTAACAAAGTGTAAAGGAGAGTTTGTAAACATTCATAATTTAACGGACGAAAAGCTGTATTATGGCTTACTTATGGACATCTGAAGTTAAGCAATATTTTGTATTATCTGTCCTGATTATCAGTCATTGTCATTGTCGTGACTGGCGCTTCGACCGGTCTGTTATATTTTATTTTCTTATCTACCTTCTACATATAATGTTTACACACTTAATCAAGATTATTACATATAAATACTAAGGTGGGTAAGGGATGTGTTTGCCAAGACGAACCAATCCACAACTGCACATTGTTTTGTCGCCACACTATGCAAGTTTATACTAATCTTCTGGGACACGATACCTAATATCAATGGTTTCTGTTTCCTGAGTAATCACAACTACTCTTGATTATCTACTTCCGTCATCTCGGAATCGTTCTTTCTTCTTTAGAATCCGTTTTCTTCATCCACGTTCTCTATAATATCACTATCACCTTCTATTAACTCGTCTTTGTTATGCAAACATGCTCTCTACTCAACTGAAGTAATTCTTTGTCGGTCTAACTTAGTAAACTCTCTTGCCTTATTGAATAAAGAGTAGTAAAAGATGGAGAAGAGGGTAAAGTAACTGTAGAAGCAGATTTCAACGCAAGAAAAGGGAGGAAGGTGAGGGGAGAAGATCAATGGAGAAAAAAATAAATAGGCAAGGTCGAAAACTGTTGGAATTATTTGAAGAAAGAGGATGGGCCATAATGAATGGGAACATGCAGGTAGGGGAAAAGGGTGAATACATATTTATAGGCAAAAGAGAAGGATGAATAATAGATTATGTAATTATAAATGAACGATGCAGAGAGCACATAGATCATCTAATCAAAATAATGGGATGAGGAGAGGAAGAGGAAGAAAAAGAAGAGTGGGGGAAGAAAAGAAGAGCGGGGAGAAAGAAAATATGGACAAAAGGAAGTACCGAAAGATATAAAGAAAAAATGGAGAAGGAACAGGAACATTAGAAGAGGTAGAAGAGGAGGTGAGGAGAATCGTGTAATAAATGCAAAAGGCGCCGTAGAAAAGAGAAGGTTTAGGAAAAAAAAGAATAAAAACAAAATCACCACTCTAGTGTGGACAAAATCTTAATGTGATTAATAGCAATAATTACTTTCTTCATTAAATAAAAATTGTTCTGCATAAAGTGTGTGGCCAATAATGATTCACAACCTTAAGTAGTTTTTGCTGAACTGCAATGCTCCTAAGACTTATAAATGTCATGTATTAATGAAATTTGTAAAACCTCTTAAGTCTTCAAGGGCTTAGACGTTATTAACTTGGACAACGTTTTAAATAGTAATCACGATAACAGGATTACGATTTAAACTATATATTAACTTATATTTTTCTTATCACCTCGGTTCTCTGTTCACGTTGCTATGAACAGATTCGATGCGAAAATCGACCTTTTTTCAAATTCGTCTCGCATTAAAACGACTCGAGATATTTTCGTTTCGAAAAAAGTTTTGAGTTTACGAAAGATGTGTCTTTATTTTTCGATTTAGGTTTTTTGTACGAGGGCATCTTCGAGGTAAAAAAAAATATTAAAAATAGTCAACAAAATTTCAAACAAATTGAGCCGTAATTTGACCACAACTCGCTTATTTTCAGACCAATTTTTAAAATTCAAAAAGAATCTTACGTGGACAAAGAAATAAACTTTTTGGCCGTTATATTTTTTTTTGACCTCGCGTGTTTATAAAAGTTATAAGCGAAAAATTTTTCCGAAAAAATTTCAATCGAAAACTAAAACGGCCAAAATTTCTAAATTATAATCGACGAAGAAAAAGTTTATTTCAGAAAAACTTTCTTTTTGTGCCCCTGTCGCATAATGTGTAGTAAAATTTTTCTTTAAAAAAATTTTTTTTTCAAGCAATTTTACATTTTCAATGCGAAATACTGTAATTTTGACATTTTTAAAACTCCGGGACCGTATTACGTAAAAATATGATTAAAAAAACATAAGATTCGTAATTTTACAAATTTTCGAATGGCTTAGCTGTACAAGGTTCAATTTTACCCGAAAAAAATCTGTTTACGAACACTGACCCACTTGAGGGAATGGTGTTACTTCCTTCGTGAGGCTCCTAGGAACCCGGGTGTATATCTTTGTGTATTTTTTTGACTTCGTTATTTTAGTTTTGACCGACCATATGCAAACTTAGATTTTCTCGACTATCCCGCTCTTAACCATCAAAATTTGTATGTGTAAATTTTAGCATGTGATTTTACCTCTCTAATCTAGTGAATAATCTTCTCCAATGAACCAAAACCAACCATAACGAAATGAAAAAAATGTATAACCTACTGTACTACTCCTATGTAGTAAAATTACAAACCTGTTTTAATATTTCGATAGACTATAAACTGTTAATGGAATAAACGGAATGATATTGACTAAAAATAGATGAACTAATAAGAGTAACAAGATTAGAATGAAAATTCGATATGAGTGAACCCTGAGCGTTATGGTCCACTACCACATCTGATTCACTCGATTTTTATTTCTTTTTAATAATTAAATTAAAATTTCATGTACAATTACATGACAGTTTAATTATATCGTTGAACGTAATATTCATTTCGTCACTTGTTACACAATTCAACGCAAAATACATAAGAAAATTAAAGGTGTTTCAGAATAAATACTCTATTATAAGAATGATAATATTGAATTCTCCAAGAATATTATTTATACAAAAAAACTTGTTAGAAATTTTATTATCTAGAACTTTAATTTGAACTTTTTTTCCTGAAATGCAACTCTTTTCCAGCAAATTAAAACGTTTAAAGGCAGCGAGCGCTCGGCGATAAGAACAAACAGATACCTAGACCCATCTGTTATGCCTTGTTAAAACATTTATCGTATCGGTTTTTTTCAGTTTTTCTATTGGCGCACTTCCTTTAAAAGTGTAGCAAAATATTTTATGTAACTTCACACTTTAATGCTTTTGTTAGTACAGAGGCGATTTGGTACGCTAAATGTTTCACTTGTTTTATTATAACGTACTACACCCCCACATTTTTGTTTTGTCATACAGGGTGATGGGACACATTTTTTAAGGTACATACTTAACTTTAAACTATTACAAATTGACGAATAAGGTCGATTCTGAATATTTTGTTTCCGTTAGAGAAATTGTTGTTAAGTTGTTAAGCATATTTACTATACAGGGTGAATCAACACCAACGGGACGGAGATTTATAGCGAAACAAGTTTTGTAATTTTAATAGCTTCAGGTTATAAGTTTTACATTTTTAAATTATTTTGAAATATACAGTATGTCCCAAAAAAGTGTGGCGCATCAAAGTTATATTTTTCCTTATGGTTCACTGTGTATTTTATTGCGTTTTTTGATTGCCCGTAAAAAATAAGGTATACTTTCATAAAGGTTTACTATACTTAGAGTGTTCTAGTTACGTCGACTTTTCTTAAAATATGGAGTACTAAAAAATTCTATATCTTCTAATTGAACTAAATTTACTCTTACGTTTAAATAATTGGATATTTTGATGAATGTATTCAATGATTAAATATTAAACATCTCTAGAGGGTGTTCAGAGTTTACAGATTAATTAGTAGATCATTCATAATGTAACATGTGCCTTATTGTAATGAAACACTCTGTATTTTATTAATTCATAACGTCAACAAAAAAATCCGAATCGTATATTTCCTTAAAATTAATGGTAGCCAGCAAAAAGAAAGAAAAAAATGTGCAAATGGTAGATAATAGGAAGACAAACGACATACTAAAATTTAAACACTTTTGTAGTGGGGATTTTATAGAGGAATGTGGTTTTGTCTATTTCCGGGGAAGTTTGACCTCCTATAGAAAAATGTTTTATGACAAAGTTGTAGATATTAAAAATATCTAAAACTTTTGTAGATAACATTTTTCACATAACATGAAAATTATTCCCCGTTCCCCACTCCAAAAGTGTTTAAATTTAGTATGTCGTTTGTCTTCCTATTAACTACCACTTCCACATAGTGGCGTGCTGTTATTAATTTTTTTCTGTTTTGGGCTGTTTTAGAGCTAACTGCACTGGTCTATTATAGTCTGGTAATGATTGTCTAAAGTCCATATAGAAAAATTTAAACGTTCATTTATGTATTATGTATTAAATTTAAATTAAAACAAGTTAATTTTTATTTTTATAGCTAGTGTGCTATGGAAATTAATAATTTGACAAAAAAATATTTATCAGTTTTTTTTTTGCATTAAATTATTGTTACTAATTTTAAATATCGGTCAGTTTTTAGTTTATTGCGTTATTGTAAGACCGATAAGAAGCAAGTGTGGTAAATAGTGTAAAAATTCTATCTCAAGGATGATGATGTTTTCTTTTTCGCCTCGTGCAATACCTATACATGCTTTATTTACAACTTTTAAGTCTGTTAGACATAAGATTTCTCCAACATCAACGCTTATGTTTCGCAGCGTCAGTGAATGGCCAAGATCAAACCGGCGCGGCGCGGCGCGGCGCGGCGAGTCAGTTTGCTCGCGCGACGGTGGAAGTGTAGCGCTTTACTTTTGGTTTGCGATGCCAAATTCGGAGAAATTACTCCAAATAACTAAAATATATTCAAATTCAATTATTTACTACTTGAGTCATGCCGAGTACAACTATTTAAGAAAAATGGGAGAGAATTAATGAAAGCGGCAAGTAATATTTGAAATAGAGCACCGAATATTTTGCACTGGTGTATTTACAGATCGAATTTTCCGCAGCCTTTTTTTAGGCGCGAATACATTAGCGTCGGTGTTGATGACCCTTTAGATTTTTTATACAATTAAATCAGGTATAAGTGATACTTCGATATAATTATTTCCGGATGCCATTAAATAACTATAGGTTTCGCAGAAGTTTTTTTTTGTGTTCCACCGGCAGTGCGTAAAAAGATATTGATTTATTCAAAGCTTGGATTTGTACATGCGATATGTAAACTTTAGACGTTAACGCAAGTAAGGTAATAATGTCGCTCATTTAAACTGACACTGTGATCGGTAGTTACTCGCTCTAAGTTAATACTCATGTAAAAATAGTTAATTGCAGTTATTAAGTGGGTGAAAATAGATAAGAGATGCGAGTAACTGAAGGAAATATGTTTCTCATTGACGCCATTTTGTGCGTGGTAAATGTATTTAATTCTGTTACGGTAATTAAATTAAAGTATTTACTTGGAAAAGTCATAGTTTTGTTTGGATAGCAGGTATAATTAAATTTTAATTGCGTAATTACGTTTTATTCAAGGTAGATTTTCTTTATTGGGTATTAGAGAAAAAAAAATCTTTTATGCTTTCAGCGTTGATCTTAATGCAAAAGGGTAACATTTTTCAACGTTACAAATGTTTCGTTTTTAAAACTGGCAGTTGATTAAAGTAATAAATCAAATTTGAATAATGACAAAGCGGTTAGGAGGGTTCGCAACGTGACATTTGCGTATAGCTTCACAAGGGCTTTGGATGTGAAAGAAGACAAAATTATTTGACAGTACGAACTATTTGCAGAAAAAGTTCTTCTTTTCATACAATTTAAGAAAGATGTCTATGTTTTAAACATTTTACTTGTACACCACCGATTTCTAGTAATAATTTTGTAAAAGTAAGTAAACCGAACCCGCATTATAAATAGATTTAGTGCGAGGTGGGAAAACTTTTGATTACTTAGCAATGAGGTCATAGCTGCATATTTTTAAAGTAGGCTCGATTTATTTAAATAACATTAAGGGAGTAAGTGAAATGAAATATTGTATACACGCAGGGTTGAGCTATTACGGTTCCTAAATGTGTAATTCATTTTATTGATCTACTTTCCTCCCACTACTATTTCAGTTGTAGCACAAAGACTGTAAAAGAGGTAATAATTTTGCTCCGTAATAATTACATGTTACACGCTGCAGAGGTAACTTAATCAAATTAATTGTTGAAAATGGTAAAGTTTGTCTTTGAAATTACCGTGCTTTAAAATGATTTGCATGTTGGTACGAGTTTATTTGCAAAATCTAATTGTTTATGTACCTTCGCAATTGTTTTCGAATGCTAATTCAATTAATGCGTTTTAGGTGCGGCATGGTGGTCAATGGCATCTCACCTGGCGGCACAAGATTATTTAGCTCGTATCCAAGCAACTGGTTTGAATTTTCCTGGTCTTTCGAGTCCGGCCGACTTACCTTATTCGTCGTTGGGACTATCATCGCTATCGGCTTATCAGAAATCGTCGAAAAATTCAAAAAACTTTAACTCATCTTCACTGCCAAAATCTCAGCTCGGAAGTAGTTCCAAATCAAAAATTTCGTCGCACAGCAACTTAAAAGCCGATGGATCTTCTGTTCGAACGAGTTCTCCTATGTCATACAGTAAAACCACCACTTCTAGTACAAATGCCGGAAAATTTTCGTCAAGTCCTAGTTTAACGATACAACCTAGTATGAAGCTGCCAACCACTAGCTCAAACACAAATACCAGCAATACCGACAGAAAAACCCCTAAGATTAATGATGTAAATTATTCGAAAACCGATAAACCCAAAAATCCGAGTCCGAAATTAACTCCGCCTGTTTCTAGTATTTTTACAAATCCACTCAGTCTTGCAAATAATTTAGAAAAAGTAGTGTTAATACAACATCGGCATCCGATACCACTACCATGCCTAGTGCTGTACCAACAAGTATTCTAAGGTAAATATATACTTTTTTTTGTACTTCAATTTCAGCCTTTTTGATATAACGAACAATCCGGTTGCACAAACGCTAGTTAAGTCTCACGTTCTGATTGGTTAAAATTTAAATTTTAAGTCTACTGATTGGCTAACAAATGGTTAACGGCTTGCTAACGACCAATTACACATCATGCAACCGGGCAATTGTTTTATATCAAAATGCCACAAAGAAACTGTTAATAACGCCTTTATCTGAGATGCTATAATTCATAAAAATTATCGATTTGAAGACATCAATTCGTTCAACATGTTATAATATATTTAACCACAAATGGTATGGGGTGTTAATTAATGATTTTCATCTAGGTAACTTTTACAATATGTTTATATGTAATTTATGTAATTTGATACAGGCTGGTTCGAGAGGAAATGTAAATATTTTAAGGACATGTCCAGGAAGCTAAAATAAGCTGATATTCAAATCTGATTTTCATTTGTTTCAGAGGTAATTATGTTTTATTTCTAAAAGAGAATCAAGTTAAATTTGACAACGTTGTCCTAAAAGCTGATTTGAAAATAATATTAATTGGTAAATATTATCGTCAGAAGTGACAGTTGTAGTTGTCTTACGAGATTTTATTTATTTATTTATTCGTATAGTACATTTTTAATATTGTATTGTGATGTAAGTGTTATGTATGGTGCCCCAGAAGATCAGTTTAAACCTGTATAGTGCGGTGACGAAACCGTGTGCAATTGTGGATTGGTTCGTCTTGGCAAAGCATTTGCTCCAAGATTTAGAAAACCACTAAAACCTAAACATACCAACCCTTACCCATCTTAGTATTCATATGTAATAATATTAATTAAGTGTGTAAATACAAAATATTGCTGAACTTCAGATGTCTTTCAGATCGTAAGCAATAATACAGCTTCGTCCGTTAAATTATGAATGTTCACAAACCCTTCTTTAAACTTTGTTAATTGACAATCCTTCACAATATGCGCAACGGTCTCTGGCTCGTTTCCACAGTCACAATTTGGATTAGAAATCGCACCCCATTTAAACAAAAAAGAGTTGCGTTTTGAATGGCCTGTTCTTATGCGATTTACTTGTGACTATATTTTTCTTTTTTGACCAAAGCACGGGACTTCTATTGTTGGATCATCAATGAGATGTTTCTTGAAAACATCAACTCCAGACTATAATTTTTTCCACTCTTCAATTTCAGAAAAAGCCATAGGTAAGTAGTCTTGCAACCATACAGGACTTCGAGATTTAAGTCTTTTAGCTGGGGCGGTTCTCAATTTCATTCCAAATTGGTAAGTTTTTGTTAAGTTAGCATTTATCCTATTCTCGTTTTAACTCAGCTTTTCGTCGAATATTCGATGGGGTAATATTATAAAGAACAGGAAGCCAATCGATAGGAGTAGATTTAACGGTTCCACTAATTATACAATGTCACTTTTTATGACAATTACCCAAATTATATTTTGTTTCAAATTGGTATTTAATCAACGTTGTCAAATTTATCTTGATTAAGTTTTTAAAATGAAAATCTAATTACCTATCTCTGAAACAAATGAAAATCGGATTTGAACATATGAGCTTGTTTTGTTTATTTTAATTTCCTGGACATTTCTTTAAAAACATTTCCATTTACTCTCAAAGCACCCTGTATAAACAGAAATTAATTAATTCTGAGTATTTCAAATATTAAATAGCGAAGATTTTACTTACCTCAGAGTAATTGATACTAGCCGTATATATTAATTTTAAGCATTTGAACAAAAATTTAATGTATTATAGATAATTGAATCTTCTTGGGCTGGAGGTGAAAATAAAACTCCATCCCAAGATCATTAAAAAAATACAACAATTTTCAATTATACAATTTAACTGGAGGAATCAAATTACGAAAGATCATGCTAATGGTTTGGGCCGCTGTAGTTTTGTATCACCGTGGTCGTAGCGAAATAGTCTGAAATTGTCAATGAGAAAAGTGGATTTTTTAACATGTACCTAAGAACGTGGCTGTTATGAAAAAGTTGACGGTTGTGAACGAACGTCAAAGATGTCAACATCGTCTGGTTTCTGAATTTGGAAAGGTGTCCCTCAAAACAATTGGTTAAATACTCGAAAAGTCCTCTACCTGAAAATGAAAGTTCTGTTATAATATCTTCACCGTTTACATAAATCAGTAGCGTTTTACTACCTGCCAAAATGGATCCATCCTTTTCTAAGAATATCTAAACAAATAAAAACACAAACAGGAAAACGCCCAGAAGTAAAAAATACAGCTCACTGAGCACACAGATAAAAACAAGAACCCTGAGACAACTACAGGCCAAGCAAAAAGTATTTAGGTGGCAAATTTAAATATTTGTGGTTAATTAAAATTCTTACATTTTTGTGTCTATTTTTACTAAAGCTTTATTTATATCAAAATTCTTAACTCAGTGAGCAATTACAGTTACAACAAAAATGTCAAAATGAAACAATAACGACGCAATAACACGATTGTGTATCGTTCCACACGGTTATGTACCTGCAAGCTGTGATTGGATGGATGATATATTACCGTCGCCGGATTTTAAAATTGGTTCGCATATGTTCAGTGGTTTTTGTTTTATTATGTGCGCTGTAGTTTAGATTAATTTCTAATATGTCCTGTTCTTTCCGATAAAGGTTTCCCTAAAATCTATTTACCCTTTTCATGGATCAATACTGATTAAACATGAAGATGGACAGACAAATAAAAGAATATCAGAAAAAATCCTGTTTATTTCGACTTGCAAAATACATGGTGTTTCTTGTTACACTTGTGGGTTGCTCTTGCATCCATCTACAACTGAATTTTTATTCAATTCAATCTTTCAATTTTAAATGTGTCTGAGAGTAATTTTGTCTGACCCAAATGAAGATTATCATCTAAGTTCTTTTAGTGTTACAGAGTGTCTGTTTTAGAATGCATGATTGTTGTAAACATCTATTTTCTAAAGTCCTTAGCTGTAACATGGACGTACATTGGGGACATGACTATAAGTGTTCTGAGGTATGAAAACTATCCATTCTATACTATTTTCTTGTCGGGACCAATATTTTCTTGGGCAAGACTCCTCAAAGCAAACCACTTTCTTCCGGAATTGTAAATCTGATTAATTTATTTTGATCGACGGCCTTCCTAAAAGGGCTGTATCGCATCAACATTTTTTAAAAGTTTTTCTCCAGAACTACTCAACTGTCTCATTCTAATTTTTTTTTTCAAATTTTATGAAGCCACCCTGAGCTTGTTAGAAAATCATTATATTGAGTTCGTTGATTGTAAATATCTTAACATGTGAAAACAAAATTATATATGTACCTTACATTACCTACATTTAGTACACATCGATGGAATTTATCTCAATTGAACAAGATTTAGAACTTCGGTCTTTTGTCTTAAATATAATGTTTCGTGTTTTTTAACTTTTTTTGATGACGCACATGTACCCACAATGATGTGTCGAGAATCCTAATGGCGAGTGTAACCTAGTTTTTGTTACGCAATGGAATGGGCGTTTGAGTGTACTACGGATTACTGGAGTATGTATATTCGGATTAAAGAAGTTGTACTGTACATAATTCATTACACTTTTAAAACTCCACATGATCATTGATTTGACGTTATTCAACCTGATTACAATTTTTTTATTTTTTTATTTCACTTGAACTAAAATATAGATTTTGCTAATTACATTACATATCCATCTAGTCATAATAAATCAAGAAATTTGTGGTTAAATTATTCAAAATTTACTTCTCAGAATGGGTACTTTATTTCATTTATGTTTAACTTGTTTGTGGCCAGTTTCACCAAGCCCCGGTAAAATGTAATCAACCTTAGTGAAACTGGCTTTTAGTCTTCTGTTACCATAGACTTAAACTTTTTTCTATTGTTAGTGCTGCTTTAGAAGGAAACAAGTAAGTGTTCATAGATAGATTAGTCGATTTGATGTATTTTTTACTAAGTTATTGGCATTCTTTCAGCGATCCGAGTACAATATTAGGTGGTGTGCGTTTACCTCCAGATACAGAAATAATAAAATATACGTCATCTATAGTAGGACCTAAAATTCCGGGGACCACCAATAGGGGAAGAAAAAAGACGATATCCCTCGATCCTCCTTCAGTAAGTGTTCATCCCTCGTTATCAGGTGGAAGTATGCACATCGAAAGAGCAGCCAAACGTCCTAAACTTAGCGTAAGAAAATTTGTGTTTCGCTTTCTACGCTTAGTTTTACACTACTATTGCAGGAATCGCAAGAATCTTCACCATTAAATGCTTCCAACGATAGAGTAGAAGTTATAAAGTTAGCTCCGACTAACGGAAGTCCGGGAATGCCAAATTCCACATACAATAATAGCGGTGGATTTTCAGAAACACTTGGAGGCGATGCACCATTGAATTTATCTATGAAACCTAGCTCAACAAATTTGACTAGTTCTTCATTAAACTCTCTTAGTAATATGTCTGCCAGTTTAGGAGTAGATCGAATATGTAAGTAAATTAAATTTTATTTCTTTTTTGCTTAATTAAACAACTATTGCATTAAAATCTTACACAATATTTTTATTTTCTTTATATCAAAGTTTGAACATTCTAGATCGTAACTTTTGGTACATTATCATTAAAACGAGTCTAATAAGTTTCTTCTTAATTTTGTTTAATTTAATTAACAATTTCTTCTATACACATTTACGAAATGTAAAATGAGGAGAAACTAATTAGAACTTTAAATGTAAATAATAATATAGCGAGAAGAAAACCAGGCCCTAAACCTCGAAAAGTAATTCAATCTTCATGTCATCCACCTCCAGCAACGCCAAGTGCATCATTACAACAATTATTTGCATCTGCAGACTCTCCAAGATCTCCAACTCGATTGGATGATTGCTTAAGCACTGCAACAACGATAACGTCTACCAGTTCATCTACCATAGGTTCACTTCCGATCCCAATTCATAAAGACGGAAGACCTCGAAATCTCGGTAGAGGAATCAGTAAACCTAAGAAAAATACGGTTGCTTCACTTTTGGCTCAAAGCAGAGCTTTAGGTTAGTTTGTACTTCAAATTTAGCGAAACGTAACTTTCTTATCACGCAGGAATTAAACCAATGCAAGTTTTGGATCCAAACGCCTCAATGAATCAACAGATTACATTGTTAAAATCGAATATATTAGCGGCGCAACAACTAATGGTCGAGGCCGGTGGCGACGAAAAGACTTTCAATAAACTGTTGCAGGAAAAATTTAGGGGTGCTCTAAGTGATTCTAATTCGAGTACTGTAGACGCATCAACAGATTCTGATAATCTTACAGATTCAAATCATACAGACTCTGAAATGGAGACTGATTCTTCCGTCACTGTGAGAAAGTCGAAGCACTTTGACGAACGAGCGTTAAGAGTTCCTCTCGAAAGAGGTTGGTTATTCGTAAATAAATTGAAAGCTCGTAAATAAATTATTGTTTTAGGATGGAAACGAGAGACTGTAATTAGAGGGCTGGGTAAAAATGGAAACATTAAAGGTGATGTTATCTATATTGCCCCAGATTCTTCTAATAAATTTAAACAAATGTCTGATATTACGCAGGTATTATTGGTTTTGCGATGATTTTTATTAGTTAATTAATTATTCAACATTTGCAGTATTTAGATTATCAAGAAAGTACTGATTTGACTAAGGAAAATTTCACGTTTAGTAGTCGAGTTATTCTTGGCGATTATCTTCAGCCAGTTCCATCAGGTATGGTTCCAGAAGGGGGCGAGTTTATACGTCTGACGGAAGATGATGTAAATAGGAGGTAATCGAAACTGCATATAGAAAATTGTGCTTTAACATGTTTTTTTAAAACATTTAGGTTAGAAGAATTAAAATCGGTAACTCGAACTAATTTAGCCGTCGAACAACGAATAGAAGTAGCGCGCCGGCAGCAAGCCGCACGTGCTCAAGCTTAGAATGGAAAAGAACAGGCGAGACTACAGCGAGAAATGGAAAGATCCGAAAGGCAAGAAGCGGCAAGAAGAGAAAGGGAAGCTCGATCTCAACAATTGCTAGAGGTAAGTGTATTTGCGTTCTCGTATGCTCGAACCATTGTCATGTTTGCATTCTGTTTGTATTCCATGTTGCTTTGTCTAATTTCTTGTTGAAAAATAAAATAAATGGAAACAAAGAGAAAAATGTTTTGTAATTTACAAATATTTTTCTCTTAAGTGTATCTAAGAATTTAAACAATATCAGGGAAGTTACATATTTTACCAAAACTATTTCGCTGATAGGGTCGCAAACGCCTAGCATTCAGTCTTGAACAGAAAATACGTATAATATCGGAAATAGAAGGGGGAAAGACAAAATCGGATGTATCTCGAGAATTAGGTTTGGCTAGTTCCACAGTTGCCACAATTTGGAAGAGCCGTGTTAACATTATTAGTGCTTACAATTCTAAAAGCTTTGATCAAGATTTACTAGATATAAAAAATGCTTCCGTAATTAAAGATTTAGAAGAGTTAAAATCTAAATATCCCGCCCTTAATTGCTCCGTTAGTACAGTGGTAGGTTAAAATATAATGTTAAAATAAACAATGGTTAAGGCGATTTTACTAACAAGCTTGTTGCAATCTTAAATTTTAACCAGAAGTCCAGGGAAAATGTCATTTGAGTGGGAAATAACTGCGCAACGGGAAAAAAACTACATAGGCTTGTAGGTAGGTCTCTGCTGAATATAAATCTGAGTTTTCGGGATGACGATCCCCCCGCAATCCCTCTATAATCACGAAACGGATTAGATTCCTTTAATCGGCTATAACTCGTGATGTCGTGCGATTCAAAGTGATCGTTTTGCGGGTGATTTTGCACGCTACAATTTTAGACCAAACAAGAAAAATCGAAATATTTTGGAAATAGCTCGAAAATGGGTTCTTTAGAAACAAATGTATTCGCTAGGATTGGCGAAAATCCACGAGTCCAGGACATTTTTGGTCCTATCTCGCGAATTAATTCGACTTACATTTGTCATGGTGAAGGGGGGAAATTTTTGGAATTTTCCTCTTGCTGCCAATTCTGGCGCGAAAAAACGACGTAATACCACTAGTCTGAAACCTAGTTTTTGCAGGTACGAACTTCGCAATTTTTAATCGAAAAACATGACTATTGGATACCGTCGGAATTTCGTAAAATACCCCGTTCACACATACGGTTTTTAATAGTGACTTTCGTGTTTCACAGTTTTGTGGCAAATAATACACCTTTCTCTTACGTGAAAAATAATGAAATCTGATGCGCGGCACAGATGAGAAACATCCCCTCTTTGCCCACTTTGCTTTCATTCTAATGCTGCCAACCATTTCTTGATACCGTGTAAAAATTCCTGTTATTTGACATTTACAACAAATTGTTAAAACAGTTTCGGATACGAACTTCAGGGGGCATGAAAGACTGCAAATTAATTCAAATTTTAAAAAATTTATAATAAAAATACAATTAAAAGCCCATAGAGATAAATGAACATTACATTTTTAATAATGCGTAAATTTATTTTAGAACACTTTTCCAACTAATTTAACATAGTTTTCAGTTTGATATTTTGCATTTTTTTAATGAAACCGAAAAAATTGATTGATCATCCATGTTCCCACCCAAACCAATGAAAAATAGTTTAAATGCGACTTGTGTGATTATGGCTGTTTTGAAATGGATACCTTAAAAACGCACATGTATAAACACACTGATAAGTGGCCTTACAAGTGTGAACAGTATGATTACAAAACTATCTCTAAAATCAAGTTAAACACACAAAACAAAAATACAGGTGGAAAACCATTTAAGTGCAACGTGAGCGAATGTCGCTGTTGTGAAATGGGCAATTTACAGATTTACTCGAGAAAAAAATTGTTCTAATGCAATTATTTGGGCAACTTTAAAAATGTATAAACATTCTCATGAATGGCCGTTCTTATACGACTACATGACTCACTCCAAAGTTCACTTAGACACGTACAAAACAACGCACACCAAAGAAAATCATTCAAACTTTTGCGATTATAGTGCAGTAATGAAATGCGACTTTTAAAATAGCACTTGTATAAACATTCTGAGAAATGGTCTTTTAAATGCAACGAATGCTACCATAAAGCTCCAGAAAAATATACATTTTAAAATATACTGAAAGATCCAGAAAAGTGCAGTTAATTAAAATTAGGTTTCATCTTATATTTTATATCCTTTTTGGATTTCTATGAGTATCCGTGTTATTGAGGTCTAATCAATAATAGAAAAGTTACAAAAATCACTACAAACTGTCTGTAGTATGACATAACATAACCAAAAAAAATGATGTGTATCAAAAGAGCCTATGCCACAAGTTATATTAACAAATGGTGGAGAGACGCTAGAAAAATTGAATTATTGCGTGAGTGAATGTTTCTAAGACGAAAATTGTCGAATATAATAAACGGTCTAGTAAAAAATTATGTGAAATTAAACTTTAATTAAAGATAAAAGAAAATATTCAGAAAGATATAAACGTTACAATATGTATAATGCTAATCCAGTAGTAGAGCTTCGCTAATAAATTTATGATTTTTCCATATAACTAATTTAGTAGGTTGCCAATAGCATTTATAACCGATATTGGATTGTATTGTAACCGCATAATCGTCAACAATACTCGCCCACGTTTACTCAAATTTCTCTTTGAATCCTCTGGAAAGGGAAAACGCCAACTAAATAAGTAAACAATAAAAACTAAACACTGACGAATGGGCGTTTCTCAAATTTTTAAACTCGTACTAAACACTTTATACCACACATTATTTTAAAAAGAAATGCCACTATTTTGGCTTTCAAGCAACATATTTCATCTCGGGTGTTTAGTACGTACTAAAAGTTTCACAATAAACGGTAGGTTGGCTTCCGATCTGTCGTTTTTGAATTCCTCTCATCTTCTTAACTTGTCTGCTTGTTTATTACATCAGTGTCTGATTAGTTTTATCAGCCGCTGTTATCAATTTCGTTTAATGTTTTCAAATATTTCTTATAGTATTTCTTTCCTCTGTTTGACTTTCCCTTATTTTCTTATTTAAATAATCCACAATTAACTCAATTCGATTTCTAAATTCTTGACCATGTTATAGTAGAAACGCCCTCTGATGGTATTTACGTGAGCAGCAGTGCTCAAGATTGTTCTGCCGGAATATATAAAATTTGAGCCAAAATTAAATAATATGATCAAACTGAAAACTGTATTAACCATCTTTGACTGATAGATTCTTATTATTCACCTTCACACTCGAAATTTTGTCAAAATTCCTTTAAAGGGCAATTTCTCAGAATGTTTATTCAAGTGCCTTCTTGAGTAGACTTTTAAATTGTCCATTTCAGTACTGCGATATTTGCTCGAGTTGCATGTAAATGGTTTTTCTCCTTTATGTGTCTTCTTTTGCGTGTGTTTATCTTGACTTTAGAAAGTTTTGTAATTTCATTGTTCACACTGGTAAGGTCACTTACCGGTGTGCTTATACATGTGCGTCTTTAAAGTGCCCAAACCCCGCCCGCGGATCTAATGAAGTGAATCTGATAACTTAAACTTAAAACAAAACAGGCCTGGAACTTTACCTCAACAGTGATGTGGAAAAAAGTTTAATTATCAGACATTTAAAACAGTTTTTATTTTTCAGTAGCACTTCCACAAAATGGGATAGTTTTTGGTCCATATCTCTAAGAGGATGAATTTCTCGAATTTGTAAAAGGACCAAAATTGTTACCCGTAAAAATAATGGGCCGCGAGAGGAAAATTAAATTTTTTTCCCTCGCGACGCCATATCTCGAAACATATCGGTCCAATTAATATCGATTTTTCGAGTTTGGACGAGAGAGGAATAAAATTTTAGCGAGTAAATTCCGCGTAAAACGATCACTTTACGAACACGGCATAGTCGATCAAAGAAATTTCGCGATCATAGGTAGTTTTGGGTGGCCCGGGATCCCGAAAACTCAGATTTATATTCAGCAATGACCCACCGTACAAGTCTATGTCGGTTTGTGCGATTGTTCCCCACTTACCTCCTTTTTACAGAAAAATTTTCCTGGATAGGTTTATCAATGAATAAGGAACTTCATTCGTTTTTTTAAATTTTTAGCTTTCGACGAATTTTATAAATAAAATTATACGTTATAAATTATAAGAGAAGTTGAATTAAATTTGAAAAAAATTCATAATTTGATTAGGTCATGTTTGAGGTCAAAGGTCAATATATTCGTAAATATCTCAAAAAGTAAAGGGAATTGTAAGTCAATTTCAAAAATGCATTTAAAAATATTTTAATATTTTGGGTTTAAAAGTTATTTCTCTTTTAAAATTTTTTGAACAAATCGACTTATTTGTTTCTCAACTTTTACTAACGTGCAATATATCAATCAAAAGCGTGTGGAAAACCAATTCCAAAACTGTTTTACTAGATTAGGTTCAAAAGTTATTGCATTTTAAAAGTTTTTTGAAGATTTCGACTTTTTTGTTTATCAAGTTGCATTGCCCAGTATATCAATCAAAAGCTGATTAAAACACAATTCCGAAACTGCTTTGAAATTGAGATGGCATTACGGGTTCAATAGTTATTGCACTTTTAAGTTTTTTTTATCAAGTTTAAGATCGTGTAATGTAATGTAACTCTAGTATTTATGTGTTCTAATCAAACGTAGAATTTTTTGTTCTACGCAGTAATTGGCTTTCCACACGCTTTTGATTGATGTATTGCACGTTAGTATAATAGGTTGAGGAACAAAAAAGTCGATATTTTCAAAAAATTTTAAAAATGAAATAACCTTTGAACACAAAATGTTAAAATATTTTTAAATATTTTTTTGAAATTGGCTTTCGATTGATATATTACACGACTGTGTACATGGAATACTTTTTGAGATATTTAAGAAAATGTATATGTTTGACCTTTGACCTCAAACATGATCTTACATAATCAAATTTTGAAATTTTTCAAATTTAATTCAACTAGTCTTATAAAGTACTACAACATATAATTTTATTTTTAAAATCCGTCGAAAGCCATAAATTTAAAAAAACGAGCGAAGTTCTTTGCTAAAATTCTTAAAACAATTCAAACCATCGCCTGTTTAGATTAGGAATAAGTAAGACAAGTATGTGCAACGTTTACAGTATTGAACAGTATCGTTAAGTTTTAAAAATTGTTTGGTTCATCACGCTTGTATTTACCCGAATTGCATTCATCGCATGTTCATCCAAATTCTACGATTGGTTCCATTGATTAACGCTTAAAGCGCATGGATACATAACATTTTTTATTCGAATATTAATTTATTACCAACATTTTATATCTCTTTATTTTGAGTTTGTTAATATCCGAGAGATATAGATTGTTATCGTTTTTATTACGTTTAATTTTTTGAGTTGTTGTGATGTTGCATGACAGGCTAGACGTAAACGACAAGAAGAATTGGAAAACACAGACACGAAGAACAGCAGAGAAAATTGCAGGTAGGCGAACGGTTCTTAATAATTTCACGATAACACCGTATTTGTTATTATAAATGAATCGACAAAGAGGTAAATTTCTAATGCATGCAATTGTCTGTAGCTGCATTAGAAATACGTACGCTATCGATTGCAAATAATTTATTTACCGAACACGGTCAATGGAATAGTCTGCTCCTGTTGGAATAAATAGGTAAATAATGTTGTTTTAAATTTTGTTTCAGGAAAGAGAAATTAAGCGACAACAAAATGCATTGTTAAAGGAACAGGTAAGTTTCCCCTTTAATCTAAAATGCTTATGTGTTAGTTTACGCTATTAACTATGTTCATGTAGAATCATATCACTTTTTATACCACTATCATTCAAATTGCCTGTTATTAATTGGTCTTTTAATGTGTATTGTAGAGTACATTGAATTTTAGCGATGCTTAAATGCAATGGTTGTATTGCACATATTATTAAATTGCATATTTATTATGATTGCAAAAGATATTGGAATCATTTGATTTATATATTTGGATTTTATTGAAACAATAAAATTGTTTAAAAGTTGCTGCTTTATGGGCGTAAGGTAACCCAAGTTTTTTGTTTTTTTTTTTTCTTATATTTTTCATGTTCAAGAGATGAATTTGCTATCGAAGAACTATACTAAATTATATACATTTTACGAGATACGGTACGGACAACCTGGTTAATATTGCAAAAAAAACAAATCCATATGAAATGAATCAGGGGGCGTCATTTAATACTTAATTATGCAATGAGTTTGTAATGATTGCTATTAAGACACTAGTTTCTTAAATACTAATTTTATAATAGAACCTACTAGCATTCTACTAGTTCCGAAAATTATGTTTTCGTATAAGCCATGGCAATAATCAATAGTTGTAATAAACATTTCATGCATTTCTATTGGCTCAGAATTTGTATCTTACTCAAAGAGCATTTGATATTAATGTAATTTCGCAATCGTATTGGTTATGAATTTGTATCGTAATGAATGTAAAATTCCAATAAATCAATTACAATGCAAGAATCAAAACGAAGAAGACTTATTCACATACTTATAGGTAATATATTTTTAAATATTATTTTAAAGAAGGCACTGCTATTATTTGGGAATGAGATTTAAAATTTTATAAGATTCGGGCAGATTGTATGTGTTGGCACATTATTTTACGCTTTACACTCATGTACATAGACATTATAATAAAATTTTATTGGCTAAACTGAATATTACAGAGAAACTAGGAGATATGTGCAACATATTCAAAGCAAGCAAACTATTACATTACCAACAATTACTTTTTTTAGTGGTACCAACAATTTTTTACTTTTTGATCGCTCTGTAGCGCGAATAAGTTATGATATTGAACTATCCTAAAAGGGAAGTTATTACTCGCTATTCTTCAATCTCAATAACAGATTCCAATAAGCATTACAACAAAGACATCCTTAAAAAACTATGAGAAACAGAAGCTTATATTATAAATCATTAATTTTACCCTCTATTGAGTAGATTCAGTTACTCTCTGTAACTGGATTCGAAACTTTGACAATAGTATTGTTGCGACCGATTTTTATCCAGCTATATTCAGGGCGATCTATTTGAAAAAAGTCTACCACGTCTCTTGTGACCACCCAAAGGATTGAAAGGTTTGATCAATCTTTGACTTATGGGCGGTTGCACAAACGCGACTTAAACTTAAGCTATGGTTAAAAACAATCCTTGCTATGGTTTTAACAATTGTATCTAAGTTTTTGAGTATCACTTAAGTTTAAGTTGTGTTGGTGCAATTGGCCATAAGACATTTTTTAGTAGCTGCTATGGTAACGAAGATATTTACTGTAACATTGAATGTGGGACATCCTGTATACTTTCATACTGCTTTATTCGGTCCTTTGCGTGGTTGATAGTGTCGCGTGATGGTGGTCACTTTCAGGTATTTCACATTGTGAGATTGGCATTTATATGGAGCTATGTTATGTTTTTTGTAATTCTCCTCGTGGAATGAGTCAGGGAGAGTTTGTTACTTGGGTTAGGACTTCAGCGATTTCATTTTGTGGTTACCATTTCCAGATTCTTTCGCAGTTTCTGCGGTTTTGTGCGCCTCTGGAAATCTTAATTCACGATGCCTTGAGGTTCGGTAGGTTTCTGCCCTTGAGAGATCCGCTGTTTGGCGATTTGCTACTGACCACCTGAAGTCTGGTGTTTCTCGTTTCTTTGAGATACATCTATCCGCGAAAGCGACTTAGTGGTATTAAGTAGATCTAAGGTATTCCTGGCTCCCGGACTGTGCAAACTATCTATTGCTTACGAACGTATTCTGTGCTCACACCCAGTTTTCCGTCTTCGCTATGGGAGGATTTTTGTAACATAATTTTTATGTATAGTATGATTTTTCGTTCGACGTCAAAGTTTGTTACATCCTGCTTTCCGTTCGTCGCCTGCGGTTCTAGACGTTACTATAAAGCGTTCTCTTCAGTACCTAATAAATTATTTCTTGTAGATCTTGTACATTATTCAATATGTTTCTCGCATTGTATTTTTTTATTTGTAACCAATTACGTGAGTAATCATATAATTTTACCCCTTTTTAAGACCCAAAGCCACAACTTGGCTGGACGCCCTTTTGGATAATGATTCTTTGGGTATAAAGAAATAGCTACTGCAAATGGCGCTCATGTCCTTGATGACGAGCTTCACCTAGAATTTTTTAATTTTACCCCTTGGCCTCGGCTTAGACAGACGCCCTTTGGGAATTGAATTGAGTGTATCGCGAACTTGTATTCGGCAAGTTTTAAGCATGCTCTCAATCACGAGAATTTCAAAAAATTTACTCTACTTTCAACCTCTAATATCTACCCTAAGCCACGGCTAGAACAGTAGCCTGTGCAGCAATGTGTTGCTCGTTGATACCGCAACGTAATACCGTATTATTTGTCCTTGTCTGCGATCATGAGCACATTCCCGGTCCAACTCTCTATCTATTAGGTATTGATTGTTTCTGAGTTTGAGGAATTTTTTTATTTGGTGGTCAACAATTTGAACGTAATAAAACTTAAAAGGAAAAGGGTGGGAGGGTGTGGTACTCAGTCAAAAACTATTTGAAAACTATGGATTGTATTATTTAGCATTTAGAGATTTCAAGTACAAATTGTTATAATTTTAAGCTCAGATACATACAGAGCCTAGTTAAAATTGAATTAAATTTATTAATTATCCAAAATTAAAGTTGTCGACAATTATTCTTGTGAGGGATTCCTTGAAGTGGAGAGATAAAATTAAAACCAATACTCTGGTTTCAATATACCGAATTTCGCCGTACACTGAATATATTTTGATCACAGTAATGAATAAAACAAAGATTCTGTTATAAGGAAACAAAATATAATTTGCTTATGTTAATAAAGTTCAAAAATATGAATTTTAAAAAAAAATCCTACAAATCAATATTTTTTAAAAAATTTAACGATATTTCAAAAACTATGAGAAGTAGATTTTACAAACCTTAACAAAAGTTTCAAATTAGGAGCTAAATACAAAAATATCATAAACATATCATTCCATTTAAGATAAAGAAGATGATGTCGACTTCCGGCACAACCGGAAGTGCAATATAAGTGAAAATATTTTACCATTAAAGATCAGTATGAATAAAATATAACCACAAATTTTCAAAATTTAAATATGATTAGTTCTCCATAAATGTCTAATAGGCCACTTTGTATGGGACACCCTGTATATTTATTTATTTAATTTATAAGTTTTTTAAGTCGTGACTGCTATTGATTCAAACGATTAATGTATTTTATAGATTGTTGGTTTTAATGTAGTATGTTAGATGTTAATTTCAAGAAGTCTTGAAAAGACCGCATAGGTTGGGCGAAACGTCGGCATATTGAAACCAGGGTAGTGGTTTTAATTTCGCCTCTCTACTTCAAGGAATCCTCACAAGGAAGATTGTCTACGAGATTAGTTAAGTTCGCGTTGATTAATGAATTATTTTATAATACTACCACAGCATAATAAACATACAGCAGCATATCCTGGTCTAGAAAACCTGCAAAGATTGTCATTTCGATTTAATACTGGTGGGGAAACGATATAAAAAAACCCGTTTGCCAGGACCGTACTGCCGCACAACTAGAATAATTAAGCTAGTAGCATGAATGATTACAAAATTTTGACAAAAACCGTTGGCAGCGCCTCAGCTTATAAGATTATGAAACACCTACTTCATTCCTGATTGATTTCATATGGATTAATCCGATAATCTACAGGGTTTATTAAAAATGAGTAATAATGTTGTAATGAGAGTAGGTTTGGAAAACTTCTGGCTTTGAACCTTAAAATCATAGCAAAAATAATTTTGTTAATTAGAACATCGGAGACCTTCAGCACTGATTACGATATTATTAACACCTCTATATAATCTTCATGTAACTTGGAGTGGCAGTTAGGTTGTATTTGATATTTCATACAATTATGATTACTATTATGGATTGTTCAAAGAAGAAACTATTAATGTACTAAAACTATTTTCAACCCTTTTTTTAAATTTAATTACAAAGCTGTCTATGCGGTTTTGTTATTACGAAGAGAAAATAAATGCAATGTCGGATATTAGTTTTCCTATAGAGTATTGTAGCGAAATTTGTTTGTAGCGTTGTTGGATTCATAAAACTGTAATGTCACTTGTGGCTTGTGTATATAATGTAAAGCTGTTTCTATTCTTAGATGTACATACAGGAGATCAGTAAACAGCGAGAAATGCTCTACACTGTCGAACTGGTATGGCTCTTCTACTCTGCTCACCCTGTTTTCATTGCCATTATTTTGCACTCTATTTTATGTAGCTTATGTGTGTTATGCATTGTTTGTGGCTCGTTTTTTGATACATTTTATATTGTGTTTATCATTTCAATGTTTTAATACAAATATCAAAAATTTTAACATAATCTAACAAGATTATTCAGATTCAGCGCTTTTGCTTCTACTCCCTATTAATACATTAATTTCTAATTTTACGAATAAATGCATGAGTCAAATACTAATTATTATCAATATCTCAAATAAGAAAATTTTTGTAAAATTTGAGCAACATTTTTATTTGAGATACTTTAATCTTAAAAGTAATTATCTTAAAACGATTTTGATTTAGGAACGAGAAAGAAGACGACAGCATATAGCTTTAGTGAAAGCGTTAGAAAATAGGAAAATTGGAAGAAAGGGAACGTAAGAAACAACAAGCGTTAGCAGAGAAGCAAGCTAGTAAAGAGAAAAAATTAGAGCAGAGACGTATCGAATTAGAAATTCTTACTGAATTGCGAAAACCGTGCGAAGATCTAGAATTAGACCAAAAACCTTTACCTGAATACCAAAGGATTCCCGGGTTACGGATCTCGGGAAGAGCATTTTCTGACATTTTAATGGTTTTCGAATTTCTTCATAATTTCGGAGAAACTCTCGGATTTGATATGGAATCGCTTCCGACGCTCGACTCGTTGCAGCAGGCTTTGTTGTATAACGATTCGCAAATGAACGAGGCGGAAGAAGAGCTGTTGTCTGTTATGACTCACTTATTAGTTTGTGCAATCGAGGATCCGGGTATACCCAACCCCGCGCGACACACTACCAGTCTCGGCCAAACTTTGCGTCAAGCCGACATCACCCACGCAAATTTATCGGAGATACTCAGAATATATTTATATGCCAACGCTACGGGAGAAGTCAAAGCGTTAACCGGGGTTCATTTCGAAAGAGAACGAGAAAAAAGAGTAGCCGATCATCACCAAAATGGTTGCGAAATGTTACAAACAATGCAGTTCGGAAAAAACGTCACCTATTACGAATTACTTCACGATAACTTGACATGGAAAATGTCCGACATGCTTAAAGATAAACCATTCTTGTCTTTATCTCCTACAGACAAAGCGGCCATGTTAGCGTTTATTTGTAACGAACTATTGCAAAATAAAGCGGTTATACGACAACTCGATTCCTCATTAGAAAGTGTAACGCAACTAAAGAAGGAAAGGTGGATTTTAGATGCAAAAATAAGAAAGTGCGTATTTGAGCTTGTTTTGAAATTAAATTTTAAAATAGTTCTTTGTTTAGATTAAGAATGTTACATAATCGGAAAGTTCGAACAGAAGCTGCCGAAAAAATTCAGACCAAAGCTGATGGAACCGAAACTGGCGAATCAGTCATCGATTTTCCAACTCCTCACAAAGATGAACTCTTGGACGAAGAAGAAAACGAAATGAGTGAAAACGAGAGTGTCGGCACCCAACCGGAGGAGGTACACGATAATGTTAATAAATTCAAATTTTATTTATTTTATTAATTATTATAGGAAGAAGATAATAAATTATCTGGTGAAGAATTGGGAAAGAAATTAGAAAAGTTTGTGAAACAATCAGAAGTTCAATTACAGTCGTTAAATCATTCCTCGCAACAGTTACGTGCCAATTGTTTTGGTCAAGACAGGTATTGGAGACGATATTGGTCTCTACCAAAAGCTGGCGGAATTTTTGTCGAAGGAATCGAATCTTCAGATCCTGAAGTGTTAAAAGAACAAGAACTGATGGACATCGCGCTAGAAGCAAAAGCCGCACAGGAAGATGTAACGAAGGTGGCTTCCGACGAAGTACAATACTCGAAAATTGATAAGGAAGTGTGCGTCGTTGTTGCGAGCGAAATAGAAAACACCAACAAAGAAACTAAAGAAAATGAACATAGAAAAACGCCCAATAGGTTAGAAGTCGTCGAAAACGGTGATGCGAACGATCAATGTGAACGAAGCTTGGATGAACTTAGAAAAAGTGTAGAAAAAATTGTACAAAGTTTAGATAACAATGTTGATTTTAATCAGGGTAAAAATAATTGCAATGCAAACATTTGTGATAATACGCGACCTCCGTTTAAATTAGAATTAAATCACGTCGACGGAATAGAATCTCACAACCATGTAGACGCAAATATTAAATCTGAATGCGACGAGGAACGTCATTCGGTGAAGAAGTTGAATATTTTTGAGAAATTAGGCGAATGCATGGAAAGAGAGAATAAGACCGAAGAAGAACTAAAGGTAGAAGTGAAAGCTGAAGTGAAAGAGGAGTTGAAAAATGAAATATTGAACGAACTAAAATCTGAAATTAAAGCTGAATATAAACACGAAATCGACGAGATTAAAAGTGAAAGTGAAAATAAGTGGTTTAGTATTTTGTCAAAAGACGGTAGTTCTTGTGAGGGCACTCATTTAACTCAAGGTAATCGATGGGATACGGGAGTGGGGGCGTGTTCGAGAGAAAACTTAACGGAATTAAGGATACCTGTGTTTCCACCTCCGAATAATTCTTCTTATTTATTGAATTCTTGCGATAGTCCGGGACCCTTACAAATGACCGCCGAAGAAAGTGTACAACTGGAATATATTAAAAACACGGTCTACCCAAGCCTTGTGAACGTAAAGTAATTCCTTTAGATAAACGATTCAGTTGGTGGCGGATTAAAGAAATCGAAACTCTAAAATCTACGCTAGAAAATTTGCATGTGCGCGGAGCTAGAGAGCGAGAATTAAAACGGACATTTTTAAGTACTATGCAGAGTATGTACGAAAGTCAAGGGAAGTTACATATAGAGGAGGGGCAAAACGACGCAACAGAATTGAGTCTTAATGGTATTGAAGATTGTAAATTTTTGCTGGCGGTGCGCCTTGTCTGGATGAAGTAGGTTATTGGAGTCATTCCGTTGCACATCGTGTGGATACTTTTCTGTTTGAACAAGTAAGATTTATGCGTAATTTTTATAATTTGTTAATCAATCGTCTTAGGTCGAGGCGTTAGAGGATAAAGTTGCAAACGCTAGCATGCAAGTGAAAGGTTGGAGAATACCTAGTAGAGAAGGGACTGATGTACCGTTGGGACAACTAGTAGTTGCCGCCAAAGAAAGACTCGCTTCTTTGGAGGCGGCAATCGAACGACGTTATTTAAAACCGCCTTTAGGAATCAGGTAAGTTCATCATTATCCAAGTTAAGGTTGATAATAAACAATTTCTAGTACGGGAGATCCCAATTTAGCTGCAATTGCCCAAGAAGCGGCTGGAGTTTCTGCCCCATCACCTTTTCCCTGTATGGACGAAATACCAAAAGGTTTAGCCGTATGGAGGGAAGCTGTTAATAGGGCTCAGACATCGGCACAATTGGCAATGTGTCTCTACACGTTAGAAGCTTCCATCGCATGGGACAAGAGTATTATGAAAGCTGTGAGCCACTCTCATGTTCTTACTAAACAGAGAGCTCGCAATTATAACACCAAGCTCAGTGTGGGTGCTTGCGCTTTTTATGGTTTATTTTCATTTAGAAACTTTGGGCTTAAGAAAATATTTATTTTTCAGTATTCCTTCTTATTTTTACTAACACATTAATTCTTAATTTGTAATCACGTATTACTTAAGTGAATGATAGTAGTTTTTGTCTTTCTTGAGTCCACTATTTTATTATTCTATAGCTGTCACTATTTTTACATTAATTTTAAAAGCGTTATTGGCTGTGCAACTAATAATTTAGATTTTTCTTATCTCAAAGTCCAATTTTTTTGGTCTTATAAAAACTTTGCATTGCAGAATTGTCAGTTTTGTCATAATGGCGATAACGAAGATAAGTTATTGTTGTGCGACGGTTGCGACAAAGGATATCATACGTACTGTTTTAAACCGAAGATGGATAATATTCCAGAAGGCGACTGGTAAGTCTTTTTCATTGTAATTTTATTCTTACTCGATCATTCAAGATTATTCTCTAAAATAAAATAAACAAACTGATATACCGAATGAAGGTCGAAAAGGGAAATGAAATTTGTTGATTTAAGACTTTTACATTAATAATAATACAAAAATGTCCCTCGGGTTTAATACAAGCCTTGTTATTTGCGTTCGTGAAATAAAAAAGGTCGAAGTAAATTGTTGCAAAATCGTCAATAAAAAAACCGATAAATTTATCAAAGTGGGCGCCAAAGTTAAATAGCTTCCAGCCCTTGTTCACCGACAGCTAGTCCGGGAGGATACTTTCTAATGGATTTACCTTAAAAAAGTACCGACACAAATCTGTAAAAGTTAACACTACCCGCACAAAACCAAAATCAAACATAAATTAAAATGGCTTGTTAGAATAATAATAATGTTTATTGCTGTTAATATGTTATACAAACACATTTACAGAAGTCGAACACAATATAAAATACAATTTAAAACAAACGCCGTTGATAAATTCATCAATACTGTAAAAATGTTACATTAACAAGATTTATTGCATTTAAACCAATTAAACAAGTAATACGTGTTTGACATTAGTAAGCGGAAATCTAATTGATCACATAATAGCTAATTTTCATTGATAAAAACTTAACCAAAATTAAACATTCTTACAAATTAAAACAAAGATCAAACGTAATAAATAAAATCTGACCATGCGCGTCTTGCATTAAAAAGATTAAAGTTACACTCACAAATTGTCCACTTAATGAATGAAAACGCGCGAAAATACGAAAACGCACCTCGACAGTTTAAAATTTTACAACAAGAATTTCCAAGCAATTGTTAATTTCGATAATGTTCTTTATTGAAATAAAGTATATAAATACCTGAAAATCTCGTTTCCGGTGCAACATTTGTAGTACGGGAACTTTTATAAAACAGCGTTACTCGATATAGGGACACAAAGACTGAAATTCCCAAAAACGTCGAAAACTATTTATTTCGGTATGAAGAAATTCTATTATCCGCAATTCCGAGCGTAGAGAAATACCCTTCTCTAACTTCAAAACGCGAAATTTATTTAAGTTTTCCCTGTACATAACGCAGTGAATTCTCAAGGTGAAGCCAACGAACTGTCACTGCAACTGCAATCACGATAAGGAAACCAAGCAAAAGTCACGTACACACAAAACGAAACAAACAAAATTTCCGTCTGACGAAAATTCAACACAATTTATTTATGCGACCTAAAGACTTATTATTTTAAAACGAAAATACCAACTAAGGTCACAGCCTTACTACGTCGAATTAAAGGTTGATTATGCTGTGATGTCCCAGTGAACAACTGTATCAGACTAGTAAATATATTGCGATGGATCATGATTATTTTAAAAAAAATATTGATTTGTAATACGAGACTCTCAAATTGTTTAAATTTAATCCCAGGGCTTGAGTTCGTTAAATAAAAATGGTGGTTTATTGAATAACAAATTTAATATAATCTAAAACGCATTTTACAAATAAACGACAAATCTTACTATTTACGACCTTATTATGATGCGTGTACGAAAAAAAATCTTAACTAAATCTAATACATTTCTGTATGTGAGAACTATACAGAAGACGAACGTACCGGCCAAAGGAGGCAATTTTGCAGTTATCTCTGAACACATTCCAATCGAACATATCATCTCCAGCACGGAAGCAGCAATCAGACATCTACCGACTAAGAATCAGAAGGATCGATCGACTTTTTCAAAAACAAACTGTTTAAAACTCGACTTTACCCTTGTCTTCGTACAACATAACCTAACATTTCTTTAACCGTTTGTAACTCTCATCTTAACAATGGGCAGTATTTCAGTTCCCGCTGTATGGATTGTATGACGTCGTAATTGTATTCTCTTCCGCCCATTAAGGCGCGAAAACCTTCTGGTTACAAAACTTCAGTTCCCGTTGCTTCACGTTGAGCTCACGAAAAAACTTTTATGTCACACAGTGTACAGAAAACTCGAACCACCACCCAAGCCAAAAAGTACGGAATAATCAATCAAGACTCTTACGGAACGAGCTCGAAGGATTTGTGAACATAACCTAACATTTTTTTAACCGTTTTTAACTCGCATCTTGCTAATGGGCAGTATTTCAGTTTCTGGTGTATGGATTGTATGACGTCATAATTGTATTCCCCTCCGCCCGTTAAGGTGCCCAAACGTTCCAGTTACAAAAATTCAGTACAGGCCATAAATATCCAAAAAAATTCAACGGAAAGGAAAAAACCTATAAAGAAACTGACCATTCGCGGTAGCGAAACGTTAGGAAGAAATTCCAATCAACTACGGTTTTTAGACTCGAATTTAGACAACACTAGTTCACAAACAGGCCGCGAAAGCCTAAGCCAATAAATTTAGCATTTTTAGTAAGAGCTGATTAATCAGCTACCTGATGTGTTTGTCTGTATATTATTAAATCAATAAGTTTTCAAACCGTGCTTACCGGTTATATTGTAAATTCGGATTCGGAAACTCTTCGTCGAACCTTTTTCGACTACTTCCGTTCCTATAACATTTTATATAAGGGTTGGTTAGAGTTGGAATGTTTTAGTGGTTTTCCTAAAATTTCTTCAAGCCGAACCAAGTTAATGATTGTTTATAAATAATCATTTTTATTATAACTTTATTTCTATTTCAGGTATTGCCATGAATGTATGAACAAAGCTACGGGCGAAAGAAATTGTATAGTTTGTGGAAAGAAACAGGCAGCAAGTGGAACGCGTCTGCTTTTGTGCGAACTGTGCCCACGCGCTTATCACACCGACTGTCTCAGACCCGCGCTCAACAAAGCTCCAAGAGGTAAATGGTACTGTTTAAATTGCATCTCAAAGAAACCGCAGAAGCGGGCAGTACGTAAAAGCAACACGCCCAAAGCAAGAGATAGCGAATCATCTGATCATCCTCCAGCTAGGTAATATAAAATAATAAATAAACATCGAATAAAACATTTTTTTAGTCCTGCGCCCTCTCATAGTTCAGTAACTACAAATGAGGATCAACAGCAAGTGAATGATCTCAATAATTTAAGTAATGCTGGTTCTCCGTCCACTCAAGTTAGTCGCAAGGAACGGGTGTCGAAAAAGTTAATTAAAGAATTAGCTCCGTGCAAAGTTATTTTAGAAGACTTAGAATGTCACGATGACGCGTGGCCTTTTCTATTACCAGTGAATACAAAGCAATTTCCTACGTATAAAAAAATTATAAAAAATCCCATGGATTTATCTTCAATTAAAAAGCGTCTACAAGATATGCAGTAAGTATAATTTAATGCACAATTAGTTCTTGTCGCTATTTGAGTTTTTGTTTAAGAAATATATTAAAAGTTGTTCTTTTTCAAATGCAGGTATAAATCCAGAGAAGAGTTTGTTGCCGATGTTAGGCAAATATTTAACAATTGTGAAACTTTTAACGAAGACGACAGTCCTGTTGGGAAAGCGGGACATTGCATGAGACAATTCTTTGAATCTCGATGGAACGAGCTATGTCTATCGCACAGTTGAGGTTTGCTGTTTCCAACGAGGCCGTACAATCGGAGAGGTAGACCTCCCGAACGCAGTGATTAGTTCAATTTTGTAAGGCATGTACAAGAAGCGACTCCTAAAACTTTTTTTGCAACACACTGATAAACTATAAATTTGGTGATTTAAATGGTGACAAATGTGATGTTTTTGTTTGAATCTTTTACCGCGCTTAGTAGGGAATAAAATTCCGATTCTTTGACTAACTTAGAGCTACCTGGTAGTGACTTCAGGTTTATTCTGATTTTACCTTTTTTAGTGAGTTAATAACTAAAACTTTGAACTTTATATATGGACTTTTATTGTTGTTCATAAAATATAATTGTAAAAATCTACATGACACAATTCAAGTCAGCTACAATGTTTGTGATTACACTCTCTGAAAAATACTTACCCAGTTTTGTAAATTAAGTGTATTTTTAGTCTATTTTTACTGACGAAACTTTAGTATTATTTAACTTCTTATTTATTTGATTGTGTGTATAGCTAATTCGTTTGTGTATTATTGCAGTGAACTAGTTTTGTTTTTAAAGGAAATATTGTTTTACCCCACGTAGCAGTCAATTATAGATCAATTGAAATAGTACAAAATGCCGCGTTATGTGTACTTGCTCGAGGTGTTGTCATTCCAAATTAACGTGACATTTGATTTTATGCTTAACTGAATTGTTTCGTGTTAGCGTAAGTACTTAAAAACAAATTCGTTTCTTCTTAATATTCCAAAATTTGTAATAAAACTGAACAGTGCTCAAAGATGAGTCGATATTAATATGAATCCATGTCTTAAGTTGATTGAAGTGCATTTATGCAACAAAATGAACCTAGTTCTGAAAATGTATTTAATAAAATGTATGTCTTTTATAGACTAGTTCAATACAGTACTTTCAGCAGTACTTACGATGAATAGAACTAGTATGTATTCGAGTGTAAGATATTTATATTAAATATATTTAATTATAATTGTCGTTGCATAATTTTTTTTTATTAAAAACATTCAATTCTCCATTGTTTTACTCTATTTCCTATCACAAAATTTTAGAATCATTGCTTAACTGTATTGTTCATTGAAGTGTATATTAAGTCTTTTTTAATCAATTATTGGGGTCTCGATCTTCTCTTCCTTAAAAACTTAACACTCTCGTGCCATTCGGTGTCGCGTTTTTTAAATGACAGTTTTTCTAATCAAATTCCTAGACAACAGATTTTCATTAAAGAACCCACATTTACCGGGCAAAAAAGTTGTTTTCATCATAACTCGCTAAATTTTTATGCTATAGACTTCTTTTTATTTAAAAAAAAAGTATTTTTAAATACTTTAAAATAGTTGTTATATATTTTTTGTACGATCGAGCATTTTTGTTTACTTACAACCTCCGTTTCCAGGAGGATATGTTTACTGGTTGATAGGCTTATAAGTAAAAATTAATATTATATTGCCTTATTTCTCGGTTTACCGATCTCCGTCAAAAAAACTTTTATCGTCGACCGGTAAATGTCCCTTACCGTTCTTGATCCTTAATATAGTATTTTATCGAAAATATATTTGACGAAAAGCGTTTAACGGACAAGAGCTAGTCGTTAACAAGCCGTAGCACAATAGTTTAGGTTCTGATATAAGCGATCGAAACCAACAATTTCAACTTTTCCCGATCGTAGTAAAATTATGATATAATATTCTAATCACATTGTATCAACTTTTAGACCGGAAATTGAAAATGACACATCACGCAAATTAATGATACGCGCTTCCAAACATTGTAAACTTCATAGTTTTTAAATAATACGATTTTAAAGTTATAAATTTGTTACTTTCTTCTGAGAAATGCTTTGAAGATATAACTACTATATGGTTTTATGATAAAAATCCTATCTCACTTGAATTATTTAGTCCGATTACAAATATTAGAAATTTATCTTTTGTTGGCCCAGGGTCCTATATGCAATTATATACATTTATCTTATGAATTAGATAATTATTATAAAGAATTATTAAGGAGGACAGCATAGGACAAAATGTAGTCATTATGCTATTGTTCCTCAATGAGTCTTCAATATAATGGAAGCTTATTTGCCCGCCTCTACCTGCCCATGTAGGAGCCTATAAATGTTGCGTGTCGTGTCACATTATGTGCGTAAAACGCCGCTTGAAGCAACGGTTATAGTAAACGTAATTTTGTGCTTTGGGCATGTCAAGGGACTTGTCATTTACATTTTTGATTGTCTTGTGAATTGTTAGTGTGTTTTTATTAAGACTTTTTATCGGTATTTTCAGTTATAAACTTTGTTAGTTTCCTGTGTTTTTAAGTTTTTTCCCTAATTCCCGTATTGTGGCCATGGCAAAACTGCCAATTACACGTATGGCCCTGCATGAAAAGATTATGGAATTTTATGAAGAATCCACTGAAATCCGAAAAAGAGCATTTTCAAACAAATGATGATGAAATTGCAACAAAAACTCTTGTGAATTTGACCTTTTTTTCTCCTTATTATAGAAATTGGAACTGTGCGCAAAACAATCGTTTCTTGATTTGGCGCCTGGTTGCAAGAAGAAATAAAATTTCCTGAAGAGATTCTTTGAAGAATTCCTGGTTCTTCTTGTATTAACGGAGGCCGACCATCAAAAAAATTTGAGGATGCTTCAGTATGGTAGCGAAAATTTTACAGATGAAGAAGATAGTGTCTTTTCGACAACTGCCAGTTGATCCAAAGACTTTACAATTTGAACGCTTTGTTTTACATTCTTATATTCGTTGTTTTGAATGTTTACTACATATTTCATATCCGACTTGAGTTGCAAATGTGGAAAGTGAGCAAAACTCACAAGGAGGCTTTCGAGACCCAGAAGAGAAAGATTCAAACAGATTTTAGTCTTTAATCTTCTTGTAGACATTCCAAAAAGTGGATTTGGGAATAGAAATGATGGAAATACTGCTAGACGTTTATTTTCAAATCCATATCTATCAACTGAAATTACTGGAATTGACGAAGAGTTGATTAAACGCTTTACGTATCATTTTGCGTACAATCAAAAATAATTATGAAATTAATATGGATAATTTTGGGTTGTACTGTTTAAAAACTGCTGAAAAATACATTTCATTATAAAACTAGTACTACATATGCCACCCTCCGTTTACAAACTATGATCTATGGTCCAATTATTGTAAAAGAAGCAATTCTTCCTATTGGTAAACTATCTGAAGAGGCTCAGGAATCGAAAAATAAAACATTCGGCGATATCGTCAACACCACACCAGAAAAATAAGTAGGGAAAAAGTAAAGGAAGATCTGTTTCACAAACTCATTCTTAATTCTGATCCATTGTTAAGTTCATTTAGTGTTACGCAAAGACCACATAAAAAGTTAGACGACGAAATATTGCAATTAGTAATTATTAACAGAGGTTTACAAGAAACGTTGTCCTGCGAGGAAGAAATACAGTTAAGTGAAGAAGATTTTTCGGAAGAAGAAGAATGATTCTAAAGAGTATTTCAATGTTTATAATTATGCTATTACTAAGGGTTTCATTACAATTTTAAATATAAAAAAATTGTTTATTTAAGTAAAGGAAAGTATTTTTATACTTCTTTTCCTTTTTCTAAACGACACACTCATTTTCAACCGCTGCTCCAAAATGTTTTTTTCAGTCATTGCTATGTGACTTGAAGTTGCTGTTTTTTCAACTTATTTGGTCAACTGTTTAAGGAGCTAGAGCTTTTGATCGCGTATATCAGATCCTAAACCAGTGCTTAGCTGGATTTATATTGATCGTACAGCAATTATTTGTAATTGTAATTGCCAAGTAAGTATGGGTTATTTAATGAAAATCTGTTCTAGTCTAGCAATTTGACAAGAAAAACTGCGCGATAAGCGTTTTTAGGTTGACAGTCTTTCTAATCAAATTGCTAGACAACAGATTTTCATTAAACAACCCAAATTTAATCGGCAAAGTACAAACCTCTTGTGCAATTATTATAATAAGTGTTAAAAAATTGAAAAAAAACGATGTGGAATTCTGCGCGAAACGTTTGTTTTACATAGTTTTTAATATTTTTTTAACATCAAAACGTACGTCAATTTTTTTTAGAGTTTTTTCGTGTGTTTTTTTAGGGGTTTTGGAGCAAATATAAAATATGGAAGGTGATCAGTACCTTACAGTACTCCATGGTCAACAAGAAAAACATGTTGTTCCTGAGAATCACCACTTTGGTTTCCGGACCTGGTCATCAAGACCCTCCCGGATAATTAGGAAAAAATGTACAACACAATTTCACAAAACACAATCACATTATACACACTTAATTAATATCATTACAGTGAATACTAGGGTGGGTAAGGGTTGGCACGTTTGGGTTTTAGTGGTTTTCCTAAACCTTGAAGTAAATGCTTTGCCAAGACAAACCAATCCACAATTGCACACGGTTTCGTCACCACACTGTACAGGTTTATACTGATCTTCTGGGACACCATACATAACACTTACATCACAATACAATATTTAAAATGTACCATACGATTAAATAAATAAATAGATTTGTACCACGTGTTTGTACTATCACATATTTGTTCTATATGGTAACATTTCTAATTTTCGTTTAGTGTTTGAGTCTTTATCCCATATTATTATGACTGTAGACTAAACACTGTTTTTCGACTGTTAAAACACTTTATTCTTAATAAAAACTATTACACAATTTAAAAATAGGTATGCCGGACTTTTCCGTCGAAAAAATTGGCGGCAAAACATTATGAGCATTTAATAATACATAATATATTTTTTCTTCAAGCGACATTAAAACGTCATATTATTGAACTACTGGCAGACGCTAAAAACTCTTTTTACTGTCTAGACATTAAAAGCAAAACAGTTATTTTGTTTCCACAACTATTTAGAGGTTGGTACCTCGGTTATGTCATATTATAAATGTAACAGTAAAGTACCAACTTGATTCGTCGAGAATAAAACGTCACCATAACACTCGAAAATCTCGAAAATTTGAAAATAACACATGAAAACTAGCAATAAATGCTTAAAGAAAAATAATATATTTCACTTGGAGTTAAAAATATAATTGTTTGCTTAATTTGCTGTCTCGGCTAACACCTCGCCAGCAAACTTTTAAGCTCAACAATTATATTGTTTAACTCCTAGTAAAATAATCTACTATTTTCTTCAAGTGACAATAAAACGTCATATTATTGAACTACTGGCAGACGCTAAAAATTCTTTTTACTGTCTAGACATTAAAAGCAAAACAGTTATTTTGTTTTAGAGGTTGGTACCTCGGTTATGTCATATTATGAATGTAACAGTAAAGTACCAACTTGATTCGTCGAGAATAAAAGTCACTATAAGACTCGAGAATCTCGAAAATTTGAAAATAACACATGAAAACTAGCAATAAACGCTTGAAGAAAAATAATATATTTCACTTGGAGTTAAAATATAATTGTTTCGCTTAATTTGCTGTCTCGGCTAACACCTCGCCAGCAAACTTTTAAGCTCAACAATTATATTGTTTAACTCCTAGTAAAATAATCTACTATTTTGGTACTCGCTCTATAAAATGATTACTTTGGAAACTGCTTTGACTCCGTAAAATGTCATTTTAAAGAACTAGTACTTGAAGTAGTCATAGTAACACTTGGCGGACTCTAATTTACTTATTATTTATAGGAAGTAATGTAATGGGACAAGCATGGAGTATAGGAGAAAGATTATTCGGTAAAGAAGTAGAAAAAAGAAAGTGGTTATTCGAGAAAATTGTAAAAAGTGTGATGATGTACGGAGCGGAGATTTGGGGATAGAAGGAATGGGAAGAACTAGAGAAGATACAGGAAAAATTTTGGAGATGGACACTAGGTTTGTAGAGGGAAACACCCGGGTATTTAATAGAGGAAGAACTGAAAATAGAAAAAATAAGAATACAAACAGGGAGGAGAGCGATAAGATTTGAGGAAAGGATGGAAGATAGAAAAGACCATGAAATTCTATATGAATGTTAGAAGGAGGTAGAATTGCAAAAGAACATAGCACGGAGAAGAAGAGAGAAGAGCATACTATAGAAGAGAGGGTTATGCGACAGAAGAGGTAAGAAGAATGAGGGAGGAAGGGAGATGGATGGAAGAAGAGATAACACAAATGGACAAAGACAACCAAAAACAAGAAAGAGATATGAAAATAAAAGAATCAAAGTATAACATGAAATACAAATATATGATGGATGAAGGGATACCAAAATATATCACAGAAGGATGAACCATAAAAGAAAAACATATGGTAGCGAGGTATAGACTAGGATATGAGAAAAATGAGAATAAATATTGGAAGATAGATGAAGAAAGAATGTGTAGGATGTGTGGGGAAAATTGGGAGAATGTAGATCACATGGTTAATGAGTGCAGCGAATTAAGGAGAGAGGAAGTGAGAAGGAATTTCTGCTAGGAGAAAATGGAGAGGGCATAAAATGGATGAAAGAGGTAGAAAACAGAAGAAGATGGATGCAAGAAAGGAAGGAGAATAAAAATAAATCAGACTAGTAAAACGCATCTATTAGTGGAGTGCAGCAAAGTAAGAACAAAGGAAATAAGGAGGAAGACACTGAAGAACCAGACCAGATGGATGAGAAAAGTGGTAGAAGGAAGAAGATGACTAGAAGAAAGAAAAAGAAAATTGTTAGAAAGTTAGAATAAGATAAGTTATAAAAATTCAGAGTGGTATGATCTTGTATTAATTTTTTTTTAATATGTAAAATTTTAAAATGTAAAAAGTTATATAAAGGGAACCGAATCGATTTGTTAATTTAAAAGAACAAATAAATTTAATTTGATTGATTGATATGATAAGGGTGGATTGGAAATGTAAAGAATTTTACAATTTTGTTGTTTTAGAGAGCTGGTACCAAAAAAAGTTGTATGCAACACTTCCGCAAAATAGTTTTAGCGGATTCTATACAAAAAAATTCAAAGTTCTATCGGTTGACGTACGGCAGGCACCATAATTTAATTTCCAGGTATGGTAGATGAGACACTATTTAATTCAGAAACTTTAAGGTTAGGTTATTGTTATGAAAAGCAACAAACACAAAACACTAATTAATTTGAAAAATGGAACAGCGGGAGCAACCCGTTAATCCTTACAGAAAAATGTTGGTAGCAGGGATATCCAGTATTCTTCTTGAATTGGGAATAGATTCTGCTGAACGTGATGTTCTTGGAAGTTTAACTGAAATGTTACAATGCTGTAAGTTTCAACAACACAGTAAATTACATATTTTAAATAACGTTTAATTGTTAGTTTTGTGTGAAATCGGATTCACGAGTCACAATTACTGCGAATTATCTGGACGAAGTGAACCGGTAATAGCAGATATTATTTTAGGTTTTGTCGAAATGGGTACGAAATATGCTGTACAAATTTGAATGACTAACAACCGTTTATTTTTAGGAATTGACTTTAGTGGTTTACAGCAGTATGTGAAGAATGGAAAAACTGTAGTGTTACCTTCTTTACAACCACAACAACCTCAAAAACAAATGAATATGTTGCAAGCAGGAACAAAGCAGCCTTTACCAAATCACATACCTCAACATTTACCTTCATTTCCAGATCCTCATGCTTATATTCGTACGCCTGTCGGTATTAACTTTCATTTTATTCTTGTACTGATTTATGTTGTTGTAGACACATAAACAACCTGTAATAGATTACGAAGCCATTCGAGAAAAATTTGCTATACAAAAAAAGGATATGGAAAAGGCATTAACGAAGTTTTTGTGCAGAACCAATCCAATAAATAACTTATTTGACAATGAAAAAGCAAACATATTTCCTTGTATGTTTTTTTTAATCACATTTTAATCTAATGTCATAAATTAAATTCTTTTTAGTAATTGCTTGCAAACCTACATTTCCACCTTACTTAAGTGCATTATTACCTCAAGATCAAATATTTGATGTTGAAGATCTTGAATACATTGCAAAGGATCAAGATCAAGCTCAACCACCGCGTAAACGTATAAAATCTGATTGTAAGGTGTCTGATAACAAAGTACCTACTGACGATGAAGAAGAAGTGCAAGAGAATGTGACTAAGACTGTGGAAAAAGAAAATTTAAATTGGGATATTGATAATCCTTACTTGGCTGCGACAAAATTACCAGTAAAGGGTACAGAGTAGTTTAAAGCTAAGTGTGTAAGATTTTGTATGTAATTGTTCGTAAGTATCTATTTAATTCAATAAATGTTAGGAATTGTTTAATATCTACTCTTCGTTACATCAATAATTAATTACTTAAACTAAAGTACGATATGATGTAAACCTCAGTTTTTTATGGCCTGTATATTCTCTCAATTATTACTTTTGTGGTGCAAGTGGAAGCTTGGTTTGTTTTGATTTTCAATTATCTTAATGAGCAAATTATGGAGTTGGTCGACCCTAGATTCCGGCCATTTTGGTACTCGATGACGTTATGGGACATGTTGCAACACCTCGACAACCTGGAGGGAAAAATCAAGGCGTGCTTTAACAAACACCGCCCAAATACTACTGCATGGACCACTAGCACCCCTGCCGTTCCTGCTCGTGGCGCCACTTTCACCCCAACTGCCCGCTCGTTACCGGTTGCATCCGGGAAACGGCTCGACGGCCGACCGAGCAACTCGCCCGTAACTCCACAGACTACTGCTTTAAAGTTGTCGAAGGCCTCTTGGGCTTCCATATTTCATACAAAGCGGCGGTTGGCTTTCAGCAATTCGTTTAACGGGACTTGGAGCTGGGCACTGTGGGGAATGTAGTCTTGCACCCAGTTGCTTTTTTGTCGGCCTTCTGGAAGTCAGTGATATATTCGGGTCGCGGCGAGTTTTCATCTACCGGTACTGTATGGCCGAGATAGACGATTGAGGTCACGCCGATTAAGTTTTAAGTGATGGCATAAAATTTTTAAAATGTAATCATTGTATTTGACAGTACTCGGCGAGCGAATTTCATTAATAACCTTCATTTTTATGGGATCAACTAGTTTCAATCCAAAAAAAAATTAAAATTCAGATTTTACGTAGGTCACCGGCAGAACGTAAAGCACGTTACGAACGATATTGTAATCTTTTGGAAGGACGATTGACTATTTGTAAATTTGTTTTTGATCTAACCTATTTATATTCAAAAAATCCATATTTTTGTTTTTCGGATAACCTAACTAGACCTCATCCAGACCATAAACCTTTAGAAAATAATGTTTTAGAAGTTGATCTCAACGACTACGGTGGGTCATTCACCACCCTATCCTCAAAACGTAATTGTTCAGACTCAAAAATGATCCTCAGTTTATGAAACGTCAAAAAATCAAGTTTTCAATGGTACGGGGGTCATATTTAAGAAAAATGAAGGGTACCATTGAATTCCTCATGTCGAGTATTATTGGATTAAGTATTGCAATTGGTGGTACTTCCTATTTGTAAAACCTAACCGTCACACAGATCTTGCACTTCTCCGGAAATAGAAGGAGCTTGTGATGTTGAAGACATTCTAGGTATCAACCAGAGATGTACGTCTAGTTGTTTGAGTACACATTAGTAGCCGAGATTAGCAAACACAAAGCGTCATCTACTTTAGGAATGTGGACGACGCGTTCTTTAACCCGAACGGCATTACATGAAACTGGTAAGAGGTTCCGTCCGGTCTATGATATTGTCTGCCTACATACTTACCACTTCCCTGGCGAAGATCTCCTTTTTGGCCTTTGACCAGGCATTATGGGATTGGTGGCTTCCTCGCCCATAAAAGTATTTGTTGGGTTTTAGTGCCTAGATGGAAGAACTCGCGTCCTTTGTCCATGACGGCCTCTTGGTCGTTGAGCCATATCGTTGCCCTAGAATGACCGCTGTCATGTAACTAGGAAATCGTCACTCAGCGTTGCTAGTGGTTGATGCGATGGTATTTGGGCGGCGTTCGTTAAAGCATGTCTAGATTTTTATCTCCAGGCCCCTTAACGTCGTCGGGATGTATTGCATCAGGAACGAACGGAATCTGGGGTGGACCAACTACATAATTAACGGTAGATAACTGTTGACGTAGATCTTGAGTTGTCGCTTTCCGTTTCAGAAACGATGAATTTTTTTCTTTTCTTGTACTACAGTCCGTGGAGAGTTTACCTTTCCAAGAGACCTTAAACTGTTCAAAAGCGGAATATATGTTATAGCCGGCGTCGTCAAGAGCTCGGCAAGGTTCTGGATGATGTCGGCTGATGACTTCGACGTAGTTTGGTTGTTGGGCGCCACTGGACGTATCTCCGGCATTCTGTTTGGTTTTCAGTGTTGTTGCACCGGTGAGTGTCGTTTATCTCTGTTGTTCTGGCGACGAGTCGTAGATCGGAGCTCCTCGACTGTCAGGCCCCACGTTGGGCGCTAATTGTTACACGGCGGAGATTGAATAGGCGGCAGTGGGTTACAATTGACCATGCAAGTGTGACGTCAATTCGCCATTTTTGTTGCGGCACGTCAAGGGCTTGGTTCCAAATAAAATCAGCTGTTTATAATAATTTCCATAACCGATTTATTACAGTAGTTTAGTAGTTCATATTTCATCAATTTTATCAGGTGAATAAAGTAATTAACAAAATAAGACATAATTTAACAGTTTTAAAAATAAATTGGCGAGATAATTACTTTTATACAGTTAAAAATATTTTTGAAACAAAGTGAGGTTATGTTTAGGATTGTTTTTAAGCAATTTCAGTTATTCTACGGCAATTTATTATTAAAATGCTTAGTTTTACACAGGTCCAACCTTCACAAATAGAACAGCCAATTATAATATTTGTTACACAAAATTAAACTAATAAAGTAAAGACATAAATATGTAAACATAAGTGTATTTGGAACCAAGCTCTTTAACTACCCTAACCAAAATGGCGACCATGACGACAACACTTGCATGGTCAATTACTTTATACAATATTGATTGTGACCAATACTAGTCAACTCTTCAATCTGGGATCGTTGTATTTATTCTTGCTCGGCCACTAATCTGTTGGCTCCGCCCTTAGTGTGACGGCTGGCGACAGCTATGGGTGTCGTCGGCGGTACTCACGACTGTTGAAACGCTGAATCTATGGCGTGCATAGTGACCGGTAGGTGGGTGATCTGCGACAGGTTTTCCGGAACGGACTGCGGCAGGCAGCGAGGAACTGGCGACGACAGCAGCGTGATTTAATTATCCAATTTTTCTGCATTCAGTAGCATCTATAACATGCAGTTCAGCTTGGAGTATTGTTGTGTTTTCTCACAGTATCTTCTGCTCTCTGTTAGATTTATTTAATATGATGGTTGCTTAATTAAATTGAACCTAAACCCCGTACCTAATAAGTACCGGAGAGCCCGGGGTTCGAAAAAACAAAAGCAAAGCAAAACAATTAGTCATAAAATTATAAAATATTTATCCAATCATGATCACAGTAAATTCATATTGAGCGCCACTTAGTATTATTTTATCGCAATAACGAGACATGACCAAATAATGTAACCACAAATTTAAGAAAATGAATCACAATTTCTAATTTGGTCTATCATGAGTGAGCGCATTAATATGTAACAGTTACAACAAATTCGATTTTATTATACTTAAATTAGACAACGAACGACAATAAAAAAAATAATAAATTATTACGTTTAACGATATATTTTGGATACATAAATCCAATACGCTCTGATGTTAATTCAATTATTTAAATGTTGTTGATTGTTGAAGGCCGACATTAATTGCAAACGCGAAAATGTACAGGAAATAAACAAATACAAATCACTGTATGCTCAAAAGGTAGGCCTTCGATTTGGGAAAAAACTACAACCCCAATCGTTGTGTGCGTAAATGACGGACTGGTACGACGTTGACCTCGGACTTTTCCTTTCCTTAGTATATTATCCCAATAATTACGGAAGGAATAATTCCCATTTTTACTATTTATTCTGACATGGTGTTTAACCGTTTAAGAATGATTACATTTTCCACGTACAAAAAATAAACGAAAAGTTGAAAAGGTCGTAAAGTGGTCTAAATGGTGATTTTCAAAACCAAGTTTCGGGATTCCGAAGGAAACAGGTGGTTCAGACCACTTTCGAAAGAATAATGTCGATAACGAATAGCGTTATCTTACCGGAAATCCCTCTATGGTTTGACGATTAAAAAGAAGATTACAACGCCACCTATGCGTGCATAAACATAAATCAAATAGGAATTTCGATTCATATTACAATTATTGTGAAACATTACATTCCTTAAAAAATGACACTACATATTTTATATTTAACAGAAACAACAAAATTTGGGAAAGTATAAAAATTATAAGCCTCTGAAATTTATTGAAGTAATTAGAAAACAAATTTAAATTTATTTTTAATGTTTAACATACATTATATATTAATATTTTGACACCAACAACAATATAATCTTTAAATTAATAAGCTACAACCTAATAATATGGTTAACAAAAAATTTACGTGTTTTTGAACGTTGGAGTTTGATTGGAGCGGCTGAAACAACATTGTGTCGTCACTACTTACATTCCAACCTATGATTTCTTCATTTGCATTTTGAACGTGAAGCCATTGCTGCAAAGGTTGAAAATATTTTAAAATCGAACTCGCCGATAAAGAATCACTCTGTCCCTTTGTGATCATCCTAATGACATCTTTCCAATGTCGCGCTTTACCTACTTGCATTGCTTCACTGAAACACTCTGCGGTAAAGAAATTTCAAATCATTTTATCGATCTTACCTAAGCATTCTTCCTACTTCGCGTGATTTGTAAAAAATCACAAGTGTGGAGTTGCCCTACGTGACCTTTTGCAGTACACAAAGCCTCGTAAATTTGAAATTCAAGCAACAAGGCTATGTAATAATTAATATAGGGTATATCTCCGGGTACGTGCTTTTTGGATGCGGCGTCAAGTTGTTGTTCGTTGCGCAAATCTGGTGGAACTACACCTTGGTATCGTAACCTCAAGTCCCACCAAGCTGAATTCATATTCTTTACTCCATCTTTGAACACTTTGTAGCGCCACTACAAAACTGCACTTTAAAACTACCAGTTAAATTTATTACGACTAATACCTGATCCACTAAGTAAGCAAAAGGCGCATACGCTACTTTCTTTAGTGCCATCTGTAACAGAAATTGAATGTTTGTTTCGAACGCGTTCGATTCATTTCTGATTAATCCGATGTGTTGCAAATGGATTGGATTGATGATTGATAGGACAATAGCGTTTGCTATACCTTCATGGAATCCTGGAAACAGTACTATACGTTTAAAGTTCTTTCGCAATTTCGATCGTACCTGGATTTGCCCCGTCTCTATAAAGATAAGGTTGCTCCATGTAATGCATATAGTATTGTACGTGAGACATTTCGTGATGGGCTGTGACGAAATTTTCTAAATCTACCTTGGTACATTGCTTTATTCTACGAATTAAATTATACGTAACTAAATGGTTTTAAAGTGAATTTTTTTACCTGTAATCGGCACCATTACAAAAATCCCACGCACTCGCTGTGCATTGAACTTTGCGATCGCTTGGTTTATCAAATATAGAATTCTTCCAAAATTCTGGAGGCATCGATTTTAAACCCAAGGACGTATAAAATTCTTCAACTAACTGATACATTCTGTTAACCCAAAGCAATTACTAAAAATAATCTTAATTTTTTGATCTATTTACTTCATAGGCGTATATCCTTGTTGCAACATTTCATTGGTGACGTCAGCATCTTTTGACCAGGGATACGGTTTTAACGAGTCAAATATCTTGCTCCAATCTTGTCCCCATAAATCTCCTAGTAAATGAACAGGAATCGGCCCGTTTTCTCTCACAAATTCCGATCCGTACTTTACCAACAGCTTTCTTCTCACGAAAGTAAACAATTCCTTGTACAATTCTTCTAAGCTGCGCCAAGTCTCCATTAGTTCTCGTTCCAAGTCAGCGTCTTCATAAATGTATCGCATTTGCTCACCAGCATCGGCGAAACCTTTAAAAAATTTTGAAAGTCCATTCGATTAAAATATTGATAAACTTACCAATCATTCTCGCTGCTTGATTTGCTAGTTGTACGTACCGCATAAATTTGTTTTTTAACGGAGGACCAATTTTATCGTGCCACTCTTTCCATATGTGTAACAACTCTGACGGATTTCTCGAATGCGCCATTAATCTCGAAACGTCGGGTTCTAAATTAATATTGCAGAAATCTGGATCAAAATTATTAAAAGGGCAGATTTGCGTGTGGGAATAAACATCGCGCATTTCGGAAACCAAATGGTGTACCTAAAATTGCGCAAATTAAAAAAAAAACTTTTTAGCGTAGTATTTACTTCGTTGTATTTTTCATCATTTAAGCTGGACCTCCCGGTGGTGACTATCAATTTTAACTGACGTTTGGCAATTGGATCGGATAAATGCGTCCAGTCGAAATTTATAGCTTTTTTCCACGATACTTTGTCGAATTTGGCCTTATGAGTTTGTTCGTCTACCATGCGTTTTTTATTAATATCTGTCATATTTGTAGCGTAATTCCAGCGAGCTGAGTTAAGTCGAAAACACATTTCTGAACCTTCGTTGTTGTATTCTCTTAAAAATTGTAACGCTTCTCCTACATTCAAGTTGGTGCCCTAAATGAGTGAAATTTAGGTAAAAGTTTTGCAGAATAAGAGGACATGTAACGGTATGTAACGAGTATGAACACTAATTAAGGTAAACGTAAAAAGTTGTAAAGTACCGTATTTTTACTCAATTTTACAGGAACTGAAATTATGCACTATTAATTTTTGAAAACGAAATTTGTATATTGTGGGAAATGTATTCGTTTTAAAAATGTTTGAAATTTTTATGTTGTTGGCGCCTAATGAATAAACGTGCTTGGTGCATCGCGAATGCATATCCTGTGCGATAATCAAGTTAAAAATAAATTTTTACCTGAATCAATCGTCCTTCGACTCCAACATTTTTAAGTAAAAAAACCAAGACGACGATTGCCGCCGATCGGCAATTAAATGCATTTTTCGTCTCGACTAACATTTTCAATTCACGACCGCATATTTTTTCGCTCCTTTCTTAAAAGGTACTACAGCTTTAGAACAAAATTAAGGTGTGTTTTAAAGACTGGCGTGACAAATTATTATAAAATTGCAATAGACCGACCGTAACGTCATGTTCCTAACATCGCAACGGTAAACCATCTTCAAAAGACAACGATTTGCTGATTCATAGTTGTTGTAAGACGGAAGAGTTTTTTTTCTAATTTTGCTTAGAAGGACGCTTCAAATAGTTCTCATCCGCATTTATTGCTAATATTTAAAATGCATAATGGAGATTTCGTGCGCGTCGTTACGCGTATGTTTTCTTTTAATTCACTGAAGAAGTTGAGTAATTTTAACTTAATTTTATTTAATTCAACGAGTAATGATTTGTACATTTAAATTATGTTCTTACGAACGTGCGGTTTGTAGAAAGAAAAACATAAAAACAGCATATACATGAAGCACAAAGCCCCATAAACTGAAAAATTCCCATTATATCCAATTTTTGTTATTTTGTTTTATGAATATTTTTGAAGATATTGTTAAAAAATGGCCGGTCATCACCTTATCTTGATAATTCTGTGTGGAATGAAATTTTTTTAAATACGAGTTGTGTGTAGAATTAAATTAGAAACAACGTTTATTTGAAAATAATAATAAAAACAATAAATTTGTAAAAGTGATACAAAATGTAACCGAGTTGGATGAGCTACACAAATAAAAATTATATTGACGTATGCCAAAGTTAAGATAGTTATTTTTTTTTTCAATTGACTACCCCGTATATTTTTGACGGATTCTTGTAAAGCATTTTTCTATACCGTCGCTAGCCGACGGCCGAGACACAATAAAAAAAAAATAATTAAAACGCAATCTTCGGAGTCTTTTTGTAAACTTCTCGATCACTTTATTATGAAACTCTTGTAAATTTTCATTAATAAGTTTTCTGTACACACTAATCATAATCAGATCATTAAGGCGATTCCCCCCATACTATCTTAACCAAGTTTTTAGTTTCCTGAGGCTGCTATACGATCGCTCTAGTTTTGCCCGGTAGAGCGATCAAAATTTTAACGCTTTTCCCGTTTTGGGAAAGAAGTTTTTTGTCTCTTTAGGACATCAACAACGGTTAGATTTGATGGGTTGGGTTTATTTTACCACAATCGCTGCCAGAATTCGATTACATTTTTTATCAAAGGAATGGAACTCTAAACTGCAGCGTCTATTTGTATAAATGTGTGACACGCAGATAGTATATATAAGGTTCCTATTGTTTTTGTTTTTAGCATTGGTTCGCTGATGATGGCTTAGCTATTGAAACACGTGTCCGAGTATAGATTTTTGTGCAGTTACATTTTTTATGTTAGATGAATAAAAAAAAAAATTTGTAATATGTTTCTATAAGATTTTCGACCGACATCGTTTCCATTTGCGCAGGCTGTAATTTAGATAAGGCGAATGATGAAGTGTTTTCTTCAGCAAACGTACTTAAAGAGATGGAGTCCAAATGATATTATTAATGACCTCTTCTAAAATTCTGAAGGGCATTCTGATGTTGCTTCGATGACGTTATTTCCCAACAATATGTGCGGCATCGATGTGATGTCTTCCTCTACTCCGACTTTTTCCGCAACAACTGCAGTATCCTTTATTTATCTATGACTTTTCCGGGATTTCCACGGTGGCACTTACAATACTGTCTAAACAAAAATATTTCTAAAATGGTAAAAATGAGACTCTATAACACAGCGATAAAACAGTCGTCATCTATAGAATGGAGACATGGGTGCTGACAATGGAATTGGAGAAGAATACTGAAGCATGGGAAAGGAAAATACTAAGAAAGATGTATGGAGGCATCAAAGAAAACGATATATGGTGACGAAGAACAAATAAAGAATTGGAAGAAATCTACCCAGAAGCAAATAGTACAGTAAAGTGTACGGGGAACGTGAAAAGGAAACATGTAAATGAACCAACAAACAACATAATGACAAGCGAACCAGATGGAAGAAGAAATAAGGAAAGACTAAAAAACATTGTGGGAGGAAGTGGAAAGAGATTTAGAGAATTTCCAGATTTAAAAATGAAATCATACAATAGCAGTCAGGAGAGCATGGAGGGAAAAGCCAAAGCCAAACGCTTTGGCCTAAAGTAGTGTTAAGTTTTATCATTTACTTATATGGCTGGTTATAAGAAATATTTGATAATCGGAATATGTGAATTAAATCGAGTTTCGCCGTGATCGGTCAAGCAAGCTAATTGAGTGAACTTAGGACTTTGAATTCTTTGCATAAATTTTTTCGATTTCTACTGGCCTTACCTGTCCATTGCGACGCCCTTGGCAACTACTGACCAACCTGCGAACAGGAAATTATTTTTTACTCTATTATCCACCCACTCTAACTCATCTAGAAAAGTGAAAAAACTAAGATGTTAAAATTTTCGGTTTAAAAACCGTCGCTTTAATTCTCATATGAGAAGTGGAATAAAATTTATGTGACCAGGCGAAGGAATTTTATTGATTTAATTATTTTTACTGTGCACTTACACAAATAATACATCCAGAACGCGTGGTAGCGATATAAAAAACACGATTAGTAACCGCGGTTCCTCCATTGTTTATTATTATTATTGTTGATGCGATGATTAATTATGTGATTCCGTAGTAACACTTTACAAGACAAGCCCGTTTCTTTCCGTTTTTCCGGTTGAAGCAAGGCCGTAAAGTAGCAAAATTTGATGCAGACTGAAGTAAAGGTCTTAAAAGAGTTGATTTGGTTGAAAACAATTAAGAATTTGTAACAGAAATAACAAAAAAATTGGGAAACATCCATAGCTCGAATAATAATTTAAACTTCGTATCCTGCTTTGTTGAAAAAATGACCAAATCTCAAAGACAATTCCAAGATCATTTCAGCCCGGTTTTCTCTTTGAACTCTCGTTCTAAGAATTATTTGTGAAAACACCTTAATATAAACCCATTCAATAAACAAATTCATTCAAAATCAACACAAATTACATGTTTTACTTATCCACCAAATTATCACTTATTTCAAATACATATTCTGTATCTCAATTAACATTTCACAATAATGCTGGCGGTGCAACGTATTGTGAAAAGGCTAGTGTACTGCAACTCGATTTTAATCTTGAAATGAAAAATTGTGATATTGAAGTTTTTAGGTTTGGAGTTGATGGGTGTAGGTTTGAAAGTTTGGTCTTTGAAAGTCAAAGTCGTTGTTACATTTTAACGGGAAATTTTCCCTTTCTTGAATCCGGTGTTAAAATCAAATTTTAGATTTAAAAAATCTACTATGACCTTTAAATGTTCTTGAAAATGACCTTAAAGGTATCTTTACAACGTTTAGACTGCTAGAAAACTCAGATAAATAGCTACCACCCAATTTATAAGCATTTGACCTCAAATAAACCTTATAAAGGTCACAAAAATAAATTTGTGAATATCATTTCAGACGTACAATTTTCCGCTCTTTCTAAATCCGGTGTGAAAAATAGGAGTTCCTATTAAAAAAAACCAAGTTGACCTTAAAATTGAAATTGAAGGTCAATTTCAAGGTCATCATCAGATGTCCCCCTCCAAACCCAATAACTTCTGTCTCGAACATATGTTCTGAAAAATTCAAATTCAGAAGTTAATTGCGTGGATTGATTAAAATGGAACACAAATCGCCACAATTACTCATTTTATAAACAGATTCTAAAACTTCTCATCTAAGCTGCAGCAACATTTGGCTAGATACCAAATTTTTGCGTGTGGTCTCTTCCCATTATCATGGGGGGAATATTTTGTCTTTACCTTTGTAGAGTTGTGATGGCCTTTGACGTTTGATTACTCGAAACATCGCACTCTTGTAGTCTCAGCAGATTGTAAGCAGACGTTTCTTCTATGTTCATTTATGGTAATTTCAGAATAACGATTTGCTTGGAAGTGTTTTGTGTGGTTGGAAATTTGTCAATGTTATATTATAAATGGTATATTTAAGTAAACGCGTGTGTGCTTATTTAGTCGTGACTTAATTGGTTTCATAAACCAAATTTTAAAATCTATTTCAAAAATACGTAATTTTGGTATGACAATCAAGAAAAACACAAATAGCTTTGCTAAATTTTACTTTAGATTTTGTTTTTTATTTGCAAAAATGTATGAAATTTTATGATATTTGATTATTACAGCCATTTAAATGTTGGCAAAAATAATAATCTTACTATTCACTATTGTACAAATGCGTGCTGTTGATATGTAACTGTTTATACACATCTGTCGACGTGGTTGCTTTAATGTGAATGCATTTTCGTACGTGTTACATCAACACGAGGCGACACTAGATTTCGTAACTTACTGTTTTTATTATTTTCGGTTTAATATCAAAAACCTTTCAATCATAACTGATGTTTTTTAAAATGCGGAGTCGAAATTGGCGTTGACATTTTATGATTTTGTTTTTGTGCATACCTAAAGGGCGGCCCATCTAGCGGTTGCTTTTTGAACTATCGATTATTTCGGCTTTGACAGCTCGAATGATTTCGCCAATGTGTCAAATTTTAGTCAAAGGTTCGCAGTTTACGAAATGGTTAAGTTTACGGCGCCACGTGCCACACAGCCAACGCTACAGTCGAACTTTTGCGCAGTACGTTCGAAAATCGCATAATTAGTCGAAGAGGCGATGTCAACTGGCCGCCTCGCAGTTGCGATTTGACCCCATTGGATTATTTTTGTGGGGAACCGTCAAGGATAAGTGCTACGCCAACCATCTAGAGACGATTAACGAACTAAAGCACGAGATTGAAGTCGTCATTGCAGCCATTGAGGGCCACACTATCGAAAAGGTCATGAAAAATTGGGTTCACAGAATGGGCTACTGCAAAGCCAGCCGGGGCGGCCATATGAATGAAGTGATTTTCCACTATTAAACCGCAATGTTGTAAGTTTTCAATAAAAAAAAATTGAAAAATATCTAGCCGTTTTTTTATAGCAATTTTAAAATGCAACTTTTTCGTGGGCCACCCTATATAATAATAATAACCTTTATTTAGTTAATAATAACTATTGTGCAGTGTATGTTTAATACCTCCTCCCATCCCGTTCTTTTCATTAAATTTTCAAAAAAATTATTACGTTTTAGAAACGTTTCTACAATAATTAACTTGAAAACTCTGAATTTTCCATATCCATAGTACCATACGCACAGAGACTACTCATTCAAATGTAATTTACAATGTGAACCTTTTTTTAAATAATAATTACTACACATGAACATAGTCGAAAGTAAAAAGGTTTGAGTCCTAAAAAAATATCCGAGTATAAAATCAACCTCGTAATATTTATGCTACTATCGATAACTTTATGAATATTTTATAAATTTTTAGATGAAATATTAATTTCGATATTTTTTAATTGTTTGGCATTAATTTTTAGGTTGACAGAAGGATTATTCCCATTGGTCAATGTATTTAAAATTGACAATTTGATTGGTTAATAAGGGTAACAATACATAATCGTTAATTAAAAAAATCACATAGTTTTGTATTAAAACTCAATTTTTATTTAAAATAAAACGTCTCTTTACTTTTATGTTTGATGTTTAAAAATACATTACTAAATTTGAAGTTTTATGCTAAACATAAATCAACTTATTGATAATTTGCTTAATGTTTGAAATGTACGTCTTTATGTGCTGGAAATTGTAAGTTTATTATACGGAATTAATTTATTTATTGATTAATTACAAAAATTAATTTAAATAAATGCATTTTTTTCAATTAAAAATCACGAACGACACTGTTTATGCGAATAACACGCATGCTTCAGTTCAGAGTACCGACGTACGTTTGATAACTTGCGTAAGGAATGATAGAGCGAGATAAAAGATGTTTGATGGTGATTTATTGATGGAGAATAAGGAATATTCAAAAAACAATATGGCGTTTGAAAAGCAATAATTTTTCGTACAATTTAAGCGATTTTTAAAAGAAATAGTGCGAACGAATTGAAAATTTGAACCGAATTGCAACAAGTGGAATGTTACCTTTTACACCGCCCGTTGTGAAACGTTTATTGGGTTGGAAAAAGGGCACAGACACGGACGATAAATGGTGTGAGAAGGCCGTCAAGAGTTTGGTGAAAAAATTAAAAAAATCGGGCGCTTTGGAAGAACTAGAAAGGGCGATTTCTTCGCAAAATCACAACACAAAATGCGTGACAATTCCGAGGTATGTGTTTGTTTTCATTGTTTGCATGTTTCATTTCCCAAAGTTTAAGGTCAGATTATGGATTTGTTGTGACTATACCCCCTCCGCCCCACCATGTCTGGTTTTCGACCTACCCTAAATGTCTAACAATGCAGTGGACCTTCTAAATTTGACCCATTGTCATTCATATACCACGGCAGAATTATTTTTTTGTATTCATTCAATAATTACATATTAAAGAGTGCAATTTTTTATTCTTAGAGGACGACCTTGCTCAGATTTAGGTTCGAATGTGCAACAGCGTAAAGGGTTACCACATGTGATTTATTGCAAGTTGTGGAGGTGGCCCGACTTACAGTCTCACAATGAATTGCGACCGTTGGAACACTGTGAATATGCTTTTTCATTGAAAAAGGAAGAAGTGTGCGTTAATCCTTATCATTACACAAGAATCGAGACACCCAGTAAGAAATAACAAGCGTATTTTTCTTATTTAAGTTAATATTTTTAGCTCTTCCCGCTATATTGGTTCCACGCCACACACTGACAAATGACGAAGGCAATATTTTTCCTCATTCTTTAGAAGATTTGAGCACTTCCGTTCCCGAAAATACCTCATTTCCACACAACACAAATATTAAGTACGTAGATACATACAGAAATTGGTTTATTTTTCTTACATTTACATGCCTGTTTGGATTAAGTTTTACTATTAGAACTTTTAGGACCAATTGTATAATCTCCGATTAAAGTTAACTAATTTCTAAGCATGCAATTACGACAACAATATTAAATTAAATTAAACCAAAATTAACTCTAAGCAGAGATTATACAAGCAGGGCTTAGTAATTCTTATCCACTTGAATTTTGCTTAAAAGAAAGCAGTTTTTGTTTCACACTTCTGTAAAAACGAATTACGGTCGTTTCCAAAAAATTCAATTCTTTGAAAATTTGAATACACATATTTATTAGTGTCCTTTATATGCTGACAAAAATTTAACAAGAGTTTCATAAAACAATTAACGGTGGTTAAACTAAGCTTAATCAGAAATACAACGTGGCCAACTTGCGGCAAAAAAAGTTGTTACTAAAACGGCCAAGAGAAAAATCGGAAAATTAACATAGATCTTCCTCCGATTAAAAGTTGATTTGAAAGTTACCTTATCAGAAGAGGACAATCAGCCCGAATAGGTAATGCTATAGGAAACATGCGTACCGTGAGCTGTTGAGTTCCGCAGGGCTGTGTCCTATTTTTAGTATATTGCAATGATTTGTAACTAGTCGATTTAATTAAGTAATGGTTTGATGCTAATAAATTACATTTAAATATAAATAAAACTAAAATAATGTATTTCAGTTTGAAAGACGATGACGTGTCTGGTAAGGTAATGTCTATAGTCCATCATTTTTCAAGTTGCCCCCGAATTCCTAATTGTAACTGCAAGGTTATTCTTAAAAGTAGGAAAGAAAAATATTTAGGACTAATCATCGACAGTAACCTTAAGTGGTCTTATCATATTAATAGTGTCAAATCTAAACTTGATATTATGACTAGAAAACTATACTATCTGAGAACTATTATTAAATAGACTTGCTAAAATCAGTTTATTATGCATTCATCCATTCTCAATTGCAGTACGGATTGACCTGCTCTTGACACTACTCTTAATTATATCATATCAATGCAAAATTCAGCTAACGTATATTAACACACGACTCAAACACCACTTCATTTGAATGAATGTATAATAATGATTGAAATAAGCTGAGACTGTTACGAAAATTTAGTTTAGTTAAAACAAGATTTAAACTGCTAATAATTAAATATCTTAGTGGGGTCTACTATTTACATTGAATATATTGAATTTACGTTAATTTTTATGCAAAGGGGAGAAATAAAACTAGTTGATTTGAAAAACTATTTGAATTATATTCAATTTTAAGTGTTTCCTACTACTAAACAAATTGCTAACTTTGTGTGGGATATAGTTCCAGATTTCACACCGTTTTAAAATACAAATTAAATTTGACAGTTATTACATGCTATTCCCCTGTTATTTTTCTATGTTTTACCATTGGTATTACCCGTAAGCTATTGATAAAGACATACCCTCAGCTTAATAAATACGGCTATAACTTGAATAGGATCCTGTGGTTTATAACCGATAAACACTGGGTCGTTTCTAACAACTGTTTTATTCAAACCTGGATACATGTATATCGAGAGCTATGCTCTCATTTTCAGCAGCAGAGTAATACTAACTCTTTGACTTCAAACTAAGTACTTATACATTAATTATATGCTTGAATAATCGTTATGTACTATCAGTTGTTAAACTAAAGAGAATGGTGTTGAGGTTAGGGCCGATGTCATTATTTATTAACTTATCTCTATTTTAGCCCAGTAAAATAAGGCGTTTTGATGTTTTAAATGTTGTGTGCAAAATCTCGTGCTAACATTTAAGGAAATAAAGTTATTAACGGTCAAATGACGGAAACTCATTTTCTATGCTTTCTACGGTTGTGGGTGTATTATACTTGTGGGTGTATTATACTTTACTATGAACCACTTTTTTTAACGTGTTTAAGGGGGGGTTGAACATTTGTACAATTGGACACAACCCGTAGCTTGTAAATTTTACCCCACTTTATTATTTGGATGATACGACCAACTTGGGCACATCACCAACGAGTGGTCAACTTCTCCGATGTAAGATATGTAGACAGTCTACATCCAACATTTTGCTAGCACTAGTCTTCTTCAGAGGTCCGTCCATTTCCGACATTGGATGTAGACTATCTACCTTCCTACACCGAAGGTGGACGACTATTTGTGTTAGCAAAAGGTTAGGAAAAAATTCCAATCAACGACGGCCTTTCGACCCGAACCTAGACGACACTTTAAAAGTGTGTTAGTAATTTTTTAATTAGATATGGAGTAAAAATTCATCATAATGTATTTATTATTATTATTATGAGTAAATTATCGTGGGCACAAATTAGTTCTAAATTGGATATATAAAAGGGTCCATTTTGTTTTTTATTTGCAAATTTTTTAAACGAGTTCTTGCCGAAACTGTTAAAATGCGTGATGACATTATATAAAACAAGCGTTTCGCATCAGAACTCCACATCGTTATGATACCAATAAACGTGTAAAAGAGTATTGAAAGGGTGGAGGGACATAAAACATTTTGCTCGAAAAATAAAATAAACGTCTGACAGCGTCATAACACAATAGTTTTAGAAAAAAATTGTTCAAGCTGATGTTATAGACAATAAAATTTCCAACAAGTTTTCCCTCATAACTTTTTTTGTATAATTGAGATTGGTGGAGATATTTTTTAAACAATTAGGGTCACGTGATATTTTATCTCAGTAATCGCTTATCGAGCAAGAACAAAAGCAAAAAAAATATTATTTGTCTAGTGGCCGTCCAGTCGGCTTCGCAACTGTTCATCCAAATTAAACAAGATATCAAGAAAACCACTGGTTCGATTCGATTTTTATGAAACTTTGCATATGGTTCTTATTTATAATAACACAGATCTGATTAGATCTTGGGCATTATCCGTCGAGCCAAATGGGCGGTTAACTAAAACTTTTTTTTTATAATTTAATTATACACATCTTTTGTTTAAACTATTTTTTTATCCGATAAGTAATTACTGAAATTGAGATATAACAATCACGTGACAATAATTGTTGTAACAATATCTCCACCAATACCTATCAATTTTACAAAAAAAGTTGAGGAAGAAAAGTTGTTGGAAATTCTATTGTCTATAGTCTTTTTTTGACCCATTTTTTTCTAAAACGTAATTTTATTTTCGCTTATCAGGGCGATGTTGAGTTCTATGGCAAACGCTTGTTTTCAATGTTTCTATAAAAATTGTGTTAAGATGCAACGCTAAGCTGTTATTTTTCGAACAAAATGTTTCGTATATTAGCTTGCTCAAATAAACATACCTACATACATAAACAAAAAAATCAGCCGTTCGCAACACAACTCCACATCGCCACCGTCTATTTGTAATAATACACTCATTCAGTTACGTAATTCTTTTCCACAAACTTTTCATTTTTAAATGAACTGTTTGACAAAAGGTCGTAAGGGCTTCATCAGGGCGAGAAACTTGAAACAAACAATAGAAAGTTTAAGGTAGACAACTAACAGTCAGGTAATCAACTTGTTGACCAAATCAGATTCTCAGACATCTTTTAATCTAGACAGGGTCTAATCCCGGAGGACGTTTTTGTTTCATTGTCTGTATTCGCCAGAAATTACTTTTAACAAAATAACTTGTAGGTGAGCTTCTATGCATCCAAAAGTCAGCTCATTCGATTGAAAAAATGAAGAAAAAACAAAGTTTTGAAAAGAAAAGTATTGTTTACGCAATCCACATTTCGGTAATTTATTATCAAACTAGCTGATCCGGGAACTGCACTGCCTAACAGTCAACATGGAATTCATGCATTTAATGAAACGACGCACGCTACATTTATCGGAACATATTTTTACTAATTTAAAAACCTTCACGGGGAAGCTTGCAACCATTTCCAATCGGATGAACGGTTTAGGAAGCCACCAAACATTTATTTTTATTTATATATAGATTAAAATTTTGTTGTAGAAAATTTGAAAAATGCTCTTCTCTAAAGTTCACATTTGGCTCGGATAAGTAGTTCTTCGGGAGAATAAAAAATTTGCTTCTTGTTTCAAGTACATTTTTTAGCTTGCAGATGCAACATTCAGGAGGATACATGGATACGGTGGGATTGTGCCCAAGCAATTTAGAATCTCCTCATAGTGCCGCCCCCCCTACAGAAACGCCACCACCAGGTTATATATCGGAGGACGGAGATCCGATCGACCACAACGATAATATGAGTAAAATAAAAAACTATCGTACACTGGAATATTTTTTAAGAATATTTTTAGGTTTATCCCGTTTAACTCCCAGCCCACCAGTTGATGCACAACCTGTTATGTATTGTGAACCCGCATTTTGGTGTAGTATAAGTTATTACGAACTCAATACTAGAGTTGGTGAAACATTTCATGCCAGTCAACCTTCAATCACGGTGGACGGCTTCACAGATCCTAGCAATTCCGAAAGGTATTTTGAAAATGATGTAGTTGTAGTCGAAGGAAACAACTGTTTTGTTGTAGGTTTTGTCTAGGGTTATTATCAAATGTGAACCGTAATTCTGTAGTTGAACAGACTCGTAGACACATAGGGAAGGGAGTGCGTTTGTATTATATTGGTGGAGAAGTGTTTGCAGAATGCTTAAGCGACTCCAGTATTTTTGTTCAGTCTCCAAACTGCAATCAAAGATACGGATGGCATCCAGCAACTGTATGCAAAATTCCTCCAGGTAAAACATACTAGATTTGTATCTTTTTTCCAAACACTTTTCTTTTTACTGCAGGGTGCAATTTAAAAATCTTCAACAATCAAGAATTCGCAGCTCTTCTATCACAATCTGTTAGTCAAGGTTTCGAAGCCGTGTATCAACTAACTCGTATGTGTACCATTAGAATGTCTTTTGTTAAGGGTTGGGGTGCCGAATATAGGTAAGTATTTGTTTTCTGTTGTGAAACAAAACGTTACGAATTTTCTGCAGACGACAGACCGTCACTTCAACCCCTTGCTGGATCGAATTGCATTTAAATGGCCCATTGCAATGGTTGGATAGAGTTTTAACTCAAATGGGTTCGCCGAGGTTACCATGTAGTTCAATGTCGTGAACTATCTTAAGTTAAATAATCATTAAAAAGTTTTAAGTGAGCTATTAATTCAAAAGTTTCTGAATTATCGTACTATTAATTTTTATATGAAAATTTTAAAGGATGTTTGTCGGCAAGATTATTGATTGTACGTTATCAAATGCGAAATTTCTATATTTTGTTTTATTTGTAATTTTTGATAAAAACCAAATTATTTGCAATATGTGCGTATTAACCGCTTTTTTGTGTGATATGTACGTGATGGTTTTAGCGTATGGTGCGAACATATTATATAATTTATATACTTGCTGATAAACCAAATCGTAATATTTATATTTTTGTTTTTATCTTTATAGGTATTTTAAATTTATTTTAAAAGAGTGTATTTTATTCTCCTTGCGAAACACAATTATCTGTTATTTAAAAATGAAAGCTTTGTTATTTGCCCATCTGAAACCAAATAGCTTTTTAACGCTAATTTTGTTTGTTGCTATTTTTATAGATTTTGATAAGTGTTTATATTATTTGCGTGTTATCGTAGACCTTATCATATTTTTAGATATTTGTATGAATGTCGATTTTAATTATATTTACTTTTTAATAAAAGGAAATTAAGAAATATCATAGCAAAACACGATGCCCCTGAAATATTTCGCGCGTTTTATTAATTCTAGGGGATTATGTGTTATCACTTGCATAAATAAACGTTAAAGATAAGACTCCTTTATTGATGGCTGTGTATGTGTTTACAATATGCAATAAAAATTATATTAACCTGGAGGCCATTGTAATTGTCTACCTGACAAAACGTGAATATGTAAATGATACACTGATTGTGCACCAATAGGGCCGTCGTTGATTACGATACGAAAACCATTTTTTAAATTTCTTTTTTGCGCTATTTTTCTCGCAACCAAAAGTAAATGACCTAACAGGGCGCCATCATTATCTTCGGCTCTCGATAATTGCGGAATCGGTTTCCTAGGAATTACCAGAAAGTGTACCGGCGCTTGTGGATTAACATCATCAAACGCTACACACTATAAAAAAAATCGTTTATAACCTCAAATTGAAATATCATCCAAACACATACTTACCAAATTATCTTCGTAAATAAAATTGCAAGGTATTTCTTTTCGCAATATTTTACCGAAAATTGTATCACCACCGGCTTGTGCACTTTGAGCTAGATGCACCTCGTTCGCCATTTTGCAACAATAATACCAACCTTGTTACGCCGGCTTTAAATAAAGGTTATGAGTGATAAAATTAAAAACCGTTAACTTTTATCAGTTTATTTTATAATAGGAACATAAATACAATAAACGAGCCTTAAAAACTACGATTATTCGACTTAGCTTAGTTTGTTCCTGTTGACCCAAAACCTCCTTCACCTCTATTCGTATCTGAGAGTTCCTATAAATGTAAATAATAGAATGAAAAAAAATTAATTATCTGAATTTACTTGTGTTTCTTCAATGTCAGGGTACAGAATCTGTTCGCAGATCAATTGAGCAATTCGATCCCCTTTCTTCACTTCGAATGGCATTTCAGCATGATTGAACAAAACTACTTTGAGGATGCCACGGTAATCTTCGTCGACAACACCAGCTGAAACCAAATGGTTTAGTTCCTTAACAACTCGATCAAAAGATTACCTCCAACATCGATGAAATTTTTTGCAGCTAATCCAGATCTTGGTGCAATTCTTCCGTAGCATCCTTCGGGTAATTCTACTTTAATCCCGGTATCAATTATTTCTTTCCCACGCGGAGGTACTGTATAGTCGTAGGCACTTTTGAGATCATAACCTGCTGCTTTGATTGAGCCTTTTGAAGGTGCAAACGCTGCAGGAACTACACGAGTGAATTTTAATACGATTTGGTTACTACTCGGCATTTAAATAACTATTATTACAAGTGATTAGAACCTTTCGACGAAACAACCGTTTATGGATTACCTTAATGCGTATCAAGGCAAAGCCGGTTAACGTTTCAACGGTCAATTTTTGGCGGCAAACGATTCTATTTGTTTCTGAACTGAATAGTGAACCAGAGACGTATCCAAAATATTTCACTAATATAATAACGTATTAAAAAAACTGAATTATTGTTATATCGTAAAGTTAAAATGATTATTATTGTTATAGAGTTTAAAAATACTTTATCTGAATCTTTCAGATTCGGTATAATTTAGTAGAATTTGACGCATTTTTTATTTTACGTTTAAAGAATTAATAAAACAAATAATAGGAGGAGGAGCAAATAATAATCCAAAAATTTGTAAGAACATTAAAATGAAACGAATCCATTTTATACAAAATGTATGGTATTTTGGGTTGCATACCTTACGATGAATTTATCATACGGTGGACCATGTATTAGTTATTTTGAAAGCATGTCTGTTTTAAATTTATTTATTTCTGAAAAACACCAATATGTTCTATATTTAAAAAAAAATATTAAAATGATCAAGTTTTAAATTAGTGATGTTTCCCAAAATAATATGACTAGTGCAAAGCAGTGGCGGCTGTTCTGTCAGAACAAAAAAACAAAACCACAAATTAATTCGCAAAGTTTTAAAATACCGATTAACTTGTTCTCCTTGAAGTGGTTTAAAACGGTAGCGGTCTGCCACGTCGCTTAAATTGTAGTTTTCTCTGAAATGTCAAAAGATTACTGTTTTTAAGTACTTTTTTCACAGAATTTAGAAAACAAAACACAAAATAATAAATACAATAACCCGACAACGACACGAAACAAAAGCTCTGATTACGCCAATCTACAAATATGAAATGCAACTGACTTGGGACCTGCTATGGCTATAGATTTGTTTAGTCACCGACAGATTTGTTTTTGTTTTTTTCATGTAGTTTTGATAATGTTATTTTTTTTTACTACTCTCTGCTGTTATTGTTTACTACAGCAACTGAGAAACGAAAGACGAAAGAAGAAACAACTGAACGAAATACGACGAAAGAAGGAAGAGGAATAAGCAATGAAAGTTTGGAAAGAAATGCTAAAAGAGATAAAAACTAACCAGGAAAAATAAACGAAGAAATGAGAGAGAGAGAATATAAAAAAATAAATGAAAAAGATTGGAAGAAAAGGTGGAAAACCTAGAGAAATGGATAGAAAATATGGAGAAAGAAAAGAGGAAAAAAAATACGGTAGTTAGATCACTCCTAAAAGGAGGAGAGATACAAAGACAGGTGAAAAATACGATAAACGAAGATATGAGTATGGAAATAAAAATTGAAGAAGCAATCGAGATAGGAAGAGGTGCAGTCTTAATAAAAATGAGAAGGATGGTGGACAAAATAGAGATAATGAAAAAAAAAGAAAATGATAAAACGTAATGGAGTTTACATAGAGGACGACATGACAAAGAAAGAGAGAGAGACTCAAATGAAGATAAGACAAGAGGCAAACAAAGACAAATGGAGGACGAGAGGATGAAAGTAGGATACAAGAAAATGTAGGGAACAATGGAGTTGATCGGAGAAGGAGGAAAAGATGAGGAAGACAAAAACGATAAAAGAGAGAGGGGGAAATAAAAATGAGAGGGAATACAAAAAGGGTAGAAGAAGAAAAGGAAAAAATAAAATACTATTTTGGAATGTAGCGGATCAAAAAACGAAAGGACGGAATTTTGGAATTATGTAAGGCCATTTAAAATGTAGGGATGGTGCAAACAAAGATGGAAGAGACAGGGTAGGAGGAGTGGATAAAAGCAGTAATTCTAATAAGTAACAGAAAGAAATCAGAAGCCAGAATGCGACGAGGAGAGGGAGAGGAATACAGGGCTTATGAAAACTAATGTAAGAATAGAAGAAGGGAGAAGTATGTGATAACAACATTATATATAAAGAAAAGGAAACAACGAAAAGAAAAATAAAACAGCAGTTAATCAAAATGAAGATAAAATACTAATAATAGGTGGAGATGTTAATGCAAGAATAGCAAAAGAGGAGGGGTGATAAATAGAAAAACAGAAGGAGGAATTCTATGAACAAGATAATAAACAGGCAAGGAAGAACATTGTTAGACTTATACAAAGAAGAAAATGAACAATATTGAACGGCAACATGGAGGAAGGGAGAAAGGGAAATCTCATATTTATTGGGAAAATAGAAATTAGAATATGTAGTAGACTACGCAATAGTAAACGAAAAATGCTTGGAAGACGTAGAAAGTTTTAAAAAAAGAGAGGCGGATGAGGCGAATGATCAACTGCTGGAACTAACTGTAGTGGGAAAAGAGGAGGAAGAGGAAGATGGAAATAGGAAATAATGAGTAGAGAAGAAGGAAACAGGGGAAGAAATAGCACAGGAGATAAAAATGGATAAAAATGAAAGAAGCAACTAAAAAGCAGATTTAGGAAAAAACAATAAAATGGTACAATAAAGTAGAAACTTATTAGGAGAAACAGATGAAAAAAAGAAAAATAAAAAAGAAGAGAAACAAAAGGGAAGAATTGAAAAAGTGGAAATGAAAGAACAAAGGAATATTTAATAAAGGCTAAAGCTGGTGGTACTGATGGGACACAGGGGCAATAATAGACATAACAGGAGAGAGACTGAGGGAGAGAATGAGAAGGGCATACAAAAGGATATGAAAAGTGGGAACACTACCACAGTAATGAAGGGAGACAATAATACATCCAATTTACAAAACGATGGGATAGGAAGGTAAAAAATTACAGAGGAATAAAACTAATGAATAACTATATATAGAGATGTTATGAAGAAAGTTAGAAAGAGTAGAGAAAAAATAATAATTTCAGATAGGCAGGTGGGCTTTAGAAGAAAGAAAACTACGATTGACAGTATATATGTGCTAAAAACACTTAATAAACCAGCAGATCGAAAAGAAAAGAGAAAAAAGTTTGCCTTGCTCATAAATTGAAAAGCAGCTTTCGATAAGTTGGAAAAAAGAGAAAAAAAAAGGATAAGTGAGGGTATAATAGATGAGGTGTAAGAGATTAAGAAACAAGTTCGGACTGAAAGAGGACTAAAACAAGAATGTCCGTTAAATCCTTGCTTAATTCCTTTCTTTCTTTATATATTCGGGATCTAAAAAGAAAATGAAGAGACACTAGGTAGGGAGAAAAAAAATATGCGGTCGATATAACAGCAATGCCAAAAGTAAGGAAGAGGTAATAAAAATAGTGAGGAAATACTTGGAAAAAGGCAAATGTGGGTAAAACAAAGATTATGGAATTTAAAAGACAAAAGGGAGAAAGAAAGAAGTAACATGAGGTTGGGGAGAGAAATAGAGATGGTGGACAAATATACAGGTATTTATAGGATATATCATAAACTACGACATTAAGGACAGTCCACAAATCAGGAAATTGGAGAGGAAATGAAATAATATAGTGTGCGTAATAGAAAAAATAATATTCGGAAAAGACTTGGAAAAAACGGTGGTTATTTGAGAGGATACTCAAAACAGCGCTGATGTACGGAGCGGAGGTATGGGGATGGAAAGAATAGTTAGAACTAGAAAGATAGAAGAAAACGGCTGAAAGTGGATATTGCGATTAGAAAGAGAAACGAAACACCAGGATACGTAGTGCAAGAAGTAAACATGCAAAAATAAGAATACAAACATGAGATAGGCAGTGAGGTATGAGTAAAAGATAGAGAGGACGAAAAGAATGAGGTATTATACGAATGCTGGAAAGAGATAAAAGCTCAAAGAATAAATAATGGAGAAAGTGAAAGATGATTATACTATGAAAGAGAAGGGTATGCGAGACAGGAGATAAAAAGATAGAAGAGAGAAGCAAGAAGCATGATAACAGAGATGGTCAGAAGAGAATAAAATACACAAGCACAAAAAAGAAGAGTAAAAGTAAAAGAAGGTATATATAACAAAAAGTATTGCGAGATTATTACAAAAGGGATACCAAGATACGTAATAGGAGAGAAAGAATTGAAGAAAAAACGATTGATAGCAAGATTTAGATTGAAAAATGAAGATAAAGAGAATAAATACTTGAAGGACAAGACTCGATTGTGTGGAGATGGATGGGAGCATATAAAAGAAGGATGTAATGAACTAAGAGTAGAAGGAATAGGTAGAAGGATTCTGTTAGGAGATAATGGGTAAGGGGTCGAGTGGACAAGGAAAGTAATGGAAAGAAGAGATTTTTTTATTTTTCTTTCATTTATTTACATTTATGTATACAGGGTGATTCATAACTATTGAGACATAGGCTAAGGGCGGGTTATTTAGGCTAAAATATGACCATAAGACTCAATATTCCTTAATAAAATATTGCTGTGCAAAAAGATACGGAGCATTAAATTATATTTTTTTTTCATTTTTTGTTAATAATTTCACTGTACTTATCAATTCATATCAAAATCAGCAGAAAGGCATAACTTTAGACCAAGAACATTATTTTATGTACTGTTTTACAATTTGTTGTAGGGGGCGCCACGTGAGTAATTCCTGATGATGAAATCGACTGGTAACTTATTTTGAGAAAACTTTTATGTGATTTTGATTAGAGAATATGACGTAAACATCATTTCTACACAATATTGGTACTCCTGTTAAAATACGATAATTTCAGTGATATTCAGTGATAATTCGTAGTGTCAGAAGGGGATTTTAAATATTACTTCATTTATTAAGGGTACGTTTTAGACTGTCAGATAATTATAGTTCTCTGTAGATTTTGATAAGAATTGTTAAATTTACAGTAAAATTATTAACAAAAAATGTTTTTATCTAACGCCTTGTATCTTTTACCACAGCAATATTTTATTAAAGCTTATTGTGTCTTATGGTCATATTTTGGTCTAAATAACCCGCCCTTAGCTTATGTCTTAATAGTTATGAATCACCCTGTATATTGGATTGTAGCCGAATTCTTTTGTTAATATTAAAAGACAAAATAAACGAATACTACTAGAAAATTATGGAACGGTTTACATAATTTATGACATCAGTTTTTTTGTTCCTCGAATATTTGTACTGACGTTAGGTACTATTTCGTTGCCAATTTGTACTGGGTATACATAAATAAATTGTTTAAACATCTTTGTGTCAATGTCTCCTTAACAAGCGTACCCGTGAGTACCTTCTATTTCACGACGCTTTTCATCGTTTGGTTTGTTCTTAAAATGGGCAATGATGTACTTTTGTAGTTTTTTATGCTAGAAATCTCCAAATTATCTTACAAATCATATAAGCATTGTTACCATTACGGCTACTAATTTTGGAGATATTTGCAATTTTCTACTATTGGGGCGTAGCAGATCTGTTTGTGTCAACTGTTAACGTGCCGACATGACTGGAACACTGGAATCACAAGCCTCAACAATGGTTTGAAAATTTATTGGGTTATGTCAAATTCACACAGTTTTATGTTTCTCAAATAATACTAACGCCCAAATAGTAGAAAATTGCAAATATCTCCAAAAGTAGTAGCCGTAATCCTAACAATGCTTATATTATTTGAAAGAGAATTTCACCTGCACACTACAGAGTAAAAAAATACAGGGTGTTTCATTTGACTTAAAAAAGTTATTGCTTTTTGAAGAAGTCAAAATGTAACAGCAAATATGAAACTCTTAAAGTTTTAATGTATGAACACGTCTTCGTTTGCTACAATCCATTCTCTTTATTCAAACCAAAAATTAACCCGATATGGAGTTCCCAAAAAGTTAGATTTTCCGTGAACTTTTGCATCTGTGAAAATTTTACTAAAAAATTAATATCTCGAAATCTATAACTCCTATCTATAGGGAATGTTATACAAAGTGACTCTAAAATTTGACGTAGAATCCGAAAATACAATAGTATATAGGGTGTTCCATTTAAAATAACGAAGTTGATGTATACTTTTGGTACAACCGGAAGTGTCAGAAGAATGAAAATGTGTTAGTTGAGTTTGCTCTATTGGTTTTTAATCATGCTCCAAATTTTCAAATTTTTTCCAGTATTCTTTTCCGTATCGGCTAATGGCAGTTCCCGGTGAGACACCCTGTATAGAAAATTAGTTTCAGCAAAAACAGAATTTTATCGATTTGCATTTTTTTTGACGAAATCATGTTAAACACAAACAAATGAAATTTTTTTGCTTCCAAAGGATGCAAAAGTGTTCTGATCTATATCTATCACTATTATCAACATCATCTCCCCCGGAATGTAGAACGTCCCATAGATACAAGCAGTAGATTCTCTATACGTGTTAGTGTTTTCTTACTAGGATATACTATTCAGTTTGTTTGAATAAATCTTTAATTTTAAATTGAGTGTTAGGAGTGTTAGGTGTAAAAATAACAGGAAATTAAAATATTATAATAATGTAACACGTATCGCCACCTATCGGCAACTTCTGGAAGTTTATATGTAAATATAGAATTATCTGGGCCTTATACATTCCGGGGGAGAAGATGTATTTCTGCTATTAAATATGGGTATATAAAGTATAGATTAAATTCCTTACATTCCTGAATTGTAATTTCAATCACGCATATTGTAATTCGTTCAGCGAACACATGGAGTTAAACCACTACCTCTAATTCCGCGCTAAATTTAAAATTTATTTTATTGGTTTAATTTTTAAGTTAGTATTACAACCAAATGACATGATTTCCGCGTTGTTTGACATTTTGGTTTTCACGTGGGTTTTGGTTATTATCTTATTAATAGTATTTCATAATGTATAAATAAATTATTTTTGAAATTTTGTGCTTATATAAATTTACATAGTATAAAGTAGTCTCTGAATTTATTGGTTCAAATATTCACAAATTAATGAAGGAGTGGTTTAACTACATGTGTTTGCTGAATATATTATAGTCATAACACAGTGCAACACATACAATGTAAACTAAATTCTGACTTCAAACTAGCAAAATTCTATTTGGGTTTTGATAGTTTACACAACTTTTGTAAACATCTCGAGGTCAGATTTTTACTCTTTCGGGTGTTTTTGGTGCAGAAAACCAAAAAAATAAGATTTTGTTCACATTTTCGACTATAACTCACAAAGTGAATGTGAAAAAAAATCATTTTTTTGGTTTTCTACACTTAAAACACTCCGAAAGAGTGAAAATCTGGCCTCGACTTGTTCACAAACGTTGTGTATTTTGGTGTGAAGAACATTTTGTCTAAAGATTACATTGAGAAATTCCCAATAATTTACGAGATATAGCCGTGCAAAGCCAAAGTTTGAGCAAACAAATTGATGATGGCATAAAAAAAAGTTTTGAATGAAACTATCAAAACCCAAATAGGGTTTTGCTAGTTTGGATGGGCACTTCCAGAAACTGAGTCAGAATTTAATTTACATTCGATGACCTTGAAAATGTTGCACTGTGTAATTCTTTAGTTATGACGTCATCGATAAGTATATTTCGTTTATTCGAACACCCTATTTTTTTATTTTTAATTGTATACATTCATAGACGATTCTAAAAATTTAATACTTACGTTGGATAATTAACAGGTTTGAAAACAGATCACTTAAAGACCTTTTATTCAATCAAACAAATAAGCAAATCTAAGAGAATAATGACGTCACAAACAAATAAAACACCTAACCTATGTTCGTTACTGGTAAACATAGGTATTAATTTATTGTACATTAAATTTAATTATATCACCATCATACCCAATATCCGCAATTAGCATTAAGTGCGATTATAAAAGAAAATTAATTGTAACCAGTTGTAATGCAACGCCTCATTTTACTGATAAGAGACAGTTAAAAATGTCTTACTATTATAAATAATTTTAGTTGCTTTCATTAGTTTGTGGTGTATGTACGTGTGTGAATTTTGTTGTTATTTACGTTTGTGAAACAAAAATTTCTACAGGGTGTTTTATTTTATCAACGCGACTCTTTTGACATAAAGTAAGTAGGTACTACACAATGTCTTTGCATGGTAGTATATCATCAAAGGTAGTATTTTAATACAACACTTGTCAATCAACTATATTTCAGAATCAAGTACTAATTCCATCTTCTATTTGTTTGCTACTTGGTCTCAACTAGTACACAGTGAGAAAATATACAGGTTGTGTCAAAGCTTGAACCCAGGAAAAACTGACAATTGTCGACAACTAACTAGATCTAAAAAACTGAAACTGAAAAAAATTAATGGTTTTCGTAGTTGAGAGACGTCTAAGATCACTAATTTCATAATGTTAACGTGAATAAAATCGGTTGCTAAAATTGTATTTTTACACTGTCAAAATATATTAATGTTCTATAATTTTGACACTGATGTTCCTCGAAGTTGGTCACTATTGAAAACCTAAAAATTCTGTTTATCTGTTTTTTTCATCATTATGTTTGCCGCCCTATCATTATATTATATTTTTGTGATTGACACTTTGAACTGACTATTATACGTATTGGTAATCATTTGTGGAGCTAGGGGCAGGGGGGTATCATTTACATTAGAAATATGTTTTTTAAACAAAATATTTATATTTTTACAAAGTAGATTTATACATTAATTCAATTCATCAATTTTGAAAATTTAAATAACTTTAATATTAGGAATGCGGCACCAAATGAAAAACAACGCTGTTCGATGTTATCATTACAGCCTATAAGTTGGTTCAACAATACAGATTTAGGCAATGATTAGGAAAATAATCGCAATCTGGTCTAATTGGATCAAATTAAGAAAAAAATTATACGCATTATTGAAACAAAAACGTCTTTCGAGATTAGACGTGTCGAAATGGTAACCGTAGTTGCCAACGTTTTAGCCACTATCGTAAGTACAAGAAACTTGAAACAAACAAAAACTAAAATATAAGGTAGAAACTGTAAGTCAGGTAATCAACTTGTCAAGCTAGATTCACGACTGAAAAAAGTTAAATATTTCTATCTTTCATTCAATTACATAACAGCAGTTAAATCACTCGATAGCTGTTTTGTCCTTTTGGGACTCTTCAGGAGTGCGAGAACTTTCAAGTTTCTGGAGGACAAGGATAAACCAAGGAAAAGACTTACGACGGTAGTTAAATATTGATTTACTTAAACACATTTGTGTCGCAAATCGAGGAATCGTTCATTCGTACAATGATTAGCTATTTCATCTCAAATTTGTTGATAATAATTACAATAATTACAATTTAATATAAAAATTGTTTCTCAAGAGAACATCCAGTTGAAAAGGTCCCCTTTTTACGCAGACTTCCTTTCCAATCTGGATCGCCAAACTTATTTTTTGGTTCTCCAGTCACCAACCTTATCCTTCGACCAATTTCACTAGTAAACTCATGAGCCTCGAAGAAAAAACATCAAAAAGATTCCACAGTAAATGCAACAAAAAGTGTAGTTATCTATAAGGGATTTATAAGTTGACCTCTTTTTTGTCAGGCTTAATTCAGCTACTGCACTAGAAACTAAATTTAGATGGTTATAATAATAAGCTAACGTATGAGAACAGGTTGCATCCCAAATAAGGAATCAGACTTTTTGCCATTGTTTCTACATAGTCCAACAGGCTCCAGACAGGATGGAGTTTTAGCCAAAAAATAAAGCGCTTTTGATCAGATTATTAAGTAAGGATTAAGTAAAAAGTGACGCGTCAACCGACCTGTTTCTTTTCTACATAATTTTCATATTCGCCTTCAAAATTTCCACATATGCATACGTTTGAATGAGATATTATCTTTCTCAGTTTAAAAGATGGGTTATCTAAAATATGTTGTCTTTTAACAAGTCCCCAGGTATCTAGATAGAAGCGCAAAGAGCCACGTACTTGATTTCTCAGAGTCATGATTAATCTAGAAACTGTTTCTTTTATTGCTATCAGATACATGGACATATTAACATATCAACATCTGTAACACTGGTCACCGAAAACAGATTAGCTGGGAGTGCTAAATCTTGGGTCATTCTTATGGCTCGCTTACACAACTTTTTAATTATGTTTTTAAAACTATTATACATATTTTTTTTGACGATTGTAAAGTACCTGTAGATATTAATGGCATGAATAAAACAAAACGAAACAAAACAAATGGCAAAACCTTCATTTCGACAAGATAAACTGGCTATGTCCAATGATGGGGTTTTATCTTTAGATTGAGATTTATTTTTAAAGCAACTTTAAAGCTTTTGTCCCATTTACTTAAGAGATCACAATGCTTCCAAGCTGGGGTTGTTTGTAGAAGATAGTTGACTTCGAGAATCGGTAGACTGTGCTCCCACAAGTAGAAAGCGGAGGGCGTGGTAATTTAATAGGAAGAGTCGGCTAAACAATAAAAGTACTTCCTCAGACTTCTGATGCAAGCAAACTCTAGCCGATTCTTCTCTAAGAGGAGCAGCATTCACTAACAATAAACCGGGTAATGTAGATTGGAACTTTAATAGCTTACTGTCCTTCACGTGACAACAAAAAAAGATCTCGAATTTCTCAGGGTTGATCTACAAACGTTTGCTTTTGAATATAAAGAATTGGAAGTCCTGTAGAACGGTGAGGATCTCCTGCTAAAGTCTCATTGTGTAGATAGAAAACACGAAGCTCGGATTTTAAATCATCATCATAATTGCTTTTAACATCTCGTACCGTTCTACTAAATTAAAAACGCTTTTGAGGATAATGTTTACCTTATTCTTATTCAGAATTGGAAATGACCTCACTGCATGCACAACTCCTTTCAAACACGTTTAGTTTCAAAGTTTAGGACAAAGGTAATCACCAGTTTTCGTTACGACAAACGGTGGGATGTACTGCCTATCGTAATAGGACGTATGTCTCCGCTCTTTTAGTTAACGTGCATAAATTGGCTTCATAAAGTCGGATTTCGAAAACATAAAACTGATCTATTTTGTCAAAGATTCGAAAAGCTTCACCAGCTGCTTTAGAAGTCATTTCCATTTGATGTTGAGGTCGTATACGATTTAGACCACTTGGTGATCCTCTTTGGAAAAGTCAGTCATAACTATTTGGCAAGTTACAATAAAACATTCTGAAAGGGAACTGGGGGGTGACGAGAATTCAAGATTTTTGACGAAGACGGGTGCTTTGTCCTTAACTTGATTAGAGTTTATCAGAAGTGACTAAAACTTTAACAGCTCCCCTTACGTCTTTGTTTGAAACCTTTGATTCTATTCTACTGAGAGGGGATAACAAAACTCCCAAATGTGAAGATTTAGTTGAACGGTTGAAGGTTTTTTTTAGGCACGTCATGATTTGTAGGTTGACTGTTAGAATGATTATCGTTGATAAAGGAAATGAGTCTTTAATCCAACTATTTGTAATGGTTAGTGTATACCCCATCCGTCCAATACTGTTGTTATCGACTCATGTTGGACTTACTCACAATATTATTTAGTAGGGAAAAAAATGGCTTTAATACAGAGAGGGTTATCTTTCAAAATATTGTTCCTGGTGTGCTTATCGATCACTTTTTCCAAATGTATAACATAGAAATGGGGTCAGGTTGTAAATTTGGACTTGGGCATACGAAGCGTACTCTGGTTTACGTATTAAACAGACCACAACTTTGGAGTGTACGCTTATGCTAGACGTTCCCTGAAGAGAATGCATAACGGTAAAACACGTTCTTCAAAACCACGGTGTAATATCACAGAATAAATAATATGCTACGTTCAAAAGCGGAACTCGTCGCGACTTTTTGATGTTCAGTGGTCAAATTTGAGTGACCTTGAATAATTTCGCGTGTATGGAAAAGAAATAGAAACGACTAAAATGAAAGGGAGAGATGAAAAAAACTAATATTAGGAGGCAATTTCAATGCATAGAAGAGGAAATAAGTATGATAGTAAATGGAAGGGTAAACAAAAGAGTATCAACGGATAAAATAATAAATGGGCAAGGAAAAAAATTAGTAGAATTTTGTGAGGAAAAAGGATGGACAATATTAAACGGAAACATGAAGGATGGAGGGAAAGGAGAACACACGTTTATTGGAAAAAGACGAATTATAGAAGCATGGAAGACATAGTAAAGTTCAAAATTGGTGAAAGTGAAGATTTTGATCATCAACCGTTAGAAGTGATCTTGGTGGGAGAAGAAAATGAGACAGAAGAAAAGTGGAGAGAGATGAAGGTATGGACGGAAGAAAATATAGAAAAATACAAAAAAGATGAAGGAAGGACAAAGTTTAAAAGGATGAGTAGAGGAGGAGATACATAAGATAATAAAAGGAATGGAGGAAACAACAGAAAAGGGAAACTATAGAGTGAGAACAAGAAATTTAGAAAGAAGAAATGAATGGTGGAATCCAGAGTGCCAAAAAGCAAAGAAAGAAATGAGGAGAGTAATAAGAAAAATGGCAATTGAAGAATATAAAAAAATTAGGATGAAATTTAAAGAAGAATGCAGAAAGAAAAAAGAAGAATTCAAAATGAGGTTAGAAAGTGAGATCGAGAAAATAAGAAATGAAGGACAAGTTTGGGAGTTCGTGAGAAGAAGAAGAAAGAAAAATGGGCCGAGCTAAAAATAGAAGGGAAAAATAGGAACAACATTGTAAGAAGTTATTGGAGGGGTAGAAATAAATCAAAGAAAAAGAAGATAAAAGATAAAATAAAAATAAAAGAAGGAGGGATTGAAAAGGGAGGAGATGGAAGAAGCGATAAATAAGAGTAAAAATGGAAAAGCTGGTGGCACAGATGCAAGACAGGAGGAGCAGTGAAAATACACAAGAGAAAAGATGAGAGAAAGATTAAGAGGAATATTTGAAAAATATGGAAAGGAGGAGGGTTAAAAAATTGAGAAAAGCCATAATATACCTAATATACAAAGGAAGAAAGAAATTACAGAGGAGTTAGCCTTCTGAATGTCGGATATAAGATTTACAATGAAATAATAAGCAAAAGGTTGGAGAAAGAAGTAAAGGAAAAGAAGTGGTACCGGATTGGCAAATGGGTTTTAAGAGAGAAAGAGAAACAGTGGATAATATACATACCTGTCGACAAAGTTGCTTATATATTAAAACATGTAGTTAATAGGGAAATAGGGAAGAAAAGAGAAAAAATTATTGCAATGTTTTTAGATTTAAGGTTAGCTTTGATAAGGTGGAAAGGTGATTGTTGTGGGAAAAGGCTGGAATAAGCAAAGATTTAATAGATGCAATAGAAGAAATATACAAAGAAACAAGGTGCAAAACGAGAGTAGGGAAAAAGCTGGGAAGAGAGTTTGGAATAGGGAGGGTTGAGACAGGAATGTCTACTGAGTTTTGGTTTATTTTCTTTGTATGTAAAAGACTTGGAAAAAGAAATTAAAGGACAGCCGGTAGGAGGGATAGTGGTGGGAAGAAGAAAAGTGTGGGTTCTAGCCTACGCAGATGATATGATAGTTTTGGCAAAAACAGAGGAGGAAATAAAAGGAATGATAAAAGTGATAAATAGATATTTGGAAAAAAGAAATTAGAATTAAATGTAGAAAAACCAAAATTATGGAGTTTAAGAAGAAAAAAGGTAGAATAAAAAGAGGGAAATAGAAGTGGGAGAGGGAAAGATAAAGATGGTAGACAAGTATAAATACCTAAGGTATATGGTGAGGTACGACAACAAGGACGAAGACCAAATTATGGAACTAGAGAAAAAGGATATTTGAGAAAATAGTAAAAGGTGTGTTGATGTATGGAGCAGAAGTGTGCGGATGGAGAGAATGGGAGAAACTGGAGAAGATACAGGAAAGGTATTGGAAGTGGACACTAGGTTTGGAGAAGGAAACCCCAGGTTATATAGTCGAAGAAGAATGTAAACTAGAAAAAATAAAGATACAGACAGGGAAAAGGGCAATACGGTATGAAGAAAAGATGGAAAGCAAGAAAGAACATAAGATATTATATGAATGTTGGAAGGAAGTAGAGGGGAAAAAGATAAAATATAGTGAAGTTGCTAAAAGAAGATATTATAAAAGAGGAGTATATGCAAGGAAAGAAATAAAAAAGATAAGAGATGGGGGAAGAAGTATGGAAGAAGAAATAGTACAGAGAGATAGAGACACACAGGCACAAGAATAAGGCGCAAGAATTAGAGAAGGAAAATACAACACGATGTATGAAGAATTAATAACAGATGGAAAACCGAATTACATAACCGGAAGAATGGCATTGGAAGATAAAAGACTAATTGCAAGATTTAGAGTAGAAAACGAAGAAAATGAAAATAAGTATTGGGGAAGGAGGAAGATAGGAAGTGTAGAATGTATAGGGAGGGGTGGGAAAATGTAGAGCATTTGAAACTAGAGTGCAGTGAAGGAAGAGCGGACGAAAGAGTGAGTAAAGTGTTGTTGGGAGAGAGTGGTGAAGGAATTGGGTGGATGAGGAAGGTGGTGGAAAAAAGAAAGTGGATGGAAGAAATAAAAAGAGAAGTAATAAGAATAGAATGAAGAGAAGAGCTCAAGAAAAAAATATTTATTTTTTTTCTTGTTGATTTGATTGTATGTTAAGGAAATACCGAATCGTTTGTTAATGGAAATAAACAAATAAATTGAAATTGAATTGTAGGTTGCAGAACATTGCATTTTGTCACAGAATAATACTTACTACTTGCAGTAGTTTAAATACGAACATTTACAACACTAAATTTTACACTGAATTGTTAAAATAGCCCCTTTTATTCAGTTTAAACTAAGGTTGACAAGTAAATCACCAAACAATAGCTATTGTACCAAGTACATTTTTGATTACGCGGATAAGTGGAAGTTTCGCTTCTGAAGCGTAGCGTATTATTATTCTGTGTTAATAGTGAAGAAAAGATAAACTATTCATACTTTACTAAATAGCGAATAGAAAAATCATTGTATACTTGTTTAATACATCAGGGTTTCTATAAATGATTGTCTCATTAGTAGGCAATTAAATGAACAAAATAAAAACGCAATTACAACCAGGAATAACAATTACACCGGAATGATGAAATAACTGACAGATGACAGATTTGCATTTTTAAAATTTTCCAACGCTTACCTGATGAGACGATAATATATAGAAGCCCTGTATATTCACTGCAGTAAAAAAAGAGTTAGCTTTATTTTAATTTGGTTTAATTTCTTATAGAAACCTGTATCTTCGTCTTTACTTACCTTTTCTTTTATTCTTACGTTTACTTTTAAAAAACTTATTCATATTATTATTAGTGACGACTCATAAGACTCCTACCATCCTGTTCTGCAGAAATTGATTGCTCTTATTACAAGTCTTGTTATGTCGATTGACAGCTCTCCAAATTTTTTTGTTGTAGTTTTTTATGCAAAATTATTTTATTTTAAATTTCGTCATACGTGAATGTATAAATATCATTAAAGATAATTGTTAAAACATTTCATTCGCAGGAAGTGTCTTAAAAGTTGTTTAGTCTTGTATATTTCCAACACTATTAATTAGTTTTTTTTAATTTAGATCGAGCAAGATTATTTTTGCAAAATCATTCTCGGAATAGTAATAGACGTTCTTAAATGTATCTTGTTGGTTACAATTAGGCGCGACAATCAAAATTTTATTTAACAATCGCTTCTAAATAAAATTAAAAAAAAAATCCGTTACGAATTTATTAGTTCGCTAGGATGAGTAAAAATAGTATGAAATCAATTTAGATCACAAAAACTAATTATCTGGTAAAAAATACTGTATTGTGAATTAATTACTTGGCGTTAAATCTTTCACTAATTAAAAATTTAGAAAAAATCCATTACTTATGGATTAAGAGTTGATGACATTGGACCTATAGATTATTTCCATTCTATAATTATTTATCACGTTTTTTTAAACTATTTCTTTTATCACGTGGCTAGCGGCATGTATTTGGCGAATAATCTTGCTTCGATTAAATGACCTTTTCAATGTATGCTAATTAGAGTTAATGGTGTGTGAAATTTTTTTTCTATTAAATGACGTAACTCCTTTATATATTTTTTGTTACTATTAGGTTGCATTATTCGAATGCGCTTTAAATAGATGCAATTCAAAATAAAAGAAAGCTAGGTTTAAATATTTAAATATTTATTATACAGTATTGGAACATTTAAACAGCTTCACGTATTGTACATCTCGACAATGGTATTAAACAACTGTTTGTCAGCTGGCTATTTGCAAATTAATTTACACTACTTAGTGACAGAATGGATAGTTTGGACAGCTGTGTGGGCTTACTCCTGCTGGGATGGCAGCGGGTTGTGGGTTATATCCAGCATGTTGCACTGGAGCTGGGTTGTAAGCTGGGGCAGAGTTGTAATCTGTAAAGTAGATGGTATAAGTATTTTTTTAAATATTTTTTGACAACAGCATACTTTGGCTGACATCACCATAGGCACCGGCTTCAGCTAATCCTTCACCACGGTAATCACCATCTCCGGTGTATCCTCCGGCGTTCAAGATGCTTTGGGAATCGTATCCGCCGTGGTATGCCGGAGCTGCGTTGTATTGTCCTCCGTAGTGAGTTGGAGCTGGGGCGGCATATGGAGCTGGAGCGTTGGGGTTAGCAGCTACCGAAGGGTTTGAGCAGTGAGGGTAGTTAGGGCAAGCGTGTGGGCTAATTCCAGCTGGGTACAAAGAAGCAGGTACTCCTCCGGCCAATGGACCATTGTATGCTGCCAAAGTGGCTGCTACGAAGCAAGCGAATAAAGCCTAAAAACATAAAATTTTTAAAAAATTTAATTTTTAAGATCGTAGAACACTTACCAGTTTTACAAACATGTTGTTTTAGTTTGAGTGTACAATCTCAGAATAACAATAGATATGAAATAATTCTTTATATACCAAAACCACACCCTTCTCAATAACAGATACCATTTTTACATTGAACCCACACTTAAGGAAATCAACTTTTGAGATAGAACCTTAAATTCTTGTATTTTCTTAAACATTCTTGCATCGGTTTGTAATTGGGCGTGTGCTAAATTTAATTCCAAATGATTTACTTTCTGTCACATTGTTCTCAAGGTTTTACACTTCATTGCCATGGCAATATTCGCTTTATTTTAAAAATGGGTTGTACACGATAAAAGTGAAATTGAAATACCTCCGTTAGGTGAGGCTATCCTTATTCTGTGTATAAATAAGAATGTGACCTTAGATAGTATTATACCGATTTACTTAACATGTAATTTTTTTTCAAGTACACCTTATGCACCTTTAACACAACTACCTACTTTTCTTTCTATTTCATTGCTTGTTGCAATTGTAAGCCGATGCACTTTATTTGCGGTATGATCACCGAGAAGAAATTGAGTATAGTGATGCACCTGTTGTTAAACATCATTCGTATTCTTTCAGGTGATGAAAATTCTAGGATCGTTACAAACATCGGTTTTTTCTACTTTCTACAAATTTTAAGTGTTAAAATCACCCTTGTAAATGTATGTCTATACGGAAACGTTTAACTTGTAATTAAATCGATATTTAAAAGTTCAATTGAAACTACTGTTACCACACGGAAAAAGAAATGATCGATATTTAATTGCGGATTAATTCAAGAATTCCATTAATTTTTGAGTAAAATATTTAGTATTAATTCGATTTTCACTAAGGACAATCAATTTTCTTTTACATTTTATTATATGTGCAATACCTCATTAATTTTACAAAATTTTGATTAAGTCATTTGAATTGATCACGTATGTGAACTTAAAGTCATATAGAAGCGTGTTTGATTTTTTAAACTTGTACAATAAGATTAATTCCAATGTGTTAGTATTCGACATTACATAAAACTCTCGGTTAGATATTACTTCATTAATTAAAACAGGTGATTTTGAAGGTACCATTTAAGTCAAAGTGATATGTATCAAATTTCTGTTTTTCAAAGGTCAATACATGCAAACCTTGCGATATATAAAGTTAATTATGTATTTATATTTGTATGCACTTGTATACGCAACCCCTGGGCCTAAATTCGTGACTTTGAATCGCTACTAAAACCTGATATTGTAGAGATATGGATCATTGATAAATTGTTCCATCCAAAATTAAATCACATAGCTACTGATTCTTGTTTTGCTGATAATGAGATCCCTAATCTCAGAATTGCAATTAACTGTTATTGACTATAAGCGATGTTTTAATTATAATTAATGAAACTGTAAACATTAATTAGTTACGTCATATTTCACTAACAGAACTTAATTATTACTTTTTTATTATTTTATTGGAAGTGTAAATGCAACAGACACACAATCATCTTCAGAAACAACTCCATATCGCCCTCGTATAAAAGCATATAGAAAATGATCATCGACTTACAGATTTTTGAGACTCATTCAAAAAATATAATTTAGTAGATATTGCAACGTGACATGTAAGAATATTAATGTCCCAAAATAACTAGAGTGTATTTCTGTTACTGTTTTTCTATAAAATAATGTTGAATATGATATTTTCATACAAATACATACTAGGGGAGAGGCTGGTACAGTTTCCAGCCAGGTCCAGTGGCCACTTTTCACTATTTTCTAAACCTCTATAGATACAAACCTCTCATCTCTTAACAGAGCTCATAATCACGACGGATCTACGTGGTATTTATTTAGATTTATTTACTTATTTATTTAGAAACAGCCGCACCACAGCAAAAGCCAATTATGGGAGCAAACAGCGAAATACAACAATAGTAAAACGAACTAAATAGCGAGTCAAACAATATAAATGCTCCGCAAGGGCGCTTCCACAGACCTGTGCATTTCCCTACCTATCCTATCCTTAGTCCTTTTTCATGTCCACTAACTTGTAATGCTTCTTTTGAATTGGTCATTCAGCGCAACCATGGAATAAGTAGTGGTTCGGCAGGGCTCCGGTGATGTTGTCTGCTTCTTTCTTACACCCTGCAAAGCTGGCAGAAGCTTTAAAATGCAAACATGAAATGAACAATTTTAAATTTATACCAGGGCGGTAGGGAGTCTGAGTCAGACTCCGTCGGAGCCGTCCAGATGTTTGATCCAATGAGGAAGTGGAAGGTGGCTCAATTCCTTATCCAGATGCCACCAGACCAAATGCTAGTGAGGAGGAATTTTCGCCACTAAAAAAGAATATTGGTACCAGTGAGAAGAAAGGCTTTGTGCTCCGGTTCCTGGTCCTTAACAGGAAGGAAGGTGATTTTTAAAATGTAAGTCCCTTCTTTATAAGTAACACGCTGTATGGGCTAATAGGAAAGGCGAAAGAAGGAAAGAAGGTGAAAGAAGAGTTGCTGATAGAAACAGTTTCTAGTAAGCAATCTACACAACTTATTAAATGTCAGCGTTTTGATGGTTTTGAGATTGAAGTTGTATTACACGGCGCTCTTAACGTATCGAAGGGAGTAGTATACTGCAGGGATTTATTGAACTGCTCCATCGAGGAGATCAATGACAAATGAAAAAGTCAAGGTATAGTGAAAGTCAGGCGGTTAGAACAAAACGTGATGGAGAATTTATAGATACTCCAAATCATATACTTACCTTTAATGTTACAAGGCTCCCCAGAACCATCCAAGCTGCGTTCTATCTACTACAGGTACGCCCATATATTCTAAACCCTTTGAAATGCTTTAATTGCCTAAGTTTTGGACACTTGTCAGTTAATTGTAAGCACGATAAGCGTTGTATATGTGGAAAACCCACACATGAAGGTAATCAGTGTGAAGCACCTATTGTATCCCCAATTGCCAAGAGCCGCATAAAGCCACTGCAAAAGTCTGCCTCGTCTTTACGAGGATGTATTGATATCTAGTTAGCCTAGACCAGTTCCTTGCATAAACAAAATATTGCGTTACCATAGCAACGAACAATAACTTATTAGAAGTGTCAGTGTAAAGTTTGACGTCAAAAAGTAAACCAGAGTCACGCAATAAATTAAATGAAAAAGATGTCCACCGAAATTGTGAAAATCGAAAAATTGGAGTATCGAGCCATCATCAAGTACCTGTATTTAAAAGGGTTAAGAGGTAAGCAGATTTACGAAGATATGCTTAATACCCTTGGTGATCAATGTCCTTCGTATGCGACCGTCAAAATTGGAATGCAAGCTTCAAAAGAGGTAAATTTTCCATTGAAGATGATGACCGATCGAGAAGGTCAGTTTCTGTGTCAGTCCCCGAAAATATCGATGCAGTTCATGACATGATTTTATCAGACCGTCGAATTGGGCTAAAACGGATATCTGAAGCACTGAATATTTCATACGAACGCGTTCATCATATGGTTCACGTCAATTTGGACATGAGAAAAATTGCTGCAAAATGGATCCCCAAATGTTTGAATGTTGACCAAAAGCGTGCAGGGGTAGAAGCATCGCGTTCGATCTGTGCTCGATTTGAAAACGATGTAGACTTCTTAAACCGATTTGTTACTATGGATGAGACTTGGGTACATTTCTACGATCCAGAAACAAAGCAACAATCGATGGAATGGCGACTCTGGTTCTCCAAGACCTAAGAAGTTTGGTGTCCAAAAATCTGCTGGAAAAGTTCTTGCTTCAGTTTTTTGGGATTGCCATGGAGTAATCATGATTGATTTTTTGGATAAGGGTAGAACAATAACTGGAGATTACTATTTGAAATTACTGACCACTCTATGGGAAAATATTAAAGAGAAAAGACGCGGAAAGCTATCCAAAGGTGTTTTGTTTTTGCAGGACAACGCCCCTGCACACAAATCTCACATCGAGGTGGATAATATAAAAGTTTTCTTTTTCTGTGATATATATGTTTATGCGTGTCATTATATACATTGATAATTGTTATTTATTTCTCTACATTTTATTTATTGTATGTGAAGCTATATATTTTATTTACCTACCTTACAGAATATGTAAACTTTAATCACTCAAGTCTATAACAAAAACAAAATAATTCACTGGAATTGTAATGGAATTGTAACACATCACTCTGACTTTAAGCGCTTAATAGTGAAGAATCTAGCAGCTAGTCAAATTAACCTAGTCACAAACCTACAAATCGTTGCAATTCATATTGAAGTTCCAATGAAAATGACAATTTGCTGTATTTATTTGCCTAACCACAATTGGTTGAAGAAAGATCTCGAGCAATTAATCAATCAGCTACCCCGCACAATTGCACTCTTGGGCGACTTTAACAGTCACCAACCACTTTGGGGATCAACAAAGACTGACCTAAAAATGATAGAAATTGCTAATATCGTTGAAAACGACAATTTGCTGCTACTTAACAGTGGCTCTCCAACTTATCATATAGCTCGCACTGGAGATTTCTCGGTTATCGACTTAAGTATTATATCACCACAACTTTCTCCATTATTTGAATAGACGGTAGTAAATGAATTATACAGCAGTGACCATTTTCCCATAATTCTTGAAATTGATAAAATATTTCAACCACATATACATACCCTCTAAATGGTTATATGACCGTGCAAACTGGCAAATTTACAATAGCAAGCTTCAAGAGCTTTGTCCTGTACTAAATGAAGAAATTAATAAAGTTTAGATAAAAGTCAAAACAATTACTAATAACAAAAAAGAAGAATGTATTAATTACATTAGGCTGGCAGATAACAACATTATTGATGATACAGCTCAGATTCTTGAAGCATTGGTCAGTCATTTAGCTCGGCTAAGCAGCACAAATAATGATACACTTAATTTTTAACAAAAACTTAAAAAGGAAGAGCAAGTGAGATTTGAGACGGAAGAACTCCTTGAATATAATTCACCCTTTTCTATAGATGAGTTGATGGAAGCCCTACAAAGAATTAATTCATCAGCGATATCAATTATAAAATGATTGCTGAAACACCTTACTCCTTTAAACAGTGTTTATTAAAAATCTATAACAAATGCTGGATACGAGGAATACACCCAGAGGAATGAAAAGATACCATTATTATTCCGATCCTAAAAGAAGGAAAAAACCCTCTTGACCCAGTTACCTATCGTCCTGTTAGTCTTACATGTTGTTTTGGCAAGGTGTATGAGAAAATGATCAACAATAGACTTGTTTATATCATTGACCCATACTTTATTTCTGCAGCACAGGGTGGCTTTAGAAAAGGTCATTCCACAACAGATCAATTAGTATACTTGGAAAACTTCATACAAAATGGCTTTAAAGATCGCGAACACGTCGTTGTAGTATTTTTTGACATTGAGAAGGCCTTTGACGTTACATAGCGAGGAGGTATGTTAAATAGTATGAATAGAGAGCATATAAAGGAACTGGAACAGAAAGGAAATAAGGTAGTCAGACAAGTATGGGGCATAGGGGAAAGAATATTTGGGAAAGACCTTGAGAAAAGAAGATGGCTGTTCGATAGGATGGTAAGAAGTGTTTTGACATATGGAGCGGAATTATGGGGATGGAAAAAATGGAGGGAGCTGGAAAGAATTCAAGAAAAATATTGGAAATGGACACTAGGATTAGAAAAAGAAACACCGGGATACATAGTGGAGGAGAAGGTCAAGATGGAAAAATAAGAACACAGACAGGAAGAAAGGCAATGAGATATGAAAGAAGATCGAAAGCAAGAGAGAAAGAGATATTGAACGAGTGCTGGAAAGAAATAGAAATGCAAAGGGTAAAATATGGAGAAGAAAAGGAAATTATATTACGAAAGAGGGGTACGCAAGAGAAGAGATAACAAGAATAAGAAGAGAAGGGAGATCGGTAGAAGCAGAGATAGTAAGGATGGATGTGGACTCGCAGGTGCAAGAAAGAGCAGGAAGAACAAAAGAAGGGAAATACAATGGAAAATATTGAATAATAAGGACAGAAGGAAAACCCAGATATTTAATTGGAGAGAGTGGATTAAACGAAAAAAGAATTATAGCAAGGTTTAGGGTAGGGAATGAGGAGAGGGAAAACAAATATTGGTTAAAGGATAGAATATGTAGGATGTGTGTAGATGGGTGGGAGAAGTTGAAACACATAAGTAAGGAATGTGGAGAATTGAGGGAAGAGGAGGTAGAGCAGGGAGAACTGCTGGGTGAAAGAGAGGAAGGGATTGAGTGGATCAAAGAGGTAATAAAAGAAGAGAAGCAATGGAGAGAAGAAAAATAAATCTAATCAAGATTAGATAAAGGAAGGGTTGAAAAGAAGAGGGAGGAAGTTTAAGTTAATTTAATTTTGTCAAATAATGGTATTATTAGTTTGGAAGTTAGAAAATGTACCTATTATATTTTAATTTTGTATTTTATAGGAAACCGAATTCTTTTGTAAAATTTATATAAAACAAAATAAATAAGATTCAAGTATCTTAAAAAGTCGAAAATATGGGACATTAAATGTAATTACCTAAAGTCGTTTTCTCGCTCTTAAGCAACCGTACTTTTTTGCATGAAAATTGGCAATAACTTATCGAGGTCTTGTGAGCTTGAAAATGGGATTCCCCAAGGGGTACACTCTTTTTAACATTACCATTAATCATACTGTGGAAAACATTGACCACTATACGAGCAAATTCTGTTTATATGTTGATGACTTATGCATGTTATATTCTGGGGTCAGTATAGATAACATCACGTGCAAGCTACAAAACAACATAAATAAAATTGTAAATAAAGCCAACAAGTCAGGTCTTACATTTTCACACATTAAAACCAAATGTGTACATTTTTGCGGACTCAGTCGACTACACTACGACCCTGTTCTTTTATTAAATAGGAACCCCATATCCTGTGTGAGTTCTGTGAATTTTCTTGGGGTTACTTTTGATAGTAAACTGTCATGGAAACCCCATATTGATAATTTAGTTCTTAATAAATCTAGTCAAATCTCTGTGCCCCACTAAATGGGTATAAAATGCGTAGAACACTGTAGTGCAAACAGTTTCTTCGGATTTCTGTAAATACCTGCATTAACTACGTTTTCCGATTAGATTAGAAGCTAATAGTGTATTCATCAATTTTTATTCAAATCGGAGACAAAATTTTTTTCCCGATTTTATACCCAAGACTTATAGTCTTTGTTCTTTTGATGAAAAATGACAAAGATTTTTGTGTCGCTTTTTCAACAAAATACATTATAAATCAATGCGTAGAACACTGTAGTGCAAACCGTTTCTTCGGATTTCTTAAAATACCTGCATTAACTACGTTTTTTCTAGTAGAAGCTTCCCCCCCCCCCCCCCAAACAACAATTGTTCTTAGAGAAAAAGCGTAAAATTTAGAACTCAACCGATTTTATTTCTGTATTCTACACCTAAATAATAGTGTATTCACCAATTTTTATTCAAATCGGAGACAAAATTTTTTTTCCCGATTTTATACCCTACTTCCCCAGTAGCTAGCCTTCACGTTGAAGCTAACGTAATGCCACTAAAATTAAGGAGAGAAAAATTATAAACTAACTACATAACTAGTAGAGCAGCAAATCACACGCATCGAAATTATCCTATTTTATTTGGCGATACTAGTGAATATACTGTTAGATCTACTATTACAAGCCCGGTATCTGTAAGAGCAAAACATTGCATTCCCAAATCTGCACACTGATATTATTAACATTATACCAAAAATTAAGCCGAAAATACCACCGTGGCAACGAAGTCATACGCTTTTATCCAGAATCATTTCATTTCAATGAAATAACTAGTTCGATGATTAACTCACTCAGCTCAACAACCTGGGTTCTACCACACAGGTAACTATTGGGTAATTGTACTAAGTTGTTACTCAAACCAATAGCATGAAGCTCCAAATGAGAATCTCATGGTTTAGGCGGTCTAATGCCTTGCTAAAGTCAGTGTATAAGTCGTCGACCTGGATACGACAATCCAAAGACTCAGATAGAAACTGGGGCATGGTAGTTAAATTGGTAGCTTATTTTTTTTTACGGGCAATCAAAAAACACATTAAGATACAGGGTGTTCCATAAGAAAAAATTTAACTTTGATGTTCCACACTTTTTGGGACATACTGTACATTTCAAAATAATTTTAAAATGTAAAATGTATCAACCTGCAAGCTACTACAATGACAAAACTTGTTAAACTTTTACTGTTTCGCTATAAATCTCCGTCACGTTGGTGGCAATGTTTTTAGAGATAAAACTCCAAAAATGCTTTCTTATTATTTTGAAGTTATTGCCATTTTTTGGAGGGGCTGCAAATCAGGTAACATCGATTTGTCTCAGAAACGGAAGTAAGTAGGTATGTTAAAGAATATACAAAAATTGAAAAAAATCAGGGTGATCCATTTAAAATAACCCAACTTTCATATGATACGTGTTTCTGGAGCAACCTGTACAATCAAAAATGTTTTTAAAATGTCGTTTTAGTGCTACAGCATTTTTGACGATTAGTCCACAAATTTGGTGTTTTGTCGATTCAGCACTTTGTCCATTCTTACGGCCGGTTGTAGAGGTAGAACTTAAGCTACAGCTTAGATAAATTGATCTTAAGCTGTGAAAAAATGTGTTTCTTGTTTCGCTTTTGGCTATTGCTGCTGAGAGCTGAGAGTCTTGCTAGAGGTGGCAACCGCGCACACAACTAGTAACTTTATTTTATTAATAATTAACTTATCTGTGTCCGGAAGATTTTTATTGAAAAGAAAGAATAATACAGTGCGACAAAAATACTAAACGTGTAAATTACACAGCAGAAGAAAAAGATGTTCTAAAAATGCTTGTACTAAAGTACAAATACCTAATAGAAAACAAAGGGACAAATGGGGCTAAAAATAAAGATAAAGATGCAGCTTGGATTAATATAACGAAGGAATTTAATGCTCGAGGGGCTAATGTTATATGAGACACGGATTCATTAAGAAAATTATGTAGGTATTATATTTGCAATTTCTAGGGAATTTTTTGGCATATAAATGTATCTTCTAGATAAACCAGCAATTGCTCGAGATACTTTTGCAGAAATTTTAGACACTGTTTCTTTATCTACTTGCATGAAGTCACCAATACTTAAAAGATACCCTCCTGTTTCATACAGCCTTAAAGTTAAAATTAGCTGGTTTATTCGGCTCAATTTGTAAAAATCATAAAATTAATTTTTAAAATCCTACATAAAATAAAATTTTACTTACATATTATACATAGACTCCAACTGATCATCTATTTGATCAAGTACATACAATGTGGTTGCCTTTGATAATCGAAATCTTTTTTATGAATTGATCATCAGAGAAACTATCAAAATAGTTAGGCCTGATGTAAATATGTCGCGGAATACAACATCATCAACAATGTCTACGTCATCAACAGCATCGATTAAACGAATTACTTCCATGATTGATTCCACAATCACAATTTACTCCTCAAATTGTAGGACTATAGAGCAATACACCGATAATTTTTGAGGTTAGGCTCTTTAAAATTTGTCTTAAGACCTCCTACTATGGAATTTAAGCTTAAGATCCAAATTCTCAATCTTAAGTCATAAGTTTGACATTCCCAACCGATATAAACACAAAATTTATCTTAAGATCAAAAAAAAAAACTTAAGATGCACCTCTAATAGGCAGTTAGTAACGGCGTCAACAGCACATGTATGAAGAACGCAGTTATGAATGCCTGCGGTAAGTGTGGGCATGTAAACGCGCACCGAATCCAATCAGCGTTTGCAGAGGTCTTAGAGTTAGTATTTGCCTAGCACGCACCGAATTCAATCAGGGTTTGCAGAGGTCTTAGTGTTAGTTGCGGATATCTTTAGGCGATTTTATATTCGGAATTCCGCACTAATGCGGACGGATAGTCGGATTAGAAGTCGGGTTAGAAGTCTAGAGGAGTTCTCAAAAGGAGTCGGACTCTAGTGCCTTTTTGCCATTGCGCTCGCGCTTATATAGACGGTTTTATCGCAAGCGGAAGAGTGGGCAGCGGTCGCATGGGGGTACTTTTAAGTGGGGCGGTGCGCACGACGTCTGTTATGGACGATGTAAATTTTACGCTGCGAGATAACTCTTTCTCGGCGGCAAATTTGAATTATAACATCGTCGGTTTCTTACAGGCATAATCTTTTTTATAACAGACAGCAAATCAGACTCAAAGATGTACTTAGAGAGATAGATGACATCATCGACCATGATGTAGAGTCACAAGAGAGTGCTGAGCAGTTATTAAAGAAGGAAGCAAAGAAATTGACAACATCATCTTAGCTGTCACTATGAACACCAATATAAGTCATGTCAGAAGGTGTATCGGGAGAATTACAGACTAGATTGATGTAAAAACAGAATCGATTAGGGTTAGACCTAAACCGATGAAGAGAAGTAGGGTCATTAGTGGATTTATGATTTCGTCAGAAAAAGTACTTCAGCACGATATCAGAAATGACGGCATTAGAAAACGGGCGGATATTTTGTTCTGGACTTCGGATGAATGCATTAAATGAATCATAGATAACAGGATACAGTTTCTGTAAAGAGCAATCAACGGATGAGTCAGTTTAGGTAGAGGTCCATGATAGAGAAGTAAGATGTTAATATAAGGAGGCGATGTCTCTTTTTCTAAACTTGTAGGACAAGTGATGACTGTTCCCAGAAAATTTATGAAAATTACCAGGTTAGCTGCGGAAAACGTTAATGAGACGGGTAGGATGGTGAGGTTCTCTTCGATTATAGGGACGCAGTTCCTGTCAACTAGACAAGGTTTGGAGGACAAAAAATATAAAGTATCCTATTGTGGGAATTGCGGACGAAGTTGAACCGCTAAAAGGACAGCAGTTTGCAAACATTATTTAATGGAACTGCATCCAGAAAGAGAGGAAGCATATTAGACAAAGTTAAAATTACCCAACACATCGAGATCGGGTCCGTGGGTAATGTTAAGTAGCCGAGAGCCTCAAACAGTGTGGCCACATAATCATAAGACAAAATATGGGATTATGTAAACAGCGACAAGACAGAATCTAATGCCAGAGGTACTTATCAATACAGCAAAAATATCAATGTCCAAAGTAAACTGGAATAAAGGAGAGATTAAATACAAACCATAAACTGGACATCAAGTCTCTTAACCAAGTCTCAGTAATAACGTGAAATGTCCCATGCTTAATTGGTACGTTTCGGGAACGTCTTTCTAAGTGGTTTTCGTTACGTTACGAAGGAACGATGCATTGACGCGACGTCTTATTTAGAGTTTATGACATTATGTTTTCAATTACACTTTCTCTCAAAGCTTGTTTGGTTAGTAATGTAATAAATGCAGTCATTTAATTATCAATAGCTCTCATTAACAATAACATAATGCAAATGCATTTTCGGACATGTTACGATAGTACGAGACGATACTAGATGATTCATTGGTAGTAAAGCATGTGCCCTCCTAAAAGGAATAGTAGACAGCGCGCGTTTCTACAAAAGTAAATTTACATTCAAGTTCTCTCACTCGTGAAGGGTCCCAAAACGACGAAACAGCTGTAGAGTAATTGTTGGTGTTTGTTTGCTATTGTACAATCTCTTGTGGAACTTTATAACATGCTATATTATTTCTTTTTATTTATGCCAACGCTTAGTTGGCTATAACAATCAAAGAGTTGACTTATGGAACTGCTTACACATCAGGACCCTTATTCTTGAATTTTGAGAAATTGTTTCCTCATGAGAAAGACGAAAATTCTCTTGAAAACATAAAATTGGTATTCTATAAAAATTCCCATCTGCTATTCCGTCAACGTCGTCAGAAAAAAATAGGAGAAGGGAAGATTTCAAGAATACCAACTTTATGTTTTCAAGATAATTTTCCTGTCAACAAAGTTAAACTCATTAGCCTTTGCACAGAAAAATATTTAAACAATATTATTTTAAAAAACTAGTCAACTACAGCTTATAATATCGCCGACGAGAAGTTACATCTTGGTAACAGTGGCATTTTTTTCACCAATCTACGTACAAACAAACTTTTTAGTTGACACTGGATCAGATCTTTCTATTGTTCCCCCAACGATGGCAGATAAAGAAAAGAAACCAAATTAGACCTATCTATTTCGCAGTGAACGGCCATTCCAATTTTCGTACAACTAAACAAATCTTTTTAAATCAGTTCTAGGTAATATCTGTTTGCGCGTGTTGTGAGTAAAGAATTCAGGCAAGTTTAAAAATGTGTACTATCTTAGTCTGTGGTCAGTTATATTGTCCTGTAAGATGAAACTGCATGTAATAGTATCACATTCAAACATATGGTGTAACATCCAGACAATGTCTATTGTAAGAATTTGTAGGTTGCACAATAAAATTTGCCGATAAGTATGATGTTTGCAGATTAAATTATGTCAAGCTCGAAGGCAAAATACCTGGCATTAGTAAAACTGAGGCTCAAAACAATGTGCGGTGCTATCAATACCATCGGCAACTCTATACCACCGTTTTTAGTTTTCCCTAGAAAATACTTCAAGGACTTTTATGATCAAAATTGTCCAACCAAGAACTGTAAGTGCTGCAGCCCCATTTGGCTAGATGACGGCTGAATTATTTGTGTAATATAAGCCACTTTTTTTTGGAACACTTGACAAAGTAATCTATGGCCTTTTAAAAAAGTATTGTAGTCACAAATGCCAATTGTGGATATTAAAAATCCAAGAAAGAGAATAACTATTTTTGACATAACTGAAATTTTAAGTGATTCATACACACTTACCTTTTGTGCTAAGAACTGTATTTCGGCGTTTAGAGCCACTGGAATTTTTCATTAACTGACCAAATTTTTGGCGACGACTTTATGGCTTTGTCACAGAAAATGATATTGAACCCGAACCCAGTAATGATCTTTTACATAATGACACGCCTGATTGTGATGTTTATCCATGAAATTTGATAATGAGAGATAGAACACCTGAGAAGGACAACAGTAAATCGATGATGTCTTCTCACCTTCATAAAACACCTGGTCATGTTGACAACGTATCTGAAAATGACCCCAGCACCTGCAAAAAAAACTCGCAAGAACGAAACCACTGAAATTTTGACAAACACTCCGATTTATATAAGAATAGAAAATGAAGCTAGAAAAAACCAATTTAATAAGCAGAAAGGTGTAAAAAGAAAACTTTCTGTTTCAAAAGAATAACAAGAAGAAAGCTGAATACAATGAAGAATGTAACAGCGATGTCGAAATGTCTGGCATTATAGATACAGATGATGATATAGATCTTTCTCAGATTTAGATGAAATATCTGATGAACATATCTGTCTAAAATTCAAGTTAACTTGTTTATTCTAGTTAAGTTTAACACAAAAATACCTCAAACTTTGATGTAACACAAGTCACAGACATTTTCAACCTCAACCATGAGTACGAAGTAACATTTTCATGACAACATTAAAATCATTTTTTATATTCAAATTTACCAGTCTGTACCATCGTATCAGAAGATGATATAGTTTTACCTTTGCCACAACCGGTATATTCTGGAGAAACATCCGGAACTTATTTATTTTCGTTTAAAGTCCAGTATAGTTAGTTTTAAATAATAAACTATATTTTGAGGTAGATTAGTTATGGGAAACTCTTCTGTAATTTTTACATATTATAACTTTTACTTTAATTTACATTTTTTTTCTAAACTTCATTAACAAATTAAAAAAATACAGAGTTGGAGAAAATTGAAATATTTAGAGCTCTTTAGTGTTTGATCAACTGTATTTGTCGTAAAAATTAACATTTAAAAACGACCAAACATTATATTTTTGAACCGATTCTTCTTTTTCTCTTTTAATAACTTCATATTAAATCTAAAGTTGAAAGGAAACTAATTTGTGTATGCGGATTTTGATTGAATCCCCACTTATTACGCAAACAAAAATTTCAGTTTTGTTAAAAAAATAGCATTTAGAGTATACTTGATTTTCTTTTGTTGATTCCAGCGCGGGTATAAAAACAAGAACGCGGCCCTATTAGATGACCGGTAACGCCTAGGGAACTTCTCTCGAGCTCTCCATTATGACGTAGGACTGTTGCGTGTTTTAATTCATTATTGATTAGCGGGTTGAAAATAATTTTTTGGTTCTTTTGTTATTACAAAAATGCAAACGACTGTAGTGAATTGAATTACAACTGCAGGTAGAATTAATTCGATTTACTTCGTTTCCGTTATTAAAGAATAAAGTCAATCATTAGTTTTCGGATATTAGGAAAATTGCTGTTGTTATAATTTAAAGCGTTCAGCCTCCGATTGTCGAATATAGTTAATCGAAATATAGCCGTAATATAAATAATGTCAATTTAATAAAATTAATTAGTGATAGGTCCAATTATGTATTGGTGTTATTAATAATAAATTAAAACTTTGGTCAAACCAATACTAAAAATATTTTTTCTTCAAGCGACAATAAAACGTCATATTATTGAACTACTGGCAGACGCTAAAAACTCTTTTTACTGTCTAGACATTAAAAGCAAAATAGTTATTAAATAGAAAAAAATAGAAGAAAATAGAAAGAAATAGAAAAATAATATATTTCACTTGAGTTAAAAAATATAATTGTTTCGCTTTTAAGCTCAACAATTATATTGTTTAACTCTAGTAAAATAATCTACTATTATTTAATAAATTGACTTGCAAATAATCAAGTCGAAATTATAGTCAACTTATTAAATACAATATTTTTAGTATTGGTTTGACCAAAGTTATAATTTATTAATGTCAATTTAGTTCGTAATCGTTTATATTCTCAATACAGACTTGGTTCGAAATGTTTGAATTCCGAATTATTAAGACTAGTTGAACACATCCACCGGCAGATGTCAAATAACTCTTAACCGTTTAGACAAAATTAGCTTAAAGATTAATTGGCCACAGTTGTTATTAAAATTGCAAACAAATCTTGTTTTAAAAGCGTAATAAAAAAAACTTACGTTAAGGGGCCGCCCTTGCGAATGTTTAATTTTACAACCTCTTCCGTGTTAGAAGGGATGTGTTAAGCGTTTACTAACGTATCCTTGCTTTGAGCAAAATGTCGGGGTTCAGATTTTGCGCACATTTTGTGTGGGGTATTTTGAGAAGTGATCCCTTGCCGCCCAAAAACGGGGGTTTATGAGAAAGTAATCAAGCGCTCCTCTGACTTTTGAAAGCCCAACCGGCGTTAGAATAGTACAATAAAACATTTATGTCCTGTGGTAGGGGCGCATATAACTGCTACCACTACAGTAAATACTAGCCATTTGCTGTATACTTTGAATTCTGCTACAAATTGTGTCTTTTCTCTGAACTCATTGTCTAGTATTGTCTCCTCTTGGTGGTACCAAGGTAGATCTTCAATTGGAACTGCATTTTGAACATTACCATTGCGCTGCAACATCATTTACGTCATGGCACCAATAGCACTAGTGCAACTGTTTCAAGGTGTGACGACAGAATCTCATGTAAAAATTTATAAGTTAAAAGGCATTTGTTTCAATCGTGCCAAAGAAACCTTTGTCTTTACTGACGAAAACCACATATCTCCGATTACAACTCTTCATTACGTGTAATACGTAATGTGGTATTTCTCCTTATTAATTTCAATTATTACTCTAGGTTTTACATCTGCGATTTGGTTAAATTTCCTACCGACCCTTTTAGGTTTAGTTCTGTATTAAGCGCTTTGGAAGATTAAGCTATTATACATTTATCAACAATTGTCAGTCCACTTGACAGTGGCCAACTCAAAGAAAACTCTTCAGTAGAAGGATTATCATTTTTAGGCATATGTAGTCTTATTTTGAACCTTTCTCAGAAAGCAGGAGCAGGAAAAAGACGCAATAACTAAGTACTGCAGTGATTTCTATGATTATAATGAGTGTTCATTGCGTGCAGCAAACCATTGGCTTTGTCGAATTTTTCTTTTATTATTGTCTTTCTTTTTTTTCCTCAATTTGGCATTACTGCATTGAAGAATGTTGTCAATATCTTCATACTGGAAAAATGTTATTCAAAAATCAATTTCTTTAATGTCCTGTAAGTTGCGCACATCCTAAACAATAAATTAGCGATTTATTTAAAAAATTAAGGATAATTAGACATGAAGAATCATAATTGACTTAATTTATTAAGCGACATACGAAAAACGGTAAACCTTGAGCCGTATCCAGTTCAGATGTCATTTTCTTATAAGGCTATTTATGCATTTTGATAAAATCACCGATTTTCCCGTATTTATATAAAAAAAATATGTTATTTTGATGCCATTAGAGTTACTTACGTGCTATCAGGAGGAATCATAAGCCGCTGAATTGTAGTAGGTCGATAGAAAGTGTTGATTCTTATCTCCCTATTTACTGATGGATTGCTCTAAAAATTTGACTTCGACTGAAATGTTCCAGGATTCTATCTCGTGCAAAAACTTCAAAAAGCAACATCAATCACGAAGAACATCTGCCCCTGAAACAACTTAACAAAACAACACAATATAGTGATACTTTCGGCAGATAAAGGAAATGCGACTGTTGTGATGAACAAAATAAGTATCAGAACTGCTGGAACGAATAGTGAAAAAGATAATAAAACATTTTACCATCGTCAAAGAAGAACAGAAAATGATGACGAAATCCAAAGCACAACCACCGAACCTATAAGGCCTTCCTAAACTATATAAAGCAGGAACATCTTTAAGACTTATAGTGAGTACCACTAGATCAGCAACGTAAACATCTAACACGACTGCTACAAGCGCATATGGACGAAACAAGTTCGTACATTCAAGGTTTGTCATTCGACACCCGTACAAAAGAGCTCAAAATCAACTGTAGTCTGCATCAATGGGATAATTTCGAAGTTGCGCTTTTTTCAGGGAACCACCTTAAGTATACAATTTGACAAAATGGAAGGGCTGTCGACAAAAACTCACTAATATGTGAAGATAAACGGTTAAACGTGAAAGCCATAAAAAGTTACAAAAACCGGTCAAATTTCAACACAAAAGAAGAGGATATCAGTATTAATAGAGTTTGGCATACAACGGTTAAAGATACGAGACTAAACTACCTAACATGGAATATCAATTAGTCATGAATAGTAAACCATCCGCACATGAGCAGTCAAGTGTGAGTTGAAATGAGTTCTACGACCACGTCACTGAACATGTTTGCAAAAGCAAATGTAACGATTGAAAGAACAGGAAGAAGTTACAACAGCTCACGGTTCAATAGCCGAAAAATCATAGTATAAAAAATGTTTGTTTAATATTTTTATGACAAACTGTATAGAATAACCCACATGTTTTTGGAACGTTTTAGAAAAACTTTCAAAAATGGACAGATTATACTTAGAGGTAAGCACAAATTACGCAGTTTCTATAATACTTTTCCGAAATTTCTATAAAATTCTCACATCAAGGACTTGTTTTTTTTGGAACATTTTTGAAGTTCTCATAAAAATAAACTATAAAAATTTAAAATATGTTTACAATTCATTTTTTATTAAAAAAACATTTTTTAACCACGGTTTGCGTTTGCATTTAGAAAGTTATGGATGTTGCTGATTACTTGCAGCGAGTATATAGTAGTGATGGTATCAAAGACGAAGAAACTTCATCAAAATGCTAAGAATATTTTAAAGAAGTTGTGATTATAGATTCATAAAGATTAATTTGGAATATTGATGATCAAGATAATAAACTATGATTGCAGGTAAATATTTCTTCCTGTAATTGATTGGTTCTTCTTTGAGAAGGGGCGCCAACAATCACTAAATCGCTTTATTAGGCTACGTTTCCTGCGTCAATGTGCGTACATCATCAGGCCTTCGCTCAACGTAGCCTGATATAGCGATTTAGTGATTGTTAGTGCCTCTCCTCAAAGAGGAATTAATCATTTAAGTAATAAACTATGCAAAATTTCAATTATCTTGGTATTTTAGATAACTTTATTTTTTATCGCCTATTTTTAAGTTTACAAATATTTAAACAAAAACAATTGTCCAGAAACTTGTAAGCATAATCTCAAGTCTCTCAAGTCTTTTTTTTAACACTGAAGCTGCGCAAGGTTCTCATCTCATCTTGCTCCATTACTATGTTTTCAGTAAATTTACTATATGATGTTAACATGAAAAGCTATATTGAAACCTTTGACGACTACCATCTACTTCAGCAAAATTAAAATTTTTTCTATACTTGGCGCTCTTTTAATAATAATAATAATAATATTTATTTTGCTATAATGCATCGTTGTACAAAAAAATGTAACAAGAGCATAAAACAATTGTCAGTAAGTATGGGAGGACGGGGTAGCGAGGACCACTTAAGACATTTTAATTTGTATTATTCTTATTTACAACAGTACAACATTCAAAATAAACACAGGACACCTTTATTATATATCTAAAAGATTGCAATAGAAAAAACACAGAATGTTTTTAACATTTGTATGATAAAAAACATTTATCACATTTACAATTTTGTCCTGCTTGTCCCAACCGTTGGGGCAAGCAGGACCATATGTAAGGTGAAGTGAATTAGTCGCACAATTCACATATGAACACAGAATCGTCTTCATCTACTCCCGCACACTCTTCGTGAGCCCACTGTTGGCAATTTTGACATTTAATCCATCCTTCTCCTTTTCTTGAATCTTTGTATGAGTTGTGACAAAAAATACCAAGGCAATCGTCGTCGTTCTCACTCCCGCTTGTGCTACTTTCATTTGTCTTCTTAGTTTTATTTATTCCCTGTGATCTCTTGCATTTTTGTTTTTGGAAAGTGGCATATGTCCAAATGTAAAACTGAAGCACAATAATAGTCAGCAATTAAAAGAAACACAGTCTAAAAACTCAAATTTACTTGTGCAAAAATTAGAAGATACACAAAGTAAAGTAATGAGTAATTTAATACATATAAACCAGGATGTATCAACACAAAAAACTGATAGATCAATTAAAAATGTTCAATTACCAACGAAACAATTAAAATCTATTGAAAATGAGGCTACTGATTCAACAATTTCAGAAAGTCATTTCAAAAACAAAAGTAGGAATAGTCAAATACGTGGAAACGCAGATTCTAATGCGATCACGATAAAATCAAAATGTGATGAATTCTATGTGACTGGTTTGTGTCCAACTACAACTACAGAAGATTTAATACAATATATAAAGTCCATTGACGTAAAATATGCACAAGTGGAAAAGAAATCTTCAAAAGACCGGAGTACTATTCATCTTTTAAAATTTCCTGCTACCCTAACGATTCTAGCAAACTTACTGATCCTTCTAAATGGCCTAATGGTGTAACTATTAATAATATTTTTTACTTTCTTACCAACAAAAACACAAAATAAACAACGATGTCTAATAAATAATAATAAATTTACTATTCTATTTCTAAATATTAGATCGCTACGAAATAAAATGTTAGAATTAGAAGCTTTTCTAATTTCCAAATATCTACATTTGAATTTATTGTGTATTACTGAGCATTGGCTCACCAAAGATGAAACAATTGGTATAAAAATCTTAAATTTTCAAATAACATCTGTTTTCTGCAGGAGTAAAGGATATGGTGGATCAATGATAATGGATTCATCAAATAAGCACTTAAAAGATAAGGCGATTGAGTTAGGAACACATGCAGCTGAAGATAAAGTTTGTGAACTGTCAGCAGTTAAATATCCTAACAATGTTTTAGTGCTTAATATTTACAGATCCCCGAATAGTGATTTTGATAAATTTTTGAGTTCAATTAATAAAGTATTGAGTAAATGTGACTTTGTACATAATAAAATAAAATTATAATAGGAGGAGACTTTAATGTTTCTTTTAATAAATCGGATGTAAAAGTTAATGATCTATGTGGACTTATGACAAGCTATGGACTAAAAGCTGTCATTAATTTTAATACGCGCTCGTTAAACTGTATTGACAATGTTTTTACCAATATCCACGCGTACAACTGTTATCCAGTAGAAACGGGTTTTTCTGATCATAAAGGGATTATTTTTGAATATGAATCATCGACAATGCAATTTTCATCGTTAAAACCCACTGTGTCTAGACCAATTACTAAGTTTGGGAAATACAATTTTTTTAGAATTATCAGGGACATTAATTGGAATTTCGTTTATAAAGATGATATAGATGCTAATACTAAATGTAGTATTTTCCAGAATATTCTTCAATCTACTTTTGAAATCTGTTTCCCAATCATAAACAAGAGATCAGTATCTAAAAGTTCTACTAATACTTGGTTCACTGAGAAGCTAAGAAGAATGAGATTCTGAAATGCAGTTAATAAACGAAATGTTTAATAATAATAACTCTAATAAAGAGCTCCATAGGTTAAAATTAAGTCTTAGAAAGAAGTACCAACAAGAAATTCGTATTGCTAAAATTAGTGCAAATGATAATTTTGTAAAAACATCTACTAATCAGATTAAAGCTATGTGGACACTGATTAATAATAAGAAACCGTATAAACGCCAACGAAGTAATACTGGATCTATTAGTGCGGAGGATTTAAATATCATTTCTTAAGCGTCCCAAGTACCACTATTACGAATAGTAGTGTATCAATTCCAGTTGCTAAATCGTATATAATAAGTGACATTAATATTAATTCTACATTAAATTTTGAGTTTAAGCCAATTTCACCAATTTATTTAAGATATGTTATTAAAAATTAAAAAAAACAAATACCAAGGATGTGTATGGATTAACTTCTAATCTTATCATAATAATCTTGGATGTTATAGTTATTCCCTAACGAAAATTATAAACAATTGTATTACAGAAGAAGTTTTCCCAGATTGTTTAAAATTAGCAAAAATAATTCCGATTTATAAAAATGGTGATACTAATAATAAAAATAATTATAGACCAATAGCATTGTTACCAATTATATCTTGTGTAAACCGTTTTAGGTAATCATAAATAAAACATTATTATTATTATTATTATTATTATTATTATTATTATTATTATTATTATTATTATTATGGTTTTCTTTTCCAAGATTTCGTTTGGTTGCTGCTACTTTGGAAGAGGTAGATAATCGCTTTTCTTCTACAGCTTGTTTAGTTGGTGTGCTAATAAGTATTACGGATTTTTCTTTCTTCCTTCCTTCACGTTTGTCCCTTCTTGTAACATCTGATTCTGCAACAGACGATACAATGTGCAAAACATCAGCAAATGATGATGAAGATTGTGAACAAGCAAGATTAAAATTATTATTGGAAAGAAGAGAAGAAGCCGGTGTAACTGATGACGAACATATGGGCGCAGGACTGTTGAGTGAGGCAGCATCTGAAATGATTGTTCGTGGTGGTATGACGGTATCACGAATTAAAACTTCTTTATTGGTATGAATAGTTGAGAGCAAAAAATCAGTTTCCTGAAATACATCGGGATTGTATGGATAGATGCCACTTCTTTCAAATTCTTTTGCGGCCTTATCTATTGTAGCAACCTTCTGAAAGGCCTTACCACTCAAACCCACAACGTCGTGAATTGTAATCACGTCTCCTTTACGGACTGTCATATAATGATCACATTCTCGTGCATATTGAGCCTTAAATGGTCCAAGAAATGTCAAATCAAGCGGTTGAACCCGATGACTGCAGTGAGGCGGGATAGTCAGCATTACTATGTGATATTCTCTTGCTTTTTTTCCTTGCAGGGCTTAACATGTTCCTTAAAATGATCAAGGTATTTTAAAAAATGTTCCCTGCCCATCCAACCAGAAATGTTTGCAAAACCAGCAGCACTTGGGTGCTAGCCTTTTCTGAGGAAACAAATAAACTAGAGGAACATAGTTACCAGTAACAGAAATTGCACAAGCCATCGTTATATTTGATCCTTGCTCTCCGCTAACGATTCTACCTACTTGCTTTTGTCCCCTTTTTGCTAATATTTTTGTAGGTTTTGGAACGGTGGAGATCCCAGTTTCATCATAGTTAAAAATACAGTCGGGTGTAAAGTTGTATTGACGCAAAACTGTTTTTAAAAGGTCAAAAAAAGTTGTGACTTGTTCTTTATTGAAACCCGCAGCCCTATTAAGGCTAGTTGCTTCCGGCCTACGAATAGATAATTGGAAATTTCTTTTCAAGAAACCAGATAACCAATCCTTGCCAGCAACTTTTTTTGTTTTATTAAAGGGGTGCTTAATTTTGAGACGTTCCGTAAGCTCGTAAGCTATACACCTTACATCTAACGGAGTAAGGCCATAAAACTTGGACTGCATTTCTAATAAATGGTCAACTAACAAATTTTTGTTTTCCACAGAAAATACAGTAGTATAGTTGCCAACAATGGGTCCAGGCACATTTTCAGTGTTTGGTTTAATCTTCTAATTAAGCAGGTTTATCTTCTAGAAGCTTCTCTGATGCCAATTTCATTGCAGATTGCCTGAATTGCGGCATTCGAATTGTCTTTGGTCCACTTAGGCGCATCACGTTTTCTTACGTAATTTCTCATCTGAAAATAAAATAAATTTGTTTTGACTATAAAATGAAACCCGGGGTAATGAGGACCAGATTTCGGAGATTGGTCCCATCTACCCCAAACGCATCGGTCCTCTGCCCCAAATGCAACTACAACCAACTTTGTAAATAAATTATGCTAAACATTTAGGTTAGTTTTATAGCCATTTTAATGTACATCATCACTATTGCTTTCAATCTACTGAATAATCTACCAACGAAATTATAGCAAGGATATATAGAGCAGCAAGATCATATCAACTTACCGTAAAATCTTGATTTTTATCCGAAAACTTACAACAACATTCAATCAATGCGTATTTTTGACAGTACAGTCAGACGTTCATTACTAACCTCAACAACGTGCAATTGCGCGCCAAACTTAAAATGTTTGTAAATTATAATGGTGGTCCTTACAAAAACATAAGTAATAGGTACATGTATGTATATATATATATATATATATACATTTTACATCAACAGCAAATTACAGATATTTAAAAAAATGAAACACTAATTCAATGAATAAGAACAATTTTATAATAATAGTTTTTTATTTTATTATAAAGCTACGTAAGTTATTAGAGAGTCTGATGTCGTCAGGCAGAAGATTTTGCATCCATTGTATCTGAGGCTTTTTTGAAATAAAGTTGTTTTATGCGGAATTACACTGAACAAATCTTTTTTTCTAGTGTTATATGAATGTGCAGATGTTAAGAATTGAGATTTATTAACATACACATAGCAACAAATTTCTAAGATGTATGTATTAATTACGGTTAGAATTTTTAGTTTTTTAAAATATTCTCTACAAGATTGAGTATTAGGCAATTTGCATATTATACGATACGTTCAACTGTAGTGCAATCCCCAGTTTACTATTTTCTACCGGACATGGGAATGAAAGTTAGAGTAGTATACCATTAAAAGAGTAGTTGTATTGCAAACATTTCTTAGAACACTTAACGAATAACAACATTTTTGTAGTTTCTAACATACACTGTCAATATGATCTGACCATTGAAGTTTTGAATTAATTATCAGTCCAAGCATATTTGTTAGATTTGCAGTTGGTAAATTAGCAATAGTTTTGATGTTAGACAGGTTACATGCATGTCTGAAGTGGATAATAATAGTCTTGTCTTCATTAATAAGTAAATCATTGGTTTTGCTCCAAGTACTGATTTTATCAAACACAATTTGAGTCTTTAATGTTAATTCAGTTAGGTTAGAAGATTTAATCAAAATGTTGGTGTCATTTGCGTAACAAGTTACAATTAAATCATTATCGTTATTTTTGTCCACAAGATATTGAGGTAGGTCGTTGACAAATAGTGAAAATAGAGTTGGACCCAAAATAGACCCTTGTGGGACGCCTGACAAAACTAATACATTACCACTGTGCTCGCCTGATGGCATTTTTACGAACTGGGATCTATTTGAAAGAAATGACTTTAACAGAGTAAGTGCATTGTCGCGAACACCATACCTAAACAACTTATCTATAAGTAAATTATGATTGACAGTGTCAAATGCAGAAGAAAAATCAACGAAGAGACCGGCAGCGACCATGCTATTGTCTCATGATGTGACGATTTCTGATACAAACTGACACAATGTTGTAGATATTTAACAAGCTGCATATTTATAGCATATTCGATAATTTTCGAAAATGCAGGTAGCAGGCTAATCGGCCTGTAGTTCCTAATATCGTTGGAACTATTTTTTTTGTACAATGGTTTGATTAGTGCGAATGAAACATAATGGATCAGCAATTGCATATTTGCAGTTCTTTAACACAATTGTACTAATTTCATCGTAACCACAAGACGAGGACGATGTTAAGCTATTTATAATAGAGATTGTATCGTTGTTAATCAGAGGTTGAAAAAAAAAGAAACGACGATAACATTGGTACACAGTCAGTATTAGACATTAAATTGTAATTACTATCTTGTTTGTGAAATCTAGAAAAGTATTCGCTGAACAAGTTCGCCGCATTAAGCCCGCTACTGACTATGCGTTGATGCGATTCGGTGTTGCGTTTCGATGATGCATTTCGTGCTATCGAGAGCAACGACGAACCGATACATTATCGTACTCATAATGCGTTGATGAACTTTGATAGTGCGTTTGAAAATTCGACTATTGTGCGACGTGAAAACTTCAGTCAGTGCTCAAATGGATTTAGAGGAAGATCTGCTTTTGCTTGCTGCAGCACATGCATGTTATGTGGTCATTTTACTTTCAAATAAAAAAATAAGAAGAAAAAAGGTGGTGGACGCAGACTCTTTATAAGAGCAGATCTCGGTAAGTAACATTATTTGTACTTGCAATGCAATCAGAATTAATCAAATTAGGTCCACTCGATTATGTTGTTATTTGTAGGTATAACTGTGCAAACATGATCGTGGATATGCTCAAGGAACCCACTGGAAAATTTCATAACTTCTGCAGGATCAGTTATGAAGACTTTGAGTTGCTGTTGAATAAAATTGGCCCCAAATACAGAAAAGGACACATCCTTTAGATTTGCAATACCAGCCATAGAAAGACTAGCTATTGCGTTAAGATATTTAGCATCGGGCGACTCCTACCAAAGCTTAAGTTTTCTCTTTAAAATTTCTCCCCAAAGAATATCTGTGATAGTGCCAGAAGTGTGCCAGGCACTTGATATTGCACTATCTCAATATTTAAAGGCAAGTATAAGTGTTAGTTTGTTATTTATTGTTAGTATGTAAATAAATACGCAAGAACGGTTTAAACAAAATGTGTTTACAATTAAAAAATGAAAAGTAAAAAACATAGAATAAAAACTTCATTTATATGCTCACAAAATGAAAAAAAAATAGTACGGAAAAATTAAAGTGATCACATTTACAGATTAAAAACTGCGGCTGGGGAACTTCATTAGATACTGGGGAATCAGGTAATAGAGGAGTATAATTACTATACGATTGTTCATAAACAGTGGATGTCTGCGACGGTTGAGGAGAATATTGAGAATAGGTAGAACTAGGAGAAGGAAGATGTGTTGGAGTAGTGTTGGAAGAGTGAGATCTGGGTGTTGGTAACGGTAGTGAATCGAAACTCAGATTAAACATGACAGTGTCAATTCGGTGCATAGCCAACCGTTGAGTTCGTTCATCCAGCTTTCGTAATTTTATAGCAAGGAGTTCACTATAAACGGTACACTCATCTCTTCCCATACTGGCGGCATTTCTTTTAGCGATTTGGTCCTTTATTGCGATGAGCTCTTTAAATGCCATATCTGCACGATCTTGCTCTTTCCGCGGTCGTTTCACAGTAGTTTGTTGGAGTGGTTGTCTCGTTGATGCGGCGCTTTCTAATAGATAAAATTAATAGATACATTCGCCTAAAACCATACGGAAGAAATCTTACTTTCATGAAGATTAGAACGTTTATCAGCATCTTCATTTTCATTCGAATCTGTTTGTAATGCGTCATTGTCTGCTTCATCTTCACTGTTTTTCCCTCTTCATTGGTATCTAAATTATCCTGAAATAAATGTAACTAGTATTGTTTCAGACTCCACAATCACCTGAAGAATGGAGAAAAATAGCAGAAACATTTGAGGAACGTTGGAACTTTCCCCACTGTTGCGGTGCTATTGACGGAAAACATGTGATTCTACAAGCACCCGTAAATAGTGGCAGTGAATACTTCAACTATAAATCGACATTTAGCATAAATTTAATGGCCTTATGTGACGCCGATTACTGTGTAACATATGCCAACATTGGATCACCCGGTAGAATGTCTGATGGAGGAGTATTTTCCAATTGCAAGCTGTCCCAGCATATGGAAATGGGAACAATCAATTTTCCCTCTGATGATGTTGTAACAAATACTGATAAAGTACTACCATATGTAATAGTAGGTGACAATGCGTTTCCTTTGACAGGTAACATAATGGTGCCTTACCCGGGAATTCATGATAAAGGATCCTCAAAACGAGTATTTAACTATAGACTGTCCAGAGCACGTAGGGTAATTGAAAATGTTTTCGGAATTATGGCATCCGTATTTCGCGTTTTCAGAACACCCATTATGCTCAGTCCAGAAAGAGCAAGTCTAATTGTGAAAACTTGTGTACTTTTGCATAATTTTTGCGCAGGAGTAAGACCTCACGAAAAGTTACACACCAATTGGGACATTTGACGGAGAGGTGGACGGTAATTTTGTTGCTGGATCATGGAGAAGCGATAATAAAGGGTTGACGTCATTTAAATCATTGAAAAAGATTCCTAGACGATCTCGCACTGATGCAGAAAAAATTCGTGTAGAATTTGCAAACTATTTTTCGACAGCAGGACAAGTTTCATGGCAGAATGAACAATAGTTTTCCATTTTCTACTACATTTAAATCACATTGCCTTATGTAGAACTTTTGATCATTAACTATAATTATGTATACTTATAAGTACATATCCAAATAAACCGAAAACAAATTTCACAAGTTGTTTTTACTTACTAGTGTATCAAATGTTCCCTTAGGACTGTATATTCCGTGTAAAAAATCATCTAAAACTGAGTATGGCGGCCATGTAGGTTTATATATGTCGTCAAACCCTGCTCCAGATTTTTGACTACAGAAAACCTTTCTTCTGTAGTTTCGATATGTTTGAAAGAGATTTTCTTTTTTCTTTTTTAATTCTTCGATGTTATCAACAGCCATTTCTTCAGCAATACTTTTGAATGCATCATGCACCTTATTTCGATTTTTTTGTTTTTGTCACTTGGATTCCACAAACAAGGGTGTAACTGTATTTTTCACAAATGTGAAAACCGTGTCTTCGTTCCACTGCATCTTCAAGTTGTGTTCTCTGTGGCAGTTACTTTTCTACTGACTTCAAATAATCTCTACAAATGTATTCAATACTTTATACAACAAGAATCAACACGCATATCTACGCACCGTCAAATCATCAAATCAACTACGAATGAGTTACGAAAACCGATTCGTCAGTTCGTGATATTTCCTTTGATGATTCGCCCAAAACCGACTTCTCTCGGAATCGCCGCACAGCGCATCGTATCGACGAATCGCATTATCCTCACTATGCAAAGATTTGTGCATCATTGCATCAAATCGACGCATCAACGCATAGTCAGTAGCGGGCTTTAGAGTCGCTGATGACGAGTCCTTTGTGAAGTATTTCTGGTATTATTTAGTTCGTTAATTATTTTCCAAGTAGTTTTAGCTTTATTCGATGAGTTTGAGATTTATTTATCATAATATGCTTTCTTTGCTATGTTAAGCTCTTTTTGAGAAATTGCTTGAAAATGCTTATACCTACATAAATATGTTTAAATTCTGGATGAAACTTTGAAAGAAACAGTGTTAGTGTAGACTTAGTGTGTAGTTTATAAAGACGATTAGTCACCCAGCGACATCTATTATTACGATTAAGCAAGTACATCTTTAAAGGAAAGCAAGCCTTCAACGCTTTGTCGGGATTTGCACAATTAAAAACTGTTTCAAAAGTTTGACCAAAAAGGGAGTCATAAAAGTTTTTATAATTATTTTTAGAAAAAACTCTTTTTTGAATATACCCGTTGTATTGTTTTGTGTTTTTGGTTTAACAGGTAGCTGCAATATTTGTCCGTAACGATCTGATGTTATATATTTTGCATGATGATACGTCTTTAGAAACCACAAAATTATCGATACAACTCGAGGATTGGTTCACTGATCATAACAATTAAACCAAACGAGGCTGCCAAATCAAGAAATGTTTTGCTATGAGTATTGTTTTTTTATCTAGTAAATTAATATTGAAATCACTTGCAATAGTAAGTACATTTTTTGAATTAGAAATCTCATTAAACAAATTTTCAAAAATACGAAAAAAGGTGACTACATCACCACTTGGTGGTCTGTATACAACTAGAATAATAATATTATATTTAGTTATCCGTATACTACAAAATTCAAAGTTACCTTCTGACGGAGTAACTGCGGTTTTAAAAATTTTAGTATCAAAATTTGATGAAGTTCTTTTAAACATTGTAATTATTTAAAGATAATCCCAATAATTTTTCATTGCATTGCCAATGTTCTGTAAATAATAAGAAATCAAATGGATATTGGTTAATAATCAAACGGAATTAGATTTAAATAAATGTTCACCTATTGCACTTCATAAAATTGTCATAAGTAATATCTCAAATACGAATGATTTGAGGAGAACATTTCCTGCAATTTCATATCATCAAGTTGTATTCGGCATGAAAATTCCACGAATAAAGTTTTGAAAATTTTTGGTGAGAATTTTTAGTGGAAATTTTAATGTGTGAAAATTTCTGATGAATTCAACCGTGATTGGTCCATTATGACAAAATTAACTAATGTGCTTGGTCGACAAAAAAAACCTATACAATTTTCGGGCTTCTTTAAAAACCATATTTTAGTTTAGTAACATTAATAATAGAAACCAAACTTAAAAGTAAGTAAGTAAAATTAAGCGAAACAATTATATTTTTTAGCTCCAAGTAAAATGTATTATTTATCTTCAAGCGTTTAATGCTAGTTTTCATGTGTTATTTTAAAATTTTTGAGATTCGCGAGTGTTATAGAGACGTTTTATTCTCGACGAATCAAGTTGGAACTTTATTCATATGATATAATCGATGTACCAACCTCTAAATAGTTGTGAAAACAAAAGAACTGTTGCTTTTTAATGTTTAGACAGTAAAAAGCGTTTTTAGCGTCTGTCAGTAGTTCAATAATATGCCGTTTTATTGTCGCTTGAAGAAAAATACAATTAGAGTGGCCACATTCACAGAATGACATTTCTGGCGCTTTTGTGAAATGTTTAAAATTTATTATTTGGTTTAAAATTTTAAAGTTTGGAACTTTCATAGACCCCCCTAATTAATTTTTTTATTGATCTCTGGTTATTTTATTAGTTATCACAACTGCAGTATTTGCTTTCGAGTACGGTCAACTAAGATTTTTTTTTATTTAGAGCAAAACACACAGGTCAATTATTTCGAAGTTCTTTGAATGGAATTATGTACTTTTGATCACATATAGCTTTCTATTAATATCACCTAAAAAAATTCTTTTTTTAGAAAACCGATTGAAAAAATTTAAATTTGCGTATGCCATCTGAAAAAAAATGAAATTTGTTTGCATTACGTATTTAGTTTTATAAAAACAAGAATACTTTTTAAGATTTTCCCAATTTCAAGTAATTTTCTCACAGCGAAATACTTGAAGAAAAATTTTAATATGGAAATGTAACGAAAATATAAATTATAAAAACATTTTATTGAGGTCATTTGCTAAAAACACTTTTTCCTTTAAACTTATGAATCTAAGTAACAATCAAAATTTAAAAAAACCCAAAATTTGACACATTTCACACAGGAATTTCGACACTTTCATTAGGTATAACATCCTTAACGAAGCAGTAAAGAAAGTTTCCAAAAACATTTTGACAAAAAAAAATTAATTCGACTGAACTATGGTTGAGAAAAAAGTGGTACGTGTTTGATGAAACACGATCAATACGAAACTGCGACGTACAAAATTGCAACACTACTGTTTTAAACGATATGAATCATGTGAGAGTGTATTATGTACATACATATTCATATAATAGAAGTCTACATAACTGGTCAAAATCTATATTCAAATATGTATTTCCAGTTTACAGTCCTTCACATTTTTTCTTGCAATTAATGGAACATTTTTCGACAGTGTTCAAGTTCATTTAAGAAATTAAAATAAACCTTGGATTGGCAAAAATGCAAACCCATATTTATTGCAAGAAAGTTTTTGAACAGTCCGCACCATATGAATTGTTTTTAAATTTGACTTTGACATCAATTTCTACTTCAATCAAGATCAAAATTAAACAGAAATTTTTTTAAATTCGAAACTAAAATAAAAATAAAACTATGCAAAATTTTAGTTACATAAGTTAATTTATATTTTTTACATTTGCAATGCACATTTTCTTTAAAATACAGCAATTTTAAATGGGCGTTTTTCTTTAAACAGGACCATCAATATTTTGATAAGTTTTGAAAAATTAAAGTTTAGGATGTATGGAAATATGAAAATTTGACAGATAATGCATGTCTGTAACTACTATTTGTTTGTCAATTTTCTTCATTATCATGCCAAAATCAAATTTCGAATAAAGCTTTTAATAAAAAAAATTCTACATGTGGGGCGCTACTAGCAAACTATTCCGTAGCATCAAAATAAATACTGTCAGATAACTGAAGGCATTCATATATCGAGATTACTCAAAACCACATTTTAAAATTTTGATTGTGCAGGGTACGCCAGAACGTTATACCTTTTATTTTTTGAATTATAAGTAGTTAAGTACCCTTAAAAATAACGTACGTTTCTTAAAATATTTTCATATACCTACTTTGTTTCTGAGATAATTAGCAAATCCTCCAAAAAAAGCAGCATTGCCTTACACTATCTTACTAAGATATTTACTATTACGTCATGATGTAGAGGGCGTTTTTAATACTACCGCATATAATACCCACTACTTAAAACTTAAATAACTAACTTAACTTAAATTGAACACTCTGTATTTTTGTTAAAAGTTGGAACTAATTATCTTTGAGCTGGTCTTAGATACTAACCCGCGAAAAAAATCCAGAAGATTTTTTCACTTGCCGGCTTTAGGCTTTTAAACATCTGACAACTAAGTCTTAACTGTGATCTGAATGTAAAATCGAGATGGTATTGTAACCTTACCAAAATGTCAGTTGTCAACGTTCGTCAAAATTTGAAAACCAATAAATTATATGTAACATTATTTATTCAAACAAAAAGAGAACTAGAGGGGAGATGTGGGGCGGTGCATCAAATGATACAATACCTTATTGTCATTTACTTAAAAAGTATTTCAAAATTTTCGCCAATATTATTTCTGTTGATTCGCCTGATGACACTATAGTAAAATAATAATAATAATAAATTAATATGTTTTTGTGGTCAAAAACAATGTAGAAAAAATATACAAAAAAAAAAACGTTTAACTATTGTCCAAGTACCACTAAACGTTTTAGCCAAAACCGAAAAAAAACAAGTCAGATAAGTTAATGAGGCATCCTCATTACAGCACGCTCCTTTATCAAAGTTGCAGAAAATAGTGTCTTTTTCTTTCTAATTATTTCGCGAATTAATTTTAAGTCTGACATGTTTAATTGTGCTGTACCGCCACCGGCAGGCTCTGCATGCAAATCTTGAAGGATGTACAAACACATACCAATCATATACAGTGTCATCCCAAAGTCCGCACCAAATGGAAAACTTATTTATTATGGGTTTTTCGATAAAAGTTACTCTCATAAAAGTTTGTGCATCCCTAAAACTAAAAATGAACCAACAAAATGTGGCGAAAGACGCGTAATTTTTGGTGTCAACAAAAAATCAAAAGAACTTTGCACCAAAAATTTTGAAGTTTTTTCTAATGAATAAAAAAATTGACCATAATTAGCACAATAATTGGACAATTTGTAAATTACAAGCTCTTTTAAATAAACTGTTGGATACAAGATGTTGTTTAATTATCATTTAAAGCAAATCTTTTTCTTATAGCCACCATTTAAAAAAATTAAAAAAAAACATAATATCTCCTAGATGGTCATGACTTCAAATCTTGATGTTTTTTTTTAAACGAAGAACAACTTTTTCAATTAAAATTTTTTGATATTCACTGAAATAAGAGCACTTTACTCTTGACTCAAAATCAAATTTTCGAATGCACCTCGTATATTACGCGTCTTTTGGCACATTGTGTTTGTGCATTTTTAGCTTTAGAGGATGCACAAACTTTTATGAAGAATAACTTTTTATCGAAAAACCCATAATAAAGAAGTTTCCCATTTGGTGAGGACTTTGGGGATGACGCTGTATATTAAAATCTGTCAAGGTAGCGCCGCCCTGGTGGATGCCCGTTCGTCCGCATGGTTTCCGACTCGACTTTCCTATTGTACGCGTGCGTAGCAAGCTGGCTCATCTAGTTACTTCTTATAGGACCATCCCAAAAGTCATGTATAGTTAGAACTAATTAAGTTTGTCAGAGAAAGAATAACATTTGACGATTCCTCTTTATACGTCATCGAAGTTTCAACTTCTGGATGAAGTTGTTTACAAATCATTCAAAAACTTTTATAACGCTGAATGCAACAGTTTTATGTTGGCTCCTTTCGAACTGTCTCGATATAAGACGTGCTCGCGTTTTTGGGAAAGCGTACTCTAAGACCCTCCGCACATTAGGCGACTAAAAAAACCAAATTGATTATAAATTAAATCACACACTAGCTCTGTATAAAATATGTTCTTTTTAAATTATTTTATTATGGCGGTTAAGCTATTGTTCCTATTAGGCGTTCAAATGAACACTCTCACAAGGCGCAATTAGTTGGCAACTAGTTTGTAACGCGTCGGTAACCAATCAGCAGTAACCCAACGTGCTGGTCGCTAGGTGATTTTGATTTCTAGTAAGTTTTTAGTTGGTTTTGTAAAATTTCGCATTCAAGCAAATACAATCGTTAATTATTATATTCGTAGAAGTGGAAAACTATCCTTACCTCTATTACTGTACTTTAAACAAATATTTGAAGATTTTGTGGCTCTATATCAAAATTTTCGGCTGGTTTATATTTAGTTAATTTTTTTGTGGCCTAATGTGTGAGGGCTTAAAGCTTTCAGTAACGCTTTCAAAACTACTGGGATCTGGCCTTATGACAGAAATATACTTAAGGAAGGTGATTTTTTAAGTGGGTATGTGACAGACCGTCCTCCTTTTAAGCTTACATCAATTGAACCCATGGTTCAAGATTCATTTTTTAGTTGATTCATTATTTTCTGAACTTACTACCTCCACTTCAAGTTAAGTTAATAGTCTAGTGGAACTTTGCCAATTTTTATAAGGGCTTATATCCAAAAGTGGTGGAAGGAAAAAGGACAAAACAATCATATTAACTGAAAATGGTAGACAAGCTGAAGAAAATAACCAAGTATTAAGAACACCCCTACAGCGAAAGCTTTTTGACGACAACATCAATAAACCTTCAGAGGGTTTTATAATGTAGAAGAAGATGATGAAGTCAAGCTTGAAGATCTAAGTGAAAGTCTGTTCGTCGTAGTAAAGGAAAAAATCGGCAAAAGCGGCTATTGTATGCTTTCAGCCGAGAAAAAATTACCAAAGAGTCCGTAACTGCGCAGTATTTGCTATTAAAAGTTCTTTTGTAAAGACAGAACAACCTGACATCTAGGAAAAACATTAAATTGTAAACATTCCGTTATCTCGTAAAACAGACACAACAAAGAGAAGTTTTTCACTTCATTATTTTCAATTCAACTTTTCAAAATTTGTTATAAATTGCAAAACAAATTCAATCATTAAACGATTTGTTACCTTTCTATGTTTTATTATTTAAAATCAAGTCACACATTGTATTATGGAAACTATGTTAGAAAATAAGCAAATGATAGTGGTGTTGATACCTCATGAGTAGTTGCCTCGTATTCAGATTCATCAAATTGAAATAATTTGTAGAAATCTGTAGTAAGTAAGATGCCGGCTTTCAAACTTTCGGATCTTACATACTACATATCTCCTCAAATTAGTTCTATTTGATGAATCTGAATACTTGGCAACTTTTCATGAGGTGGCGACACACTGTTATCTTTTGCTTATCTTATAACGTTGTTTACGTTAAAATATGTGGCTTGAGTATTGATTATGGAGTGTGAATACTGTCCATCTCTTTCACTTGTTTATGATGCACCCGCACGATGCGTTGAAATACTGTAATGATTTTTGAAGTACCTATATCTAAAATAATAAACTACATCAACACCACCTCATCATCTCCGGGTATTACCAAACCAAAAACCAAACCTACTCTAATCCGCTCATTTGCAAAGACGCCGATTAGGACATATATTTTCATCCCTCAAATTTAAACGCCCTAAGACTGCTTTCGCCGACGACGTCTAAGCACCAATTGTATAAAACTCGGATCTAGTTAACCGAAGGTTAAACACAATCGTTGCTACGGTTAAGTCTTGGATACAATTGTATTTAACCTTCGGTTGAATTGAACCGAGCTTTTTTTGTAGACTTTCGTTTGATCTGCTCTACACTGATGAGCCTCAAAAAAGGTGAAACACGTGTATGTTGGTGCCGTTCGTAATTCTGAAATTATTATTGGCTCAAGTTTTGTTCGGGTTGCAAGAATTCTATATATTGCTTTAAAAATGCGGTTTTTCTTTTTTCGCAATGTTCCAGATTTCTACAAATTATTTCAATCTTAGAAAATAAGATGGTGCGGTGTTCCCAGTAAGGTGGTGCAACATACTTTTCTGTATGAGTAATTTGCACCAACCGTAAATTTTTAATTAACCATCGGAGTCTTAAGTTTATAATTTAAACTGATCTTAATACTATAGGAAGCAACAGTCTCAATTTTTAACCAAGGGATGGCTTAGTATCCCTTGGTTAAAAAATTTGAAGTTACTTTAGAAAATAATAGGTATACACTCTATTGAAAAAATGTGGTGCACTATTCCACATTCTCTCCTACGGAATTTTGAATTTTTCCGGAACCTAACTATTTAGAGCTTGACTGGCTTGACATTAAAACAAATAAACTCTTTTAGTTGGTATGTACCTACCTGTTATTTATCACAGATTTGATTAGATATAATGGGCATAATCCATCGAACCAAAGGGGCTCTTAACTTACATAGATTTTGTATTTTCGGAATATTTACAAAAATCTTCATTTTATACTTTTTTTTTCTAATAAAAGTTGTTCGTAATTTAATTTTTAAACTTTTGTTTAAACTACGCTCACCGGCATAAAATTCGTCCAATCTCCAGTTTTTAGCAAATTTGTTTTAAGGGGTTCAAAAACTTATCAACTATGCTTTTTTTATTTTCAGAAAACAAAGAAATGTTTGTTTTGGTTATATGGCTACTAGAAAACATTGTATGTTCCAACAAGCCGCTGTTAAATTAAATTGTTATAGTTTTTACAAAAACGTCGCTTTATGTTTTTGGTTTTTTTGGATTGTTTTTACAATCTATCCTCAATTTTGTCTATGAGTAGTTGAATTGGTGTCTACTGAATAACAAAATGGTATTGAATCTAAGTGAGGCCGCGAAAGTTATCACTTTGGTTGAAGACGGGCGATCTCAATTCTACGCAACTAGAGGGCTAGAAGTTTTGGGATGTAGTGATCAAAGGGCTGTAAGTCGTTTCGTAAAACTGGAAGTTACGCAGAAGAGTTGAATCAGAAAGACCAAGGTGCACAACATTCCCCGATGACCGTTGTTTAACATTGCAAATTTTAAGAAACAGGGATACAATCGCAATTACTGCTTGAAATGACTTCCATGAGGTATGACGACCTCCATGAGGTACGAGGAGCCAACGTAAGAACTGTCAGAAGAAAACTCAAAAAATATAGTTTAAATGGAAGAAGACCGGCAGCTGGTCCAGCACCCACCGCCGCGTTAAAAAGCTTAAATTTGGACACTATTTTCAAATTTTCTTTACAGATGAGACAAGATTTTGCCTGAATTGGTCAGTTGGCAGCCAAAAAGTATGGCGAAGTAATTGGAAGAGATTTGTCCAGTTCCGAAAGACCGTTTTGGTGGTGGCTCAATAATGGCGTGGAGAGACATTTGTAGGGAACCTGGTACCGAATTAATGGTGGTACGTAGGGGGAAGATTAATGCCGACAGGTACATTACTGACGTTTTAGAACCTTATGGTACTGCATAATAATGTTTGCCCGGACGATTATCTTAAGAATATCAGAATTATCTTAATCCAGTCGAAATCCAATGATTGATTTTAATCCGATTGACATGTTTGGGACATGGTCGTAAAGCGACTTAAATTCCGAATTTCTATTCCTCAAACTATAAAACAGCTGACTGTAGCAGTCGTTGAAGAATGAGATGCAATTCCACAAGATGCCATTGGACACCTTGTGAAGGGAATGCCAAGACAATTAGAAGTTGTTATTGGGGTAAGAGGAGGCAATACGCGTTATTAACAATAGTTTTCTTTTGTTACATTTTTGTTTTGCTATTTTTTTAATTTTGCATTGTTGCTGTTCTTGCTGCTGTAACAATATAACACATAATTTAGTTGGCTTAAAAGTCATACGTTCTTTTGAATCATTAAACTAAAAATAGTTACAGAAATTGAAAAGAATTTAAATGGTACGGATAATACAAAAAAAAACTCGTAGATCGAATGTTATTGCTTTGAGTGTATTTTTTGATCTCATAAGTAATTACTGATATACGACAATCCAGTTGTAGTAACTGTTTTAACAATATCTCAAAAACATCAATTATGCAAAAAAATTTATTGTCTATAACTTTTATTTGAACTATTCTTTCTTGTTTTTTGAACAAAATATTAAATTTGAATTCTAATCTTAAAAAGTTTAAAGGGAGAACAAGCGGTCTTGAACAATAAGATACCTGGACTTGTCTTAAAGCTTATCCGTTGCTGAAATAGTTGTTTTTTTCTTTTTTTTTATCAAAGTTTTTTAAGTTTTAGCACTGTCTGTACGCTGTAAAATAATTATTTTATATCTTGATTAAAATACTTTCGATACTCTTTTCATATTTGAAAATATCGAAACGATGCGGAGTTCTGCGCGAAACGCTGGCTCTTTATAACATGGAATTGTATTAATTTTGATCAATTTTGAGAGTGAAATCATTATGTAAGTAAATAAAAAACTTAAAAACGACTATTTTCTGAAACCGTTAAAATCATTGACAGGGTTATTAATTATAAATTATCCACCCCTTATTATCGTTATTATTGCTTGTAGAAAAAAAGTTATACATGAAAGTTGATTGGTTCTAACTGATTTAAAAAAAAAATGGTATCAATAGTTGAGTTACTTGCCGTTTACAGGGCGCAACAAAAATATGATGTATTTTTTTAATGTATCACCCTGATTTCAAAAAAATATGAATATAATAGAATATCACAGTTACTTAATACGGAATTGTTAATATTGTCAAAGTAAACCATGTAAATGACAAATGTGTGTGTTTGATAATTGACATTTTATTAATTAAATCACCAAAATTGTTTATAGTGAAGCAGTTGGCTGGAAATCCAAGCTTACTCTTGATGTCCTACCGGTGGTTTGATATGTAACTGTGATATTCTACGATTAATATCTCAATAATGGCTCAACATATTATATGTTTTTGAAATCAGAAAAAAAAGATCTCTTCAAAAATATAATAATATACAGGGTGTTACATTAAAAAAATACATCATATTTTTGTTGCGCCCTGTAAACTGAACTATTGATGGCATTTTAAGAAAATTCAGTTAGAACCATACAACTGTCATTTTTCATATTTTTTTCACAAAGAGATAATCTTGAAACTAACGATTATATCGTCCAAGTAAATTTTTAGTTAATTTGCCCAATCTGGTTCAAGATACTAAAGAAAAACCATATTTACCACAACCGCTGAAAAAGAACAGGTTTGTTTCGTTTTTAGTATGTTTTGTACAATTCTATTATCTAATTTCAAATCTAGCAATTATCTCGAAAATTTTTTTCGTCTCAATTTGTTGGCGCAACCACTTTAGATATTAACTGGAGCATAAATGCGTAACCGTAGAATTACTAATTGTCACTTCCAAAAGGTTTACCGCAATTGTATAATTTTGAACTTTTACAAATATCTTTGAAAACTCTTTGTTGTTTTTTTTGTTACGTAAATGCGCTACAGTTTAAATAAATCATTTAAGGTACGTACCACCATCATTGTAGGTCAATGGTGATCGAATTTTGAACGTAAAACCTCCGCTTTTTTGGTTGCCGAAGTACAAATTCCGCCTTACATAAGATTAGCGGTTCTTATTGTCACATTCTAAGCATGTGTAATTGCACTGATTGAATTGAAATATCAAGGTTATATCTTACAAAGACCATGAATTAATCGTTTAACGTTATTATTTGTAATTCTTCCGACTCGACGAAATCGATATGAACGTTATAAAACCGTTTCCTTTTTCGAAAGTAAATTCCATCTCTTCGTATTTATTAATTGTAACATTTTAGCATGTAAATTTTTGGACATTTCATTAACTGCCTTTAAGGTCAGTTGAATTTATTGACTTCGTCTACATCATCAGCAACATCTATTCTTGGCGAGGCTAAATTAACTGTATCTCTTTATCTAATTAACATACATGAAAAATTAATTATTATACAAACAAAGCCCAAAGTTTAATACGATGTCCTTCCGTATCTAATTACTAACAAATTCTATTTCATTTTGTAATTTATAATTGACTAATTCAAATTGTTCCGAATAAACACTATTTGTTTTGTTGCAGAACTTGACCTGATTTTTGCAAATATCGGTGTTATACATATTCTAATAGAGCATCAAGGTCTTAATCTCGTCTTTTTACTAGTGAGTTAAGTTGATAGGAATTTAGTTAATATTTGTGAAACAAGACTAATAGTGTGATTAGTTGGTTTATTAAACCATACCCCTTTATTTCTCTAATTTATATCGGATTATTTAAAAATGTTTGCAATAACATTTCAGTTTGTTCCATTGTTTAAAATTTTTAAAATTTTGAAAACTAATGTTTTCCACTTTCTTTATAGTGCAAATTAAACAATTCATTAAGTAAACAGTACATTTACCATACATAATAAAACTAGTTTCTAATGTAAATGATCTCATTAATGATTTTCATTTGAAGGGGTTAACGCCAATATAGGAAAGCTTCTTGGGTTCAAAAATATTGCCATTAGTAATTAAAATACATACCTACTAATTTCTATTATTGTTCGTTAGTTTGTGCAATTACTTACGTAACTAACTTTTCGCAATAAATAAATAAACAAATAGTAAAATCGATTTGAGATTTAATTATCTGTTAGTGTTGCAATTGTTATCTAAATCTGATTTGTATTGAAATATTCCAATTCTTAATATTAAAAGTTTGGTTAATATGATACAGGGGAAAGTGGGGCTAAATGGTTTCCTTAACATTTGGTTAGGCTAAAACTGTTTAAAAACAAGACTTACCCAGCACAGTTTTTCTGCCAGTAAGCAGATCGTAACAAAACATATTTCTATAGATAAATTGTGTGTAACAATGAAAACAACAGAAATAAAAAACATTTCCCCGAAACAATCAGAAGAGCCTATGGTTGACGTAAAATGACTCCCATAATATGATAAAATTACCTCCTGTATGATTTTCTACTAAAGATTGCATTTATTTGCAAAAATCACAAAAGTACAATTTTTGCTTTTTGAAAAAGTTTGCGCACAGTGCATGAGCCCAATTATGACACAAATTGCACTCGATCCAGATTTCCTTAGATCATGATGTACTAAATAATTCCAAACAAAATATATAGGCTGGATCATCTTCATCAAATACTTTCTTCGTACCCGAACCTTCTAAGGATCAGAAGAGCTGAAGCAAGACCGGGAAACTTCATCGTTGTGGAGAATACCATCAGGGGATGTGCCTAAGGCTGAGTGTTATCGTCCCTGATGTGCTCTTTGGCTTTTTCTAGCAAAGGGATCCCCTGTCAAGGTATACTGACGACATTGAGAACATCCTTTGTGACATAGTACAAGAAGGTTTAGAATTGACAGAGTGATAGTGCAGGTCCGCTGACCTGACTTGAGAATTACCTACGCTGGTAACCTTCACCTGCAGAATGAAGTTTGACTGATTTAAGCCAATCCAGGTTGGTGGGATGGTCGTCGATTTTAGTAACTGAACTGGAAGAAACGTCTGGTAAATATTATCAATAAAGCTACTAGGGCACAGTTAAATTGCAATAGACTCGCAGGCAAAAAATGGGGTTACAAGCCTGAAATACTGCGGTGGATGTATTGCATAATGGTTCGGAGCTTAACACCAGAAAGAGACTCGACAGAGTGCAGAGAATCGCGTGTATATGCATCACGGGAGTAATGCACACCTACCCCACAAGAAGTATTAAGCATTTTTTGAAGCTGACTCCTCTCCATTTTATTATTGACTGGGAGGCTAGGCTAGCGCTACTGCACCTTGAAAGACTAGAAAATGATGGCGGTCCGAGGCTCAATCACTTAAACAGGACCTTACTTAATAGGAACTACCTCTTGTGTTTCTCTCACAGTGACGATATTAGCAGGGACTTCCTATTTGAAGCTAACTTCCAGACGACGCTGGGTAACAAGGAGGACTGGGCGGCCCGGGAAACTTTCTTCGCAGTTCTAGACGACCACGCACCAAATACTACGAGCCCATGGGCAAACACACTAGTACACGTAATAGAATGTTGCGTGCAGTTTAACCTATATCGGGAACATGTTGGCAGACATATCAATACTATGTTGTGTCATTAGCTCAAAAATGCTTAGAACAACAAGGTCACCCTAGCTTGGGGGTCCCGTGCATTCAAGGATTTCTGAGTCTAGGGTTGAGGCAGTCCAAAATCTTGTAGGAGACTTTACAGGTAAAAAGAACAAGGATTACTTAGCAGTTAGCAAAACCACTTAAGAATTATCAAGGGTTTCTTGACGGAACACTGTCGACTTCCCAAGATTGGTGTGGCAACTAACTCGACATGCCGATTTACTTACTTGCGAAATGTAAAACCACGCTTTCCAGAAGGTGGAACTGTTTCGGCAAACGTTTCCTCAAACAGGAAGAGATTGTTCCTCTCAATCCAAGGTCAGTTTTGTAATCTTTCTAAGATTAGTGTGGCAACTAACTCGACATGCCGATTTACTTACTTGCGGAATGTGAAACCACGCTTTCCAGAAGGTGGAACTGTTTTGGCAAACGTTTCCTTAAATAGGAAGAGATTGTTCCTCTCAATCCAAGGTCAGTTTTGTAATTGTGTAACAGTGTTGTAGGTCCAGAAAGGGGGACCTAAATAATAAGTAATGATTCCGTGCTCCACACCCCACATTATATCTATCTACCTGAGCATTTTGTAAATATCATCTTGGTGATAGCTTTTTAGTAGCTTTTACCGCCGTCCCAACTATTCTTGATTTCTCTTTTGTCAAAAGATAGTTTGGTGTACAAGTGAACATTGTTGCTCCTTGAGAAGGTGTTGAACCTTTGTTTTGAACTGACGCTACGGGGAGCGGCGTTATCTCAAATAGCGTACCAAAGTGCTTTCTTTCACAAAGTGACATTCCGCGGAGAACTTTATTTTTCGAATTGTCAAAGCGTGGATTTGCAGTGTTAACTTACGGGTCTGAAATATTATCTTCGGGACTAGTTACCCCAAGTTTAGAACTAAAGATGCAATTTTAGGGAGTTACCATTTTGGGTTGAATCCTCCAAATCTTTTTCAAAAATGATAACTTTATCCGAAGATCTTATCTTATCCAGATGTACTAGGATTTTCTCTTCATGCCAAAAGAAAGTTACCTCTAAAGGTCAATCTCTTGTGCAAGATTGATTATATTTCCAGTCTGAAAATATATTGAGATTGAAGGGAAAGATGCACCAAGTCCATTATTTAGTGTTTTGTATTTTATTAAGTTTGGGGTTAAAATTACGCTTCAGGGAAAAGGAACTGATATTTTGAGGAGCTGTAACAAAAGCAGTTTTATGTCAGTTAATTGGTACCTTCTATTTTACGTGCACACAATTCTATACAAAATATTACACTTTGGTTTCTCTTTTTTCACTTTAAACTGTTTAAAAATAATCTATAGTAAATATATACCAACTATTTAATAGGAAAATGTACTAAGTAGGACGGTACTTTGCGACAAATCGTTACAAGCCGACAGCGGGACGCGTTGTTGATTCTCATAATACGCACACGGAACAGAAAAATAAAAACAATTGGCTAAATAGTTCGTGAGGAATCAACCTTACACTTTTATTCAACAAAGTTTTAGTTGTTTATTCGATTTCAGGTCCTCGCGTTCTTGACAACTGACACTGGACATGCAAATTCGCACGTTTTTTTAGAGTAGGGTTTGTAAAATTAGTTGTAACTTTTGTAAAACTGAGATTTGATGAAATCCTAAGGGAGATGATCAATTTACTGATGATTGTAAAGTACAACTCTGTGGGATGATTTGCCTATAGAAAGTAACTGATTTAATCAAATTCCTTAACTGTTTAGTGAAAAGATGAAATAAACAAGTTAGGACTCGCACAGGTCTATGTTTTGCTCATTACTACTACCCTTTGCCTCACAGTTCTTCTTCGGCATCCTTAACGAGCATATTAGGAACACAGTATACACTGTGTTAGGAAGTTCGTACAAAAAAGTTTTGATTTTAAAGAGAAAGTCTGACGCTTATCCAGTTGTAAAAATATGCAATGGTAGTGTAACAGCCATTTGTAATTTTTATCACTGGCGTGGAGTGTAAGTCATCTAAATTGACTTAGCCACAATGATTAAACCACTAGATGCAATTCGGGAAACAACGATTCTTTTTCTCCATTTTTTTAGACTGGCATATACTTAATAATAATACAAGATTTCATCTCTTCCTCGGTAGCCAGTCGACTAATGGGTTTTCCAAAGTATGTAGCAAAATTTTTCCGTTGGTACCATTTTCACAACTGGATCGGAGTTCAAAATCAAAATTTATTAGTACCTACATATTTTTCCAAAATAGTACTGTTGTGTCGCTGCAGTTTAAGTAGTGAAGCTAATTGTTTAATAACTATGATAGCTTTTACTTTCCGCTAATCTATAAAGATTTTGTTTATCACCAAATGAAAGGAATTTTTGTTCTCAGTTTTCACTAAAAACGTCTGGAAAATAATTGATAAAAGATTTGTATTTGACCGCTAATTTTGGCGTTTACATATTTTAACTAATACGGAGAAAATCAAATTTTAATCGTAACGCGATTATTATTCAGTTTACTGTAATTGTTTTTCTTTACTTATTTTTGGAAGAAGCATAAAACTTTTGATCAAGAGTATAATAAACAAAACAAAATGATGAGAATAATGCATAAACATTTTTTTATGAACTCGCAATACTATCCAGTTTAGACAATAAAAGAAATTATTAGTACGCCATTAGAGGAAAGTGTCTTTTTTTAGTCAATCGGTCTATTTTTTTTAGTAAAGGCTCTAATTAACCAAAACAGGAAATTATTTGCAACTTAGGTTGGGCTAATATTTATAGGCTAATCTGATTATCATCTGGCCACAAGTCTATTTGTCGATATGTCCAAAGTACCATGATTTTGGCTATTCCACTATTGACCATCTTGATACAAGTTGATTCTTCGATATTCCTCCAACAAAGCATGATGTAGGCTCTTTTGCAATTGGTCCCTATTTAATAGCCAAAAGTACATTGACAAATTACTATGTTGTTTATACTATGTACTTATTTTAGTTATTTAACGTTTGTTACGGTAGGTTAACCGGGATGTGGACGTAGTTGCAAAATGTAATTTTTTTGTAGCTTTGTTTTATAAACAACACGTAAACCAGATTTTTACCCGATTTTTGTTATCTAGTCATGAACTCGAGACTTTCAACTATGCGTTTTCTTAGCGCATGGAAAATCATAAAAGATCAATTCTAGCGAAACAACTCATGTGACACAGTGTCGTCTAATTTGGGTCTAAAGGCCATCGTTGATTGGAATTTCTTCCTAACGTTTTGCTAACATGAGTGGCGAAATTCTCCATTCCGGAAGTAGGATGTTGTTACAGTTTTATTTCCCGTATTTAGGACGTATGTCGTGACCAGCCTTAAAACGTGTGTCGCGAATGGTATGTTGCGACAAAAGTCGCATTTGGCGCGCATGTTACTAATTTTCCATTGGCAGAGAGAAAATTACCGACTAGATTTTGGAGACGTACAACGGACATTTTCCTTTTCGTTTGATGCACGCGGGTGTCTTTAGCATATTTCCTAAAGTGAAATTTTTACCAGAAATTATTTAATGTGGGTTACACGATTTCCAATACAAATTGGCGTTTAAGTTTAATCTGGCTAGATTCACCCACGTTGTGTCCGACCTTATGCGCGCATTACGTATGGTACTTAGATAACTCTTGATGGTGCTGGAGTAGCTAATTAAGAACCTTCCATATAAATAGAAGACAACACCACGATTTCGCATTAATTAAGCTGCAGGCCACCGGTGAATACCACGTCTACAGAGATTGGTTATGCTGCATACTTCCAGCGAGGGAGTCAATCGCCTTCTGTTTTCTCTGCACACCTCCCTTAAGAGGAATCCCTGGGTCTATCTAACTTCCCCGAACTGTCCATACCGTCGCTAGCAGAGTACCTTCATTCTCGGAACTACACTTGACGTATGAAGCTCAAGTACATATGACATAAAACGGCTCGATAGTTAATATTTAAATAACTTTTATCGGTGTACGCACATCAACCGGACGTTTGTTTTTAAATCAGCTCAATAAGGGCTGGGGCGCTTTATTTAGAGCGGTTGTCGCGGACACAAAAAGCTTTTTGGTGGGAGGTACCTACCCTTTCATTCTAGTTTAGTTTTAGTGTAATTCGCCGGTTGTAAGTGACATGTGTACGCAGAGCCTTAATAGCAGCCAATTCTTAATTTGAATGATAATTCTAACTCAAGCGTTAACTAAAGCTTACCTGAAATTGGACACCTCAAATAAAAGCCTTATTTATTGTAAGCGAGACTGCTGCTAACTCACGTAACTATATGCGACAGTCTCTCTATTTCTGTCATATTCTCATAATATTTTAAGATTTGTTTTGTTATACTTTGTTTGTCTCTGTCTCTCTCTCTCTCTCTCTGGTTTGTGTTCAATTTGGCATATTAGATTTTAAGTAAAACCAGTTGATCTCCTGTTGATCGGTTTTAATTCTTTCTTTATCCAGCAGGTGGCACCTTGTTAGACCAGCAGTCAAATTTCTTATAGTTATTCAGGAATCCACGCAACCTCCCCACGAAGCCGGACGCTGCTGCCCTAACTACTATAAATATTTTTATCCTCCACTAATTTAGTGCGCTACATCGAGCCAAATTCCCTTTAGTTTTCTTTCTAGGTTGTACCGCTAGAGCCGTCGCTTCTTTTTGTTATTTTGTAAACTACAACTGTTACAATGTATACTGATGATTTCTGCTTCGCAGATTGGATTAATACTGGCGGTCAAATAAAGATTGTTGCTTAGGTATTCTTGAGGATCGAATTCCTGATCTGGTTAAGCATCAGCGATTTTTCCCTTCTGTTGAAATTTTCTGGATGTTTAAAGATCTGAATTGTTTCTCTAACCAATCTGTTGTAATAACCATTGCTAGCAACTTGGGGCTCACAAAAAGTACCCTGTGATCCCGCTGACTTCTTGGTGTTTTGGTGTTTTCCAGACGACAGTTATCTCTCAAGGACCAATAAAAGGCCACGTTTAGTCGTGAATTTAGACGACAATAGTTCACAAACAGACCGCGAAAGCCAAAATCAAATCATGTGTACAGCTGAAAATAAATGTTCACTACTTCGAAGACTTTCGAGACGGTACTATTTAGTAAAAAAATAATAAGGAATAAGTCATTGTTACGTAGGTAACCTTTTTTAAAATTTTTCTACTTCTGCTGTCAGTTTAGTAATATGAGTACATACAGGCGTACATACTGTTCTTCTTTTCTTACCCTGTAAAAGGTGTTACTGGCTTTACCTGAAACAAAAAAAAATCTATAAAATTTTTTTACGGTGTGAATTTTTCTTACCAAATACCACACGAACATAAATTACTTTTTAGTCGCAAATAGGTATGTACCCCGAGTAGTCTTGACCTCAAAAAATGTCGGGGAAATAATTTAAACTTTTATGATATTATAAGTGAAAATATCTGTTATATTGTGATGCGACGGTTGAAAAAAAGTGCTTAAAAAATTTCAATCTAAGTTTAATCTTCAGTTTGTCTAGTAGTTCTGATCTGGAATTTGGAACGGTTGTGTTAAGTCTCAATCGACAAGTTTCCAATTCTTACGAGGATTATTGTATGTACACTAATAAAAAAAAAGTCTACAAATAGAATATATGAATAGAATTTCTATTTTATTTGATGTATATACATATAAGTATAAGTATGATTTGTATACTTTTGTGGTTAGTATGTGAAGTAGCTGAATAGTATGCAAACTAAATAACTCAGATAGCTAACCAATCATTAGTAATAATCCTATACATACTGTACAACTATCAATGATATTATCTAGATAATAATCATTTAAGTTTAAACATTCTTATTATCTCTCTGTGATGTATTCTCTTCAACATCTGTTAACAAAAATAAAGATTTGACGATTTTTGAATTTTAGAAATGAAATAACTGAACTGAATAAGTGAACTAGTTTTTCTTTTCGTCTACATTTCGCATCTAAAACATTTTGACAATTACATTTTTACATAAAATGTTTAACGAGGTTTTTTTTTAATCCAGACGTCAAAGTTGGCGTTGACTTTTTAAATTTGTTTAACAGCCCTAAAAACTGTCAAACAATTGTAGTGCAGTGGTTGGTTCACAATCGCACATCAACGCCAACTTCGATTCCGAATTTTAGAAAAAAATGTTCTTTAATTTAAAATCATTTAAAAATTTACTATGCACAAATTAATTTGTAGCGATTCTATTTCTCTAGACTAAAAATGGTTTAAAATTATTAGTAACCTTGTAGGTAACTAACGCGAGAATTGAGCAAAAACTAGGTCTTTATAAATATTCTTTATCTAAAGATCCTTATGGTGCATAATTTCCAAACGTCCTTCAATTTTTATATGCGTGCAACCAATTACTATTTACATTAATAACTAATTTGTACACAAAAGATAAAGATAAGTACTGTTACAAATGTCGATCAAACATAAACAGGTTGTCAACTTAAGCTACTGATTATTATGCGTGTTTCCTGTCACATTATGATCAATTACTACTGTATATGAATTACACAGTTTACAGAGCCTAAAGTTAACAAAAAATTGGTTGGCAAAACTAACATTGTAAATTAAAGTTGTTTTTTTCTAAATGATGCTGTTTGGTACAACCTTAATCTTTCATTTCAACGATATAATTTTTATTTATTTATGATGCCAGTGTCATAAATTACATATTTTAAAGTAAGATAAAGTTCAAGAACCAACTGAAACCGACATTGAATCTAAATTAGTTGGTAAACTGAAAAGTTTGATTTAGAAAACGACGTTCGTTTTTATTAAGTGATCTAACTCTCAATGAACTTTGTTAAGAAACGAATTCTAAGCCAATTCTCAGAATTTGTTTCTTAACCTAAAAATCGTTATTAGATGTGGTTGCTATTGAAATTAAAATGCGGAATTCGTTATGATAATCGTTGTATATATTTTTGTTTCTCAGTTGAATTAGGTGTCAAGAGTATAAGACAAAATAAACTCTTAAAATTTATTAATAATAAAACTTATTCCTCTTTATTCATTGTTATTTACCTATATTTTCATACTATATAAAGTGACTCTAAAGAAAACAGTACGGTTGTTCATGCTATAATAACATTCAGAAACGAGAAAAGCATAGTCAGCTGCAGCAAAACAAATTACAAACTTATTTTTTAAACTATTTTATTCAAAATTTTTGAAATCGTTAATGTAAACCATATGATATTGTTACAAATGTTTGTTATCGATGTTTTTTTCGCATTCACAATCGCGACGTGATTAAACGCAGCCGAATCGTATTTACACCATTAAAGTTACACAGTCTCACATGTTATAATTTATATCAACTCGCATTTAATGACAACTTATAACTAAACTCGAAAACTATCTGAGAACACTTTTATAGAACCTAAATGATTTCGTTTATTTCGACTTATTCTAGTAACTCCAGTGACGTAACACTACCTCCTCATTAAAGTTGTTCTGACCCAGAACAGCATTACGACATAGGCACCTGTAGAATGGGTCATGACGGTAACGGCAATCTTGTCCATCTCGGCAAAGTTCTTGCTAGTAAAAGAAACACTCTACAGTCCTCATTTGCCCATACAGGTTATGCGGTTGATAACTGCAGACCAACACAACAACCCTTGTTTCCCGGAAAACAACTTCTAACATGTTTTGAACAATCTTCCACTTCAATCGATTTAAACCACAACCGAACTTAGACATAGTTTTTTATTGATGTTATTGATCTCGGCGTCTTTCTTGTGATTCTCTAAAATAATCCACAGGTCCTTATAGATAGGTCTCTGGTAAGACAGTTCCTTTGAAACCCAGTAGAAGATGGAGCGTCTTCCTTTGCGCAGCTTCAGAGTTTGACCCACAGCAGGTTGTTCTCTACGAAGCTCATCTTCTCGTCCAAACAATTTCTTAAAAACAAACCCTCCATCGTGTTCCTGGATCTTGTTATTTGCGTTCCTGACGTACACATTTCAAGTGCGGTATTTTTGGGTTTTGGGTTGACGTTTAAGATTCTTATTGGCACCACGTTCTTAACCATTTCCACTGTTTTTCCAATCAATAACCCTTTTTCTAGATAGTCAGTCACCATTGGTTCTATACAGCAAATGCTGCCAGCCTGGAGATGTTTATTCAGGCATCCCATCACGACGGTCTAAGCCTATCCAGGCAGTCTAATATTTTCTTTTAAAAAACAATAATGTCAATTCCCAGAATAACCTCATCAATGATGTCAGCCACCCGTACTTGATCGTTGAGTACTTCCTTTCCCCAAACCAATGTTTACTTCCATCGTAGGAATTCGTTTGCCAGTCGCCGTTCAAAGAGACACTGCCGTTGGGGATGTCCCTACCGGGGCGGTTTTTAATTTGCGTGAGATACACTTGTTGTAAATGAGAAGTCGAAGAAGTTAAAAAGATTTACAAATAAATTTAAATAGTTGAAATTTAGTACTGAAAGAGATTAGAATAAAGATTAATAAAAGTAAATCAAAGGTAATGGCAATTGGAGAATAAAAAGTAAACATGAAAATTGAGAATGAAGGACAGAGCAACAAAAAAAACAAGATACAAGCAGTCGAACTGAGGTACCTAAGAAAAATAAAAGGTATTACAAGAAGAGATAGACTACGAAACACAGAGTTAAGAAAAGAACTGGAAGTAGAAACTAAAATTTATAGAGAACAGGCAACTGTCGTGGTGGGGTCATCTAGTAAGAATGAACGTAAAAAAAGCAGATAACACGAAAATTATTCAGTTAAGGTATAGGAACATGATATGTCAGCAGATGTGTGCGGAAACTTGGGTACAGCGCCTACTTCAATATTTCGAAGCAAGCCTAACTTGAATGCTTTGACTACTTTGTTGTTAGACTACAAACATACTTAGAGATTATGCAGAGATCGCCAGGTAATCATCATAAATACTTTAATGATGTTAAATTATAAATAACTTTTTAAGAAAAACGTCTAAATACAATCAAGCCTTCGAAGAGCAATTGTAAGCGCTTTAAGAATAACTCAAAAAATGCATTTTTGTGCGCTCAAGTGGATTATGGTTAATGAATAAGACAACAAAAATAATTTCGGATTACCAAGTCGATTAACAAAATGCTACTGTATGTAGTACTTGGTGATGTTATTATAATCTCAAGAGCAAGAACCCCAAGAAAGAAAACTTTCGCACTTTTAAATACTTTACGAACGATTATGTTGCCTGGAAAAATTGGCTCCATTGTAATTTAGTTGTATTGCGGGTGACCATCGCCTAGATTTCTTCTGATGGCAGTGACAGGGACATTTTTTATTTTGAGGTCCTAGTAAGTAATTGAGAAAATATATTTGGAACAGGTTGGAGTGGAATATAGACTGTTTGATTTACAGTTTTATAAAAGTAAACTTAAATACTAATCATTGTGGTTTTTAATTTCATAGTGAACAAATAGTTATTTATGATACAAGTGTATGAAGTAAGGCTTTTATGCACGAGTTGCGGAGACTGCAGGTTTCGTGTAAATTTTACACTGAATCAATCTTCAGTGCTTTCTGAATATATTTTCTTATAAACATTACATTGGTCATCATCTTCTGTTTTATCTTTTGTAATGCTGTGATTTCTTAATGTTAGAGGGACTTCTTCATTTTCAGAAATATCATCCATTGAGCCAGAATCTTTATCTACATTTGACAACGCATCGCTGCTGCTACTACTGCTTGCCATGTTTCGTACAACCTTGTTCTTCTTCTGACTAGCTTTACCATTTTTCTTCTCATCAGTTTTCTTCTTTTTGGCCTTCTTGTTACTTTTGGTTTTGTTTGATTCCAGATCTGTTAAATTTCTTTTGAAAATTTGTTTCACATGTTTTAAGTTGCGTTTCTCAGTGTTTTCGTTTTTAAGATATTTATCATATTTTCTAAAAGCAATCTATCTTTTTCAGGAGTTTTAGTTATAATCGTGGTTTTATCTTTACGTTGCTTCTGTTGGAATTTATACTCGGATGTTATAGTATAGTTATACAAAAAAAAAAACAAAAGGTTGGTTGTTAGTTACGTGTTAGTAACATTATTATGTCAATAAAAAAGATCCTAATTCATGTCGATTTATGTGTTTAAGAAAGGTTTATGAGTTTGTTTAAGAAAACCTTACATTAATGGCGACCGTGACAGGACATTACGTAATTTCTGATAAAAGTAAGAGATATGAATATGGAGGAAATTAAGAAGGGAAGAACCACGCTGAGGGTTCTGTCTCTAAATGTATAAAAAGACTGGAAATTGAGTGTAAGAAAGAAAAACCAGATAAAAGTATTTTGATAGGACAGCTTCGCATGCTTGAAGTAAGAGTAGACGAATTAAATGTCAAAGATGTAGAGTTAATGAAGGAGTTAGTTAGTGTTGGGAAAAGTGAAGAAGATTTATGTACAGAACAAGATTCAATTGATGATTATGCTAGCAAATATTATGTCATTAAGGCTGCGGTAGAAGAACGCATCAACGAGCCGCCATCTCCTGAGAGAAGTGTAGTTTCAGAGGCAGGTAGTGTCAGTGCTAGAGTTTACAGTAAAACAGCATCCGAACACAAGTTAAAAAACAAAAAGTACCCTAAGATTGAACTGCCAAAATTTACAGGAGAACCAAAAGAATGGATAAGATTTTGAAATATTTTTAAGAACATTCATGAAGATTCTAAAATCACAAAAGAAGATAAGTTTCAGTATTTATTGCAGTGCATGACTCCTAAATCCAAATCGTTAGAAGTACTGACGGGGTATAGACCGATTGAACTACCAAGTGGCGACAATTATTGCAAAGCAGTGGAATGTTTAAAAAGACGCTTTGGGAGAAAGATCTTCTTACAGAGGTATATGTTAGAGAGTTGTTAACTATATTTTTGCAGAATTCAATCTCAACTTTACCATTAACCTCTTTGTACGACAGTTTAGAATCCCATATCAATTCACTAGAGACATTGGAGACTTGTGGAGTCCTATGTGCCAGAAGAGGTGCTAAAGGTGTGGAATAGAATGGGGAGAAGCGTAATACAAACGGAACCTGAAGAAAATGACGTTTCCTCCAGTAATGATTGCACCGGAGACAATAGAGTGAGAAAATTGTTGAATTTCTTGAGGGATGAAGTTGAAGGTAACGAAAGAATTTCTCTGGCTAAAGCTGGTTTTAAGGCAAAAGGTGAGCGTACTCGAATGCAAACTTCAAAAGTTCCCACTGCAGCTGGACTTTTAAACAATTCGCATAGTAATCATAATAATTCTACTAAAAAAGTGTGTATATTTTGTAAGGATATTCGACACACAACTATTGATTGTAAGTGTAAGTTAACTTTAGAGCAAAAGTGGGATATTTTGAGAGCAGAAGGCTACTGTTTTAAATGTTTAAAACCGGGCCATAGGGCTTCATATTGTCGTGTTTTTATTAAAAGATGCGAGACGTGGGAAATTACATTATAAAGTCGTATGTCCGGGTGTAGAGTCCAAACCAGGCAGTGGAGTTGGTGTCGCGAATGGCCATGGGCCTGATGCTAAGGATAAGATGATTTCGATTAATAATTCCGTTATTCAGACAAATCAAACTTGCGTTTTTACAAACCTTTGTTGTTGGCATCAGGTCCAAGGATGGGACATTGCATCAAGTTAGAGGTCTGTTTGATAGTGGGGCGCAGCGGTCATATGTAGCAACATGTCTAGTTAAGAAACTTGGTTTGTCGTCAAAAGAAAGCCTCAGTCATGCACTTTTTGGGGGATGCATAACACAAGCACAAGATCACCAATGTTACAGAATTGTTGTTCAGAGTTTAGTTGGGGATTTTTCTTGTTATGTTAATGTACTTAGTCAAAATTGCATTTGTAGTAATCTCCCAAGAGTACCAGAAAATGGGTGGAGCAGTTGAAAAAACATGACATTTTTTGGCAAATGTCGGAGAAATCGAGCTATTAGTCGGCGCTGATGCAATGGGGGCACTGTTTACTGGTAAGAAATTTGAAATGGAAAAAGGTCTGTATGCAGTAGATACGCTTTTTGGCTGGACGCTTATGGGTAAGTTACAATTTCCAGCTCCTGTGTGTGAGAATGTATGCATGAACACTGTTGTTAGATGTTAGCACAAGAGCATACTATTGCTGACCTGTGGTCGTTAGACGTATTGGGAATCACTGACCCTATCGTTCAAAAGAGCAAATTGGAGTTATTAAAGGAGACTAATGACCATTTTAACGATACAGTATCTAGGGATGCATCAGGTAGATACATTGTCCACATGCCATGGCTTTCTGATCACCCCCCTTTGGGAACAAATTTTGGTTTAGCTATACAATGTTTGAATAAGACCATTAAAATGATGGAATTTAAGAAGTTAAGGAAGGCATATGACGATGTTTTCAAGATATGGGAGACAGAGGGCATAATAATGGTAGATGAAAGTCCCAACCATAATGTTGGGCACTATTTACCTCACCGTCCCGTCATAAAAGACAGTGGTACTACAAAAGTAAGACCTGTCTTTAACGCATCCGCTAGTCAAAACCTTATCCAAGTTTAAATGAATGTGTTTCAAAGGGAGCTAATTTGATAGAGCTTGTGCCAGTTATACTTTTAAGATTTCGATGGAGGCGTTTCGCAGTAAGTGGGGACATAACTAAAGCATTCTTGCAGATTGGTCTGTATAAACCTGATCAAGAATATTTGAAGTTTTTATGGAAGGATCAGGATAATAATTTAATTGTATATAAGCATTGTCGCGTTGTTTTTGGAATTTCTTGCAGTCCGTATTTGTTAGGATCAGTTCTGAATCATCACATAGAACATTGTCAGAATAGTAAGGAAAACGCTTATGATAAATATTTAATTGCTAGGTTGGCGCAAAGTTTTTACGTTGATAACTGTTTGGCTTCATTAGATGATGCAATTCAAGTTAAAGATTTTGTTCAAGAATCCACCCGAGTTTTACAAGAAGCTCAGTTCGAGCTCAGAGGGTGGAGTCAACCATCGAACCATATTTTAATGCGGAGAGTAAAACTTCATCTATCTTAGGGATAATTTGGGATAGGGAAGATGACACACTATCAATCAATAAACAACTTTTAGAGTTTAAAGTAAATGACTTAGAACACATCAACAAACGTAAAATTCTGTCTGTGGCTCATAAAGTTTTTGATATAGTTGGGTTTACTTGTCCAGTGATGTTGTATCCAAAACTACTTTTACAAGAATTATGGGAATTAAAATTGTCTTGGGATGAAAAGTACCTGAACCATTTGAGGAACAATTCAGACAATGGTGTTATGAATTAGACGAGTTAGCGTCAATAAAGATACCAAGATGGGTTCTGAGTGTAGGAGATCCTACTGAAGTTGGTTTGCATGTTTTCAATGATGCCTCATTAGTTGCTTATGCTACAGTTATATTTTTGCGGTCAGAGTATACTGATAGAGTTATACTTAGTATGATAGCAGCCAGGGTAGGGTTCTGCCCAAGAAAAATTGACTATACCGAGAGCGGAGCTTTTAGCCGCTTGTATGGGGTTCGACTGAGGCATTCATTTAGAAAGGAGCTTGATAATATCCATTGCACCTATTGGAGCGATTCGACAACAGTTTTGTATTGGATATTAAATAAAGAAAAATGGAATATATTTGTTAGCAATCGAGTCAAGGAAATCTGAGAGGGTCGTGCGAGGGGAGGAATGGAGATACGTTCCTGGACCTAGGAACCCCAGTGACTTGCCTTCGCGGATGCTTCAGTAAGAAGCTTGTAGAGTCTCGATGGTGGGAGGGGCCCCTGTTGGCTATGCAGTCATAGGGACGCTTGGCCTGTTCCTGAATTTAATGTCGATATGAATGAGGTGACACGAGAAAAAGAATTACAGTTGTATCAGGAATGGTAAATGTGACCGCGTTAGAGAATTTTTACAAGTATTTTTCCAAATTTTCAAAAATTGTCAAATTAGTAGCTTGGATTCGACGATTTGTGAATAATTGTCTTAAGAAAACTAACAAAATAAAGGATTAGTGTTGAGCAGTGAGGAAATTCGTATTGCTGAAGAAACTGTGTGGAAGTGGGTGCAGACAGAAGAGTTTAAGGATATAAATTCGCAAACTTTGGCTTCACTTAATCCTTATCTAGACGAGTCGGGAGTAATCCGTTTAAAAACAAAAATATCTCGAGAGAGACGACTCGCCAGATTTTTGTCACCCTATTGTTCTTCCTAAAACACACCCAGTAGTGATAAGGCTGATTGGTGAAGTGCACGAAAACAATTCACGTTGGATTGTTGACTTTAATGGGTATTTTAAGAGAAAGATATTGGATAATTGGTGGGAGCAGTTTGTCAGATCTGTTTTTAATAAGTGTGTAATTTGTAAGAGATATAAAGCAAGTAGTTTAAAAGACCCCTTCCTCTTCCCCGTGATCGCGTTCGTGACGCAATGGTTTTTGAGACGGTGGGAGTAGATTTGACAGGTCCTTTGTATTTAAGAGGTGATAAGAAAGTGTGGATTCGTATCTATACCTGTGCAGTATACAGAGCGGTACATCTTGAGCTGCTCACGTCACTCTCAACAGAATTTTTTATTGGGGTTCAGACGTTTTGTCAGCCGTAGGGGTCGACCTAGTACAATCTTTAGTGACAATGGGTCCAATTTTAAGGGTCTGAATAATTTGTTTAATTCTTTAGATTGGGATAGAATCTCAACATATTGCTCTACTCAACAAATTAAATGAATTTTTCTACATCCCACTGCTGCTTGGTGGGGGCTGGTGGGAACGTTTAATTCGTATTCTAAAAGATTTGTTGAGAAGGGATTAGGGAGAGCTTGTCTGACTCATGAGGAGATGAGTACCATACTGAGTGAATGTGAGATGATTATGAATTCAGGCCACTGACTTATGAGTCATCAGATGCTGGAGAACTCAGACCAATATGTCCCAACTATTTTTGCAAGAGATTAAAGAGTAGGTACTCCTGCATGTGACATTATTGATAAGAACCATCTATCTAAGAGAGCGCGTTATCGACAGAGGTTGAGGAAGGAGTTGAGAAACAGATTTCGACGAGAATACTTAGGAATGCTTAAGTTTGGTAAGACAAATAAAACAAACGATTGTCCACGTAAAGGTGATATTGTGCTTGTGGGTGATGACAAATCTAAGTGTACTGATTGGCCTATCGGACGAATTATTGATCTGTATAAGAGCAAGGATGGAGAGGTAAGAGTAGTAAGGGTGAAAATAGTAAAAGGCGAAATAGTTCGCCCAATTCAAAGAATTTACCCATTAGAAGTCAATAGTGACAGTAACCTTTCTGACCCATCTTTGATAGAAACTCCCGGGTCAAGTTATGTTTCCAAACCTGTGACTGATGCAGCTCAAGGTGCCTATGACGACAAATCCTGCCGAAACGGACGTGCCAACGATTATGACAACCAGGGTAGGAAGGGTTGTAAAACCTCCTGCTAGGTATCAGTAACCATTTGTTTTCTTTTTTGATGAAGTTACTGTATACCTAACTAAATTTTGTTCTCAAAAACTATACCCACTATTAATTGTAAGTTTGTTTTTTTATGTTATGTACTAGTACCTAAGTAAATTAAATTTTGTTAATTATTTGGTGGGAGAATGTTAGAATTTATAGTAGAATGTTATAGTATAGTTATACAAAAAAAAAAATGAAAGGTTGGTTGTTAGTTACGTGTTAGTAACATTATTATGTCAATAAAAAAGATCCTAATTCATGTCGATTTATGTGTTTAAGAAAGGTTTATGAGTTTGTTTAAGAAAACCTTACAGCTTCCTAGTAGGTTTTCGAGGTAAAGCTTTTATGAAATAGTTGAATGGTCTCGGAAGTTACAAAAGGGTAAGCAGAATTTTAAGCTTTATCATGTGAAACTTTAGTATCGAAATATTTAGTGGCTCATTCAGAGTAGATCAGGTCATGTCTCTTTTTGGCAGATGTTCCAGGTTGTAGCTCATACGAAGTAGAGGGACCAAATTGAAACTCATTTGAGGTAGATGTTCCAGGTTGTGACTCGTTTAAAGCAGAGGTCTAGCTTAGACTGACTTAAAATCGAAAGTAAAACGATTCGGGCATTTGAATTAATTTTAGTATCAATAAGGTAAGAAGATCTATGGGACAGTTCTTCTTTATTTGAAGAAGATTCGTCACTGTTTTCAGCTGAACCAGTGGGGGTCTTACGACACTGTGATCGGTCTGTCACGAAAACAGGTAAAAAATCTTCATCTGAGAAAATATTTTATTAATTGGCTATATCGAGTGTTCTTAAAACCAGAAGTTATATTATTTATATTAAAAGTAGCATAGAAAGAATCTTTAGTAAGTTGGGCCACATTATAAATTGTGGCAGTTTTGCTATGGTTTGAAGTCATCCAGTCATTCATGCTAACTCTATACCGAACTTTGAATGTCCGAATGTTCACTGAGGGGTTGAACGTTGACTGCAGTGAAGTGGAAAGGTTAGTATCATTATGTTATTTGCTCGGGCATCAGCACCACATTTATAGTAATATGAATCTTATGGTTGTCGAGAACTATTAAAGCCGGTGATTCAGCACTCAGCTTGACGAAGTGAACAAAATGTTTTAAAGCTTTAAAAAACAATCTTCGGTTATCCACCCAGACACATTTGCAAAACCTATGAGGGGTGTTTTGATGATCTTTGATTATATCTTTGAAAAAGTCTTTAACAGTAGTCTGGTTCATCGCACTGCTTCGCTTCTTAGCAACGTAGACGTTGCAACACAATGATGTCAGCTGGTAGCGGGTCATCTTGTTGTTCTACGTAGAGAAGTGTTTTCTTGATTGCGCTTTATCCCTCAGTGTGACTGGATTTGCTAGTCACACCCCCTCGGTTGATGCGGCATCTTCGTCGTCACTGTTTCTATTTTGGGTCACTAACTTGGCTATAACCTCATCTGAAAGTTCATTTTGTCGATATTCATCCATTCTTTAACATCTTCATACGATATTGCTTCTGTTACGGGAAGTTTGTTTAAAAGGTCACTTAAAGGTATTGAATCGTTGTCATCAAAGTCGTCTTGGTTTTCAGATGACTCAATTGTATAATTTTTTGGGTTAATGTTAAAAAAACCACATTTTGAAAATGGACGAGCCCATTCAGGCGTGTTTGTGGTTTGCGTACATCACCGGAATAGCTTCCACGTTCACATTTTTAAAAGCACGAGGTTTTTTAGCTTTGCCTATTAATAGCATTTTAACTTTATGGTCAACTGACCGATTTACACAACACAGGACTGTAACTCTCTCCTTACGTTTTTTGTAACCGGGAACTGATTGTTCCTGCTTTGCTGCTAGGGTTTTACTTGGCAACAATTTAAAGTTGAGTCCGGTTTCATCGCAATTGTAAATTTGTTGCGGGCTTAATTTGGTTTTCCTAACGATCTTCTTCAACTTATTCATAAAAGAATTAAGTTTATTTTAATTGTGTCCGCTGACAAAGCTTGCCGGAAATCGTTAACTGCCTTACGCCGTATCCCCTCTTCCAACGATCTAGCCAGCTTTGACTAGCTGTGAATTCTTCTTCTCTTTAAAAAATTCTAAAGCTTTGGCTTGCAACAACGGACCAGATAACGGACTACCCTTATCTCTCATCTGCTGGAACCATATAAACAACGCCTCCGATGTTTGTTCACAGTCACTGTTTTTCATTATTTTCCTCTGTGTTGCAATGTCTTCGTTGCGCGTTATTTGAAAGCGTTGACTTACCCACTGTTTAATCTTTTCTTTTCCTCCTCCTATCGCCAACAGTCACTTCATCAATGCCGAAATCACTTACCACCTTTTTTATAGTTTCACTCCGATCTAACCGTTTAATTGCATTAAGTTTATGTTCTAAAGAAACACAACACGTTTTCTTTTCGTACTCATATCGATTTTCAACAAGCGACGGACAAATAGAACTTTTTAATTTTCACTTGCACTAATACTGACGAATGAAATATGAATTCCGCCAAAAGCGGCAAGTGGGGGCGCGTTGCAAGCTTCTTACAGTTGCAAATTTAATCACGCAACAGTTGAAATTGCACGTACAAAGAGATTTTTTACGTATGTACCTATTTAGACTCAGATAATACGGAACCTCGGTTAATCAAAGCTCGATAAAACGAGGTTCTACTATACCACATTGACAATCACTACTGTTAATAATGATGAATTAAGCAGCAGCAACAGCATTGGTAATGTCACACTCTCTTTAAACCTCAAGTAAATGACGTTTATTTTGTCTCTTACTTAAATGTATTACTAATAGTCAGTCAAATAGCAAAAAGGAAATACTGTTATTTTTAAGTCAAATGGTGCAAAAATTTATAATTCCCTTAAAAAGTTATTGGTTCTGCTTTCTTTGGAAAATAACTTGTTTAGGATGAACATGTCAACCACTGATTATGGTTCAGCAATATTAAGCGTTTCTTTTAACAAACAGTACCATTTGTGACATCGGCGCTTAGCTCATGTAAATTCATCAAGTTTAAAACAAATTAAAAATAGGTTAATTGAATGCGTATTTCCTGATAATTTTCCATCAGATTTTACATGAAATCTGTATAATGGGGAAAACTCACCGATTACCATTTGATTCCAGTAAAATCAGTCATTGCAAATTTTAGAACTAGTGCATTTTGATGTATGTGGATCAATGCAGATAAATTCACTGTCTGATTGTAGATATGTACTATCATTTCTTGATGACTACAGTCATCATAATCAACTGTGTCGACAGATATGTAATAGTTATTTACGAACGAAGTTCGGGAAGAACTTTTTCCTACATGAGCGCGAATGCTAGAATAATCTTCCCCCAAGAGATTTGTACAATATTTTTGTATTGAGCAAATATTCCGTTTATAAATTTAGCAACTATTTTACATTAATGTCAAATTTTAATATAGTTAGCAGAGTGCTATGAGTTGACGTTTTTAGTTGTAGTAATTTACATAACGGATAGATGGCACTATAAATTTTAATAACTTTGTGTGTACATTTTTCAAGGTTAATTCTTGTTTTCATTAACAAAACCATTGGGAAAATGATTTTTAGCAACTAAAAATTATATTTGGATTACGATGTTATTATTTCAATGCCTGTGAATGTCAGCGTTTTGGTGTAATTTTCCCGAACTGATGCGGGAAAAATAGCTTTCCTGATTGGCTATACACTTATATCAAATGTCATTTCCCAAGCGGCGTGACAAAAAGCAATTACATAAGTCGATCCTTCCATAATTATAGCCAACTAGTGTTAGTAATAAAATGCGTGCTGTCAACTATATACACAGTTGATACACGCATTTGTACAATAGTGAACTTACACTTGAGTTTTCTCACCCTGAAGAGTCCCAAAAAGACGAAACAGCTGTCGAGTGATTTTCGGTGTTTACTTTGTTATTGTACAACCTCTTGCAAACTTGCAGCAAGCGATTCGAGATTTTTATGTTTGCTAACACTAGTTGGGTATAATTATGAAAAGATCGACTTATGTAACTGGTTTCACCTATCTGTCGACATAATTGTTTAATGCAATGCATTTACGTACGTGATCGTTAACGCGAGTCGACACTAGGTGTCGTAAAAACTTATTGTTCGAACTAGCCTTAAGTACAATCGATGCCGAATATGGCTATGTTAGCAGCAACACAGAAGCTTTATGACTACGCGGTTTAAGTTATGAACTTAGCTCAGATTTAAAACCGACTTTGTAGTATGTCGATAATCAGGACCTCAACATTTGCGCTTTAAACGGTGCTTGCCATGCACGCACTAAACATTTTGGCGTGCGGCATCATTTCTTGAAGGAGAAGATTGACGAGTAATAAGCCTTGAATATGCAACACACATTCAATGGTTGCAGACTCCTTGACTAAGCCATTGGACAAAGTGAAGTTTGCAAAGTGTAGGTACTAGGAAGAGGTGGTAGAAATTAGGGGTTTGTTTGAAATATTTTTCAACACCCTCCCTGTTGATTGTAGGCTGGGCGACTGTAACTTAGGTGATTATATATATCATACGTCTGCCAGTCGTAATTCGTATTAATAGAATATATCGTTGCATTTATTTTGGTATTTTACCTATACCTATTATAATAAATACCTTAAAAGGAAATCACAGTTTTTAACAAAATTGTTGTTTCAAGAAGTGTATACATCGACGGATAAATTCGACATCAGCGCTGTGTCAGCACCATGTCACGAATTTCAACGTCATGGACCCTTTGGCCTAATGCATGAAGAATCTTAGTCTATGAGTTTATCCAATGCGTTACGTGCATAAATTAAAGTTATTTAAAAAGGTACACACATGCGATTTACGACACAGTATACTAGCAGGTGGCTCAAAATTAGTCTTTGACTCTTTAATTAATTTGTAGTTATTTAAAGAAGCCAATCAAAGAAGCGCTTAGGAGATAGAACAGACAGTATAGAGGTGGACGAAGAATTAAAGTGTCTCCGGTGCTTTTAAATACTTAACTATTAAGCTAGGGTGCGTCAGAACGAAAAAGCCAAAAACTTTTCGTCTCACATTCTCATTTCCTATCAACCTCTGTTCTGATGTCTACTACTTTTGAAACACATAGTGTATTTTATTTGTGCTGAGGTAATGTGTAGGGCACACTGACGTACCTACATGTTAAGCAGGAAGAACTTTTCTTCCGTCCCTTCATTTATCTTTTTAAAAGGTTTCTGAAATGTTTTAAATATTTATGTAGCATTTAAATTATTAATGTATCTGTGACTATAAAAAAAGTAGGTATACAGGGGGGAGCACTACCAACAAATTATTCTATAGCATTAAAACGACAAATAATGTTGAGAAATTTTAAGGCATACATATGTCAAGATTATTTGAACCACATTTTAAAAATATTTTGAATTGTACAGGGTGCTCTAGAAACACGTACCATATCAAAGTTAGGTTATTTTAAATAGTACACCATGTATTTTTTTTCTATTTTTGAATTGTTCGATAAAAATAATGTATGTTCTTTAACATGTCCCTATACCTACTTACTTCTGTTTCTGAGATAAATCGATTTTACCTGATTTGCAGACCTCCAAAAAAAATGCAATAACTTTAAGATAAATAAGAACAAGCAACTTTGGTTTACACCACCTTACTAAGAGCCTTCAACATCTCTTTTGCAATGTTTATATTATAACTTTATAATCAATGCTATTATATGTTATGATGTACAGGGTGTTTTAATACTACCGCATAACACTAACGACTTAAAACTTAAATAACTTGTTTAACTTAAATGTAGCCTGTTGAAAATTGGAACTAATTACCTTTTAGTCCGTATTAGGGTCACCAACCCCTAACTCTGATAGTTTTCAAAATATTTTAAAATTTGATAGTTTAACAATTTACGATGCACTGGTGTCTAAGTTACCTGTAAAATATCTGCAATATGGACATTATCTTGCAACTTTCAGTTTTAAATATTTACCTTAAAAATATTCCCTCAGTGCTGACGCTACCATTTTTCAAGCAGAAGTAAAGCCATCCACATGGTGGCAGAACATCTCCTCACCAAAAACCGATGTAAACAGCACATAAGCATCATGTCGGACAGTCAAGCGGCATTAAAAGCACTACAAAGTAATAGATTGAGATCACACATGCTACACGAGTATCATCAGGCCCTAAAATCAACTGGCGGACAAGAAAAGTTGAACTTGTCTGGGTGGCAGGGCATGAGGGAATAGGAGCAATGAAGAAGCAGATCAGCAGCAATAAACCTTTATGGGTATCTCTTATGTGGCTTCCAGAGGATTATGGGGGTTATTACCAACTGGCCAACAATATAAGAGAACCTAGTAATTTGCCAGGTCTTAAACATTCTAATTTTCTTGCCGTAAACAGAAGAAGGGAGAAGTGTTCCAGAAGGAGTTAAAACTACTCTGTGGTATACTAACAGGGCACATCCATTGCAGGAATCACTTGAAAAAGATAGGACTGGTACTGTGGTGAAGAGGTGGAGCGCATGGACTACATCATTATGAGGTGCCCAGCCCTGTGCCTAAAGAGATACAAACACTTAGAACTCATCTTCATTTTGGAAGAAGATCTACTAAAACTCCCGACTAAGGATCTGATCGAATTTGTCAAAGACATATATCTTTCCTAAGTCCAACTAGAGGGGGCACAAAGATCTAATCTGGTCGCAGTGCAGGAGGTTCTTTCCATGACACTCACCCCATTCCTAATCATAATAATAACCTGTTAACTAATAACATAATGCAAATCTCTCTAATAGTAGGACGATAATTTTTATAGAATTTTTTTAACAAAGTCAACAATGTTTACAGTGTCATCGATTTTTGCTGAAACTAATAACGGTTGATGTTGTTTGCGACAGGTGGGCTAATTCGACTGACTCTTAGAGCCCGGTATAACTCTTTAAGCACATTTGTTATTTTGTTCTGAAAATTTTTTAAGGTTATTATTTAAAGCTGTATTGGCCTATACATTAAAAAATGTTTGCAAGATAATGTTCATTTACTGATATTTCACAGATAACGTAAACTCCAGTACATTGCAAATTGTTAAACAAGTAAATTTTAAATATCTCGAAAACTATCAGTAAGGGTTTGGTAACCTAATACCGATTGAAAGGTAACTAGTTCCTGATTCCAACAGGCTACAGAAATGCAGGGCGTTCCATTTAAGTTAAGCAAGTTTTTTTAAGTCGTTAGCGTTATGCGGTAGTATTTAAACACTCTGTACATCATAACATAATAGTAAATATTAAAGGGATGTTGAGTATTTTTGGAGCGTCTGCAAATCCGGTAAAAGCGATTTATTTCAGAAACGGACGTAAGTTAATGAACATACATTATTTTTATCCTACTACTCAAAAATAGAAAAATACAGGGTGTTCCGTTTAAAATAACCCAACTTTGTTATAGTACGTTTTTCTGGAGCACCCTGTACAGGGTGAGTCAGTTTAGTGTTCCCTGGGGGGTTTCGGCCACTTCCCAACATTTTACAGGAAAAGTAAACTAAAGGGTGTCGAGCCTGAATTTTGGGAATTTGAATGCCGCAAACCGCATCCTGCTTTATTTTCAAAAAAAAGATACAGGGCGTTTTTCACATTTGGTCCAAAACAAAACTGCTCATAACTTTTTATTCATGAAAATCCTTAAATCTCTTTGCGCATTATACAAGCACTTTTAAATACAAAACCAGTGGCGTAGCCAGAAATATTCTTAAAATAATTTTTTTGCTTATTTATTAAATTTTTTTTTATATGGCAGCCATATTTAATTTGTTTGTCATTAGATTTCTTATTTTTCGTAGATTAAAAAATGTAAGAATGTCATGGTTTTGTTTGAAAAGTTAGTAAAAACAATTTTGTATAAAAATTTTAGAGTGCAGGAAGGTATTATATATTTTTATTTTCTTTCTAATTCTAATTGTACTACTCATGATATATATTTTTGTTCTATAAAACTACCTCCTGCACCCTAAAATTTTTATAAAAAAATTGTTTTACTAATTAACTAACCATGACATATTTTTTAATCTACAAAAATAAGAAATCTAATGACAAACAAAATTAAATATGGCTTCCATATAAAAAAAAATTAAATTTAATAAATAAGCAATAAAAATTATTTAAAGAACATTTCTGAGTACCCCACTGGTTTTGTATTTAAAAGTTCCTTGTTATAATGTGAAAGCAGATTTCAAAATTTTATAAATATAAAAGTTATGAGCAGTTTTTGTTTTGGACCAAATGTGAAAACGCCCTGTATCTTTTTTATTTAAAGATATAGCGGATGCGGTTTGCGGCATTCAAATTTTCTCAAATTCGAGCTCGACACCCTTTAGTTACTTTTCCTGTAAAATGCGGGAAGTGCCCGAAACCCCCAGGGAACACTAAACTGACTCACCCTGTACAATCGAAATATTGTTTTCGAATGTGATTTCAAATAATCTGGATATATGTATGTCTTAAGATTTCTTAAACTATTTGTCGTTTAGTGCTTCAGAATAATTCGTTGTTAGTGTCCCACCCTGTATAATCTGATATCTCATATGAACCTACAATTTATGCAACTAACAATACACCTACTAATTCAATGTCTGCTTAGTTATCATTAATTTATTTATACCGGGCGATCATAAAACTTTTAGATAAGGTGTGGGCAATGACTTCGACATGATCAAATTATTCATGTTTTTATAACTTCAGCTAATAAACGTCCATTGATTGTCAGTGTTTTTACAATTAACAGGAATGGGCATATACCACTGTTGTTCGTTTGGCGAAGTTTAGATGTATCGTATGTGCAGCCAATAAGCATCATGTTATCATAGACATCACAAATTTGCTAATGTCAAAATCATAGTCACACCTTATTCAAAAACTCTATGATCGGCTCAGTATGCATCTGAGTCATGAAAAAATCTCAAAAATATTTTAATGTAATATTTCCTGTACATATTAATTGAATGTCCAATCTGTAAAAATTGCCAGACTTATGCCTCTTGAATCCAGGTCCATTTTTGAAAACATGCCTGGCGTGATTGAAAACATACACGTTATGGTTCATAAACTTTACAGATTCTAATCTTAAAATATAAAATACAACTTTACATAGCGCCCTTACTTTTAATCTTACATATAATCGGTTAAGGTGAGGAAACAAATTTGAAGAATTCTTCGTTTCTTTAGCCTTTGTTACTATTTTCTTCCAATAAGATCAAATTGACCACTTTCCTATTCTCGGTTGTACTATCTTCCTCTGAATCTGAGCTGCATTCGTCTGAACTAGATTCTTCCTATTTAAACCAGGTAATATCCCGGCCAAGTTAATCCCGATTTCCATTAAACATATTTTTGAAGATGTTTCCTGGTCTTGTTGTTATCTAAGTGACATTTTCCTCTTCCCTATCTTCAGACTTGTCTTCCAATTTTGATATTTTGCCTGTCGTCCCCATTTTCGATACTTGCTTTGAGAAAGTATCAGTTTTGTAACAATCCCTCCTTTAAGTAATTTCGTTTGTGATGAATTACCGCCCGGCTCTTGCTCTTGGCTTGTTACTACTGATTGTAATTTCTTGCTCGATATATTTTTCTTGGAAATGAGCAACTCTACCCGATAATCAGACAATTCTCTTTCTTCTTCAAGATTTTTCGACGATCGGCTGCTAGTTTACTTTGATCTACAAGATCTAGAAACTCTATCTCGTCATCATCAAGTCCTTTTATCATATTTTCTAAAAATTATTGTGTACAAGATTGAAGGTTAGCATTGATCTTACTTAGTTGTGCGCTTCTTCATACTCTAAGTCTTTACGTTGCTTTTGTTCTTGCAACGTTCGTACAAGCTTCGAGACTCATAAGGTTGCTCAGGAACTTCCAAACGATGTTAAACGAATATTTGCAGTAATAACAAACAATTATGACGTTAAAATGAAATAGAACCTATAGGATCATCAGCTTTTTCTAACTCGTTCCCATTCCTCTTGTTTTTTCCTTGCTTCGGCTATTTCGTTTTCAGTAATGCCCGAACTCATTTTAACTACTTTATTATAGAAACAATTTAAAAGGTTCTTAATTCCGATAAATATGTACGATAATTCATGGACACAAAATGACAGGTCGTGGAAGCAAATATTCTTTGGTGGAAGTAAATTTTGAATGTTCAGATCAAGGTTAAAAATTTTGGTAGATTTGTTTCATTATTTCGACAATAATAACGCCGTCTAGAGTGTATACTTCCAACTATGAATTAAATGTAGGATTTGTAAAATGGACTGTATTTTACCTTAAATTTTCATGAGTTGATAGACTGCAGCTTTGTACATGTGATTAGCATATTTGGAATGAAACAAAACTTATACTTTAATAAATTAGTACACTAACTGCTTGATATTGCATTAATAGTATGTAACAATGTAATAATATAAGCAAATATTCAAAATTTCTACATAACAAATAGCGTGTCATGCTGGTGAACAAGTTAGTGAAAAAGAAAAAGCGCACACAATAGAAGGCGCAATAAAAGGTAAAACATAAATTCCACACAAAATATATATGCATCTTTGTTACATTAAGGTGAAAGCATACAGGGTGATTCATTAAGGATGACAACCCGCTGTATCTCGAAACGCACGTCCTACAACATTGGAAAAAAAATTCTTATAATAAACTCGACCCATAAAAATGTTTTAAAATATTTCTAAGTTTGTAGTTATCCTCTAGATGGCGCAATCAATAATTTACAAAATATAATTGAGTATCTTACAAAATATATCCTAATTAAGGTTAATAAAAAAAACTACTGTTTTTACTTTAAAACTTTTGTTTTAGTCATTTTTCTATATTACCTATTGTTAAGTGGTGGGGGAATGTTACTTTTGTTGAGAGAAAAAACACTGAAACTTCCTCAGCATGAACCGATTTTCATAAACTTAGGCTCATTTAAAAAACATTAAAGGTAAATTTCAGAAACAGATAACAACATCACAATTAATGTTTTTATTGAAAATTAGAGGGTGTTAAGTAACACCTATCTCTATTTGTTATTTTTGGGAAAATTTTAAATGCACCATAACTATAACCAGCTTACAAAACGGCATATAGTATTACTTATTTACCTGTGAAACTGCAAACTAATATCTCCTGTCGTTTCAAAGATATTCGCATTTTTTAATTCTATATCCCACATTCAGTAGACTCAGTTCTCTAAAATTTTTAACTCTTTCTTGTCCCTCCCTTATAGATCGGGCATATTATTGTCTGCCTCCACTGCCGTGAAAGTCCTTCTTTTCTTTAACCCATTCTATTGTCTCTCTTAATTTCTTTCTCCTTTTCTCTCCTGTGTACTTCCATTGTTCCACTCGTGTCCCATCCGTTCCCCCTTTATTCCATTTTTTAATTTTTTCTATTGCTTCTTCCACTTCCCCTTCAAAATTCCTTCTTCTCTACTTCCCATTCTTTGTCACGCACATCTTCTTTTGCTTTTCTCTATTTCTCCCAGCATCTTCCTTCAATGTTTCTTAATCCTTTCCTTCTACCTTTATTTCCTTTCCTCTTTTTCGCTTTCATCCAACAAGCTCCCTTGTTTGTCCTTCATTCCTTATTCCACAACTCTTCTTCCAACTTTTATCTTTTATTTATCTTTTTTTTACACACTTTTATATCTTCTTTCTATCTTTCTGAATCTTCTATGATTATTCTATCATTCTTCCTTGCATCTCTATCTTTTTATTTACTTCTTATTATTAGACATTCCTTCTTTTCATAATTCATTTTCTTCCTTGTTTGTTAATCTTTTTTAATCCTTT